>JAJLVS010000012.1:0-320890 GCA_030570415.1 Saturnispora serradocipensis | reverse complement strand
CCCCCCCCCCCTTTTGTGGCTTTGGCTACATTGTTTACAGGCTGTACTTCCTCTAATCAGTTAACGAAAAAGAAAATAGAAAGAAAAAAAAAAGGTTGTTTAAACAAACATTTAAAATATAAATAAAACTTAAACTGTCTCCTACATCTGTCTAAGAACGCTTTTCCTTGATAAGTAATAACACAGCAACAATTGTCACGATTAGAAACACTTGTGGTGAACAATCGATGGTCCAGATTCGTCGTATTCTTGCTTGGAAATCCACATTTGTTGGAAAGTAGACAAAGAAGCCAAAATGGAACCACCAATCCAGACAGAGTACTTTCTTTCTGGAGGAGCGATGATCTTGACCTTCATAGAAGATGGAGCCATGGCGGTAATTTCCTTTTGCATTCTTTCAGCAATACCTGGGAACATGGTGGTACCACCGGACATGACGATGTTACCGTATAATTCCTTTCTGACATCAACATCACACTTCATGATGGAGTTGTAAGTAGTTTGGTCAATACCAGCAGCTTCCAAACCAAGGACGGAAGGATGGAACAAAGCTTCTGGAGCTCTGAATCTTTCATTACCAATAGTAATAACTTGACCATCTGGCAATTCGTAAGACTTTTCAATAGCAGAAGATTGAGAAGCGGTTTGTAATTCTTGATCATAATCAAGAGCAACGTAACAAAGCTTTTCCTTGATGTCTCTAACAATTTCTCTTTCAGCAGTTGTGGAGAAAGGATAACCTCTTTCAGCAAGAATCTTCATGAGGTAGTCAGTCAAGTCTCTACCAGCCAAGTCGATTCTCAAGATAGCGTGTGGTAAAGAGAAACCAGCGTAAATTGGAACAACGTGAGTAACACCATCACCAGAATCTAAAACGATACCAGTAGTTCTACCAGAGGAGTACAAAGACAAAACAGCTTGAATAGAAACGTAGAAAGCTGGAACATTAAAAGTTTCAAACATGATTTGAGTCATCTTTTCTCTGTTAGACTTTGGGTTCATTGGAGCTTCGGTCAAAAGAACTGGGTGTTCTTCTGGGGCAACTCTCAATTCGTTGTAGAAGGTGTGATGCCAGATCTTTTCCATGTCATCCCAGTTGGTAACGATACCGTGTTCAATTGGATATCTCAAAGTCAAGATACCTCTCTTTGATTGTGCTTCGTCACCAACGTAGGAATCCTTTTGACCCATACCGACCATGATACCTTGGTGCTTTGGTCTACCTACAATAGATGGGAAGACGGCTCTTGGGGCGTCATCACCAGCGAAACCGGCCTTACACATACCGGAACCATTGTCAATGACTAAAGCTGCAATTTCGTCTATAGCAAAAAAATGTAGAGGTTAGTAACTGTTGTTTGGTGCTTCTTTATACGTAAATTTTCAGTCAACTGTCAAAATCAACTTTCCACATAAGTAGAGACCTTGATACCAAGGCTTAGGAAGTCATCAATGAATGTCTGTGTTTAAGATTTGAAGGCTTAAAAAATAAGCCTAAAAAAAATAATGGTCAAAAAATGGACAATCAATCAAAACAAGTAAACAAATCACTCAAATGGAAGTACAATTGACGTGTAACCATCTTCCTATGACCGTATATTACTATCTTTAATAAGTAATCATTCTTTCGATCCATGATCCTCGATTTTCCCCAGATCAATTTGAGGATCCACTCACTAAGAGCCGATTACCTTTCATCTGGGGGACTTTTCCTTTAAACGACGAAATCTAGTCAAGCGGCAACAATTGAACCACCAGCCCATTCACCCATTAAATCTGTCCGTTTTATGCTACTCATTGATCTTCTTCTGTGTCTTTTAACATACCGTTTTCCATTTTTGTTATATCCTCTATAAGAAAAGATGCCAATACTCAAGTGGGTAGGTGGCGTTGGCGCACAAGTGTCCAATTTTTAGCCAGGTGCATTCAAAAGGGGGCGAGGGGGGCGAAAATTAAAAAGAAGGCGCGAGTTCTCAAATTGAGGGCTCATAACACTTTCTCAGATAGCAATCCTATTCATAATGTAGCTGTACAAAGTATATAAAGGTCTATCTACGACGGTTGGCTTGTCCTTTTTGCTGGACCTGTTGTCTCTTTTCCAATTTTTGCTGTCTTTTACTCTTTGCAGGAGCATCGGTAGTTGCTTGGTCGACATTGTTTGCCTTTCTGCTCAAGCTAGGAATGAATCTCGACCAAAGCCATTTCGTTTTGTAGAGGCCAAAGCCAGGTATTAATAATAGCAAGTACCATACCTTCACAGAACCAAAAAGAACCATGAGAATGTCGACCAGTAAAGTCAAGTAAATTACGTCGAACATGTACTCGGTGAGGCCTTCCTGCTGGAGATCGTTGCCAGGACGCACCAACACCTTGTAGCCGTCATCATTGGTCGTGTACTGAGGTCTTCCTATTTTCTCAATGGTGTATTGCAGGAAAAAAGATGGCGAAGAAAGTGGTAAATAGTACCACAATCCTTTTGAAGGTCTTCCCAGAAGGAAGATTGACAGCACCGTCAGAATGTTGACCACAGCGGAGATCTTGTGGATTGAAGCCAATGTTTCGTTGTTCCTTTGTGCGAGCTTCTTATCACTGGCGCCAGCCATTTTAGTTGCTTTAGAGTGATTTCTATAGTCGAACAAGGTGAAAAATTTAAACTCGATATAGAAGATTTGTAGTAATGAAATTCATGTGGAACTTTAAAGGCCTGTAGACTATAGTTTTGCACTGAAGTATACAAACCAAAGTACAGTATCAAATAAATAGTTGATTAATATTTGCTCCTGAAGTGTACATTTGGCCTCGACAGCAGCAGCAATGCAGACACTGGATAGCTTTCAGTGAATGAGCATAATAAGAGATATCGAATATCATGCAATGGGTTCGGCACACGCTATAGAAAAGAATAATATGTTTGCCTTTGATACCGATAGCACTTGTTCAAAAGTTCCATTAGCTTTTACTTCACCACTGAAAAATGTTCAGCTTAGTTAAATTTACTATCTAAAAACCAAACTGACTTTTCAATTACCATCGAACGGATCAAACGCTCTAGGGAACACTAAATGTAATGAACCTTTATGGACAAAAACCTTTCAATTTGAATGTGTTTCAAGATACTTTCTGCAGATGAAGAACATTGACAGAGTCTAAAAAAGATCATAATTGAAATCATAAGCGGAATAATATGCATCCGGGCGTTTCGATATTCATGCAATAGAAAACAAAATGCTTGCACACCCTAACTTGAATTGGTGCATGCTAGTGAGAGCTTCAAAATAAATTCAATATAACTAGTAACTCCTAACTATACAATTGCATTCTATGCTAGACATGAGCGTACAATACTTTTGCTTTATTTTAAAAACCAACTGTACGTATATGTTTGAGTTCAATTTCTACAAAGAAGCGAAAGAGCTAACATTGACTTCTGTATATCAAAAATAGTAACAGCATCGCTGACTGTTAGTAAATAATTTATTGGCATATCTATTTCAACTTAAAATAGCAAAATGTAGGGTCTTAAGATTAGTTAGCAACATCTCATGTAGAAATGGTTACTAACATGAAATAGATAGTTACATTGGTAGAATAAGAAGTTAGACGTTTGAAAACACTGAAAAAATAATTTAAAGCTTTCCAAAAGTGTTTTACGTCAATAGTCACACTCAAACACAACAGCATACACAATTAGTAACACTATTTGAAAAAATTTAAAGCATATTCCTTAAGAAAACCATTCTCATTATAGGGCAGAGGTTTATTTGTATCGAAAAAAGTAGAAAAAACTCAATTAATAGTATTAAACAATTAATAGTATAAACCAATCACTGGTATATGAACAACTAGTAGTATATAATTGCAATAATATTGTAAAACGCATATGCAATATCAGTAAAATCTAAAAGTAGAGATAGTTATTATTATTAGTGTTTTCCAATAAAAAAGGAATGAGAGAAAGTCATAACAACGACAACGGCAACAACAACTTTACAAAGGATACAATCAGTTTGAAGAAAGAAAATAAAACGGGGCGGGGCGGGGGATGTAAGTAGATCAAAATAGATTATTAACAACAACCGTTTTGTTGAGAAGTGACAGAAACACCTGATAGATTAACGTTAGGTTTGTTGGCTGTATTACCGGCAGCAGGTTGTGAACTTGGCATTTGGTCCTTAATTTGCTTAGACATTAAAATAAACGCCTGTTCAACGTTGGAGTTGTCAGCAGCGGAAGTTTCTATGAATTGGATTCCTCTTTGATCAGCAAATTCCTTGGCCTGTGCATACTCAACAACCTTCTTATCAGTTAGGTCTGATTTGTTACCAACAAGTAGCTTCAGCACACTGCTTGTAGCATATCTGTCGATTTCCTGGAGCCACTGTTCCACATTGTTGAATGACTCTTGTTCGGTGACGTCGTAAACGACAATAATACCGTGTGCGCCTCTATAGTAACTGGAAGTGATAGTTCTAAACCTTTCCTGGCCTGCCGTGTCCCAAATTTGAAGTTTGATAACTTTGCCATCCAATTCGATGGTTCTAATTTTAAAGTCAACACCAATAGTAGAAATATAGTCTTGTGTATATGTGTTTTCTGCAAATCTCAAAAGAAGACATGACTTTCCCACACCTGAGTCTCCAATTAAAAGAAGCTTGAAAAGGTAATCATATTCGTTATTCATTGTTGTGCAGCCCTTGTCTCTAAACTTTTACTAGAATATTTATGTGTATATTAAGAAAGAAATTGTATGGATGCTTCTCGCCACCTCATAGGGGAGAAGATGAAATTTAATGATATCAGCGTGGCGCATGAATCGACAATTTAAATAGTACATGCGCCACTTTTTTTTCTTTCTCTAAAGCAACCGATATATTGCTTCTAAAACAGCTGGTTACATAGTTAAATCTTGCAATTAATTGCTAGCCATCTTCAGGGGCCAACGAATTAAGCTTTCACGTAGAACGAATAACCCGAAGTTACAATAAGTTTTCTACCACCAGCTCGTTTTGCTCAAAACGGCAATCCAGCCATTTGCGCATTGCCTGATTAGGAAGGTGTACCTCAGCCATTTGCTCAGGACTTGTTGAATGTCTTGGAACATATATAAATCGAAATATACCTTTGCTATTTGCAAGACAATAACATTTGCAGTACAAAAATTGACCAGAAAGTACTTTCGAGTTTCATCCCCTATTTTCACTCTCTCATTTGCATTTATCATCCACACAACCAGGACTGTGTCTTTAGGTTTCGACATTTTAGCATTTAATATTACACCTTACCATTGCATTTGTCATAGCACTATAAATCAATCAAGTTTCTCGTTTACTAAATAGCAAACTACTACTTGAAGTTGATTTAGTCATTTCTCTTAGTTTCTCATCATCTGTCAATCTTGGAACCCAACTAATCAGTCTCTCTTTTAAAGTACCCCCTCTAGATGAACAATCACCAATCAAGAAAAGTATACAAATTCCAAAACAATGATTCGAATACAGATGACAATGAGTTTGTGTCAAGAAAATTTCATTCCATCATAGGTAAATGCAGAAAGTCATCTGCAGAACTAAAGAGGCCCTTAAAAAGATCAAGTTCAATTAACCTTAGAACATTCACACCAACTTCTCTCATGTGCAGATCTGATTCAACACGGAGTCTTTCAAACTCAACACAAAATCAAATAAAATCAAGAACTAATTCTCTAAGAAGGATTAAAACAAAGTTCAACAGATCCTTTTCAAGTCAGAGTATTACCCCTACAAACTTGAAAAACGAAATGATAACCATGAAAGAGTTTGAAATTGAAATGAGACCTCCAACCGAAGTTCAAAATTTTAATAATAGCTATTCCTCAAGTGAATCAGATGAAGATGGCTTCGACACAACAATTGACGAGGACTTGACCAATAACACTTCTTATAATTCTGATTCCGCCAACACTACTCCAGAAATTCAACATCTACCTAAATTTCAATTTTATTACCACGAGAATACCAGGCACAACAAAAATGATTTGCTGAGTGATTTGGCTTACGTTTACAATACATCAAGTGAATCTATATTGTTATTAGACAATGCAACAATTCATTCAAAATCAGATGTCGGCAATAATAGGGTTCAGCATAAGATTTTCCAAATTCCTGAAATTTTGGAAACCATTTTAAGGTTTGTTAATGAAAATGTTGAGTCAACTATTCCTCAAGAAATCAAGATGATCAAAAGAACCCCGTCCTCTTTGAATCATTCTATACTTCAATATGGTCATGAAAAAGGTGTTGAAATGTGGCAAACTTTTCAGAGCCAACAACATAAACAAAAAGAACAAACTTCGATGCTTTTGAAAACTAATAAATCAAACTTGTATAACTGCCTATTAGTTTCAAAATTTTGGAATTATACTGCAATGCAAATTATTAACGAACATCTATATTTCACAAACTCTGACCAGATAGAAAATTTTACTTCAACGATTCTGAATCTTTCAACAAGTAAAACCATTGGTGGTTTGGAATGCATCAACCCAAAATCATTGGTCTTACACAAAGTTAAAACTCATCAATCAATAGTTGATATTTTGTCAAGTCAAATTTCAGGTATCAACCTGAAATGGTTAGAGTATTACATTTGCCCAAATTTAACACCAAATTTATCAATTATAACCAAATCTCTTCAAAAATTAGTTTTACCCGGCTGTAAGCTACTTTGTGATGATGATTTAAAATCAGTTATTAAAAAAACTCCAAATTTGAAACATTTAGATTTGAGAGCTTGTGAGTTGATTACTGATGCTTCTATTTGGTTCGTTGGTCAATATTGTCCAAATTTAGAGTTGTTGAATTGTGGTAGACATGTAAATGGTGAATTAATCACCGATGCTGGTTTGAGTAACGTGGTCAAAAACTGTTTGAATCTGAAAACTGTTGGTTTAGCTGGTTGCGGGATTAGTGACTGGACTATTTGGGAATTAGGGCTAAAAAGTGGTAAAAGTCTTCAACGGCTTAGTATTAATTATTGCTGGAAGTTGACAGATTTAGGTATTTGCAAAGCAATTAAGACTGGTATTTTTGAGCAGTTAGCAGTGCTTGAAATCAAAAACCTAAAAATTGATGATCCAAGAGATTTGGTTTTCTGGAGGAGATACGTCGAATCTACTGGTCAAAAAGTTATTTTAGAGGCATGTGAAAGGCTAGACGGTCTTATGAGTACCATTAATAACGAATTTGACCTTTTTAGTTCATCAGTCAATATTTCTAATTGGCTAGAAGAAAATGAGAACTAAAGTTACAATAATAAGTTCATCTATATCCCTTCACGTATATAATTCTACATCACTTGTATATAGATGAACATCATAAATGCATATTTACAAGAAACAATGTTATCTCTTTTATGGATTAAAATGATTAATGACTAGCATATATAAAGAAACTATCATTAGGTATGTATATACTTCTATCAGGCTTCACAATAAGCTCTGTAAATGGTAAATGGAATGTCCTTAGTTCCACTGATTAATTCAACTTCAGTACCTGGGGCAATGAAATAAACGCCACCCGCAAAACCGTCAATAGTAGTAGATGCATCTCCCTTAATTCTTAGTTTACCAGCACCTTCACTGACAATAGCAACACTTGGACCATCAATGCCCTTAATTTCAGCAATACCTTCCACGTTATCAAATGAAATCTGCAAGACTGAGAACTCATCAATAGGCGGATCATAGAGATCGAACTGTGCAACACCTGAACCTCTTGGGAATGGAGCTGGCGTTAATTTTTGCTTCTCAACATCATTGGTAGAATAGGTTAAGCTGTCAACAAGGTTTTGAACATCAATGAACTTTGGTGTAAAACCGGCTCTAATAACATTATCAGATGCTGCCATACATTCCATAATATCACCAGAAATGTAGGCATGAGGTTCAAGGGCTTGTAAAAACATAGCTTCACCTGTTTTCAAGTTGCAGTGGTTAAGCATCAAACAGCCACAAAATAAACCAATATCCAAAGGAAATTGCTCGTGTAGACGAAGAATTAGGTCTGCTAAAGTGTTGCCAAAAACCTCAGGTTGAGTTTTAGCACTTTCAACTAACTGCGAAGCGTGTAATTCAACTTGGTCCTTTGGTGCGTTCATGACCTTGGAAAACACTGCTTGTAAGTTGTCCTTTGTAGGATTTTCAATGAACTTTTTACTTGTCTCTTCACCCACGAGGTCCCTGTACGGTTTGAAATTCAAGAGGTTAGATTTGATTTGGTCTAAAGGTTGGAATCCACAGAACGATTCGAAATCAGTGAGCGCAATTGCCATTTCAGGCTTGTGATTACCATCTGGGTAATTCTTTGGGTCGTTAATGTGCAATTTAGCACCAAGTTCCTTATTTGGGTGTGCTTGAATAGATAAAACCTTGTTGATAGACAACACCTTGAAAAGGAATGGTAGTTCATCATTGGAACCAAACTTTTTAATGATTGATTCACCAAGATATTTCTTTGGGTTAGATTCAATCACCTTTCTCAACTCTTCTCTTGAATCAGCTAGCAAGGTTGGAACCTTTGGATGTGTGCCCATCCATAATTCGGCGTATGGTTCATTTTCATCAATCTTAACGTTTTCTGGATCATTGGCCTGGGCAAACTGTGCAACGGCAGAGCTGGATCCCAACTTACCCCATGCATAATTTTGAGGACCACCAATAACTCTGAATAGTTCACTAGACATTTTATAAACTTAATGTAGTTTTATATAGGAAAACAAAGTTAACAACACTTAACGTTAAATGAGTTAATGATGTTTTCCACTCAAGGCGCGTTCCGAAAAAAAATAAACATTCACCAATCTGATTTTGTCAACGTGTCAGCTTATGTAAGCAGCAAAAAGTACTGGATTGTAGATCATCTGTTCAGTGTCGTTGACATGCGTAAGGGAGAACTCGTGCGTGATGGAGGGTTCAATAGTCTGGCTGTTGTGACAGCTAACAAATTTTGCTGTGCCATTGGTGCGTACAATGGACTTGGTTCACTCACTTGACCGTCGTCAAAAACTTCCTTGTATTTAGGCACTGCAGTTTGAATGTCTCTCAAACTGATGTTAGACGAGTTTCTTGTAATGGAAATAGGAGTGATCGCCTGTGGAGATGGAAGAACCGACGCTGATTCAGGCTGAAATAGCAAGTCATATTGAGAATCTTGATACCTCGGTGGGATATTGCACCTTTCATGTAGTGTGCTAGATGGCCTGTCGTCCAAATTTGCTGTCAACAACGATGGCATGTACCCGTTGACTTCTTCCTCGGGGGTAAAGGCGTCTTGGTCATTGAATAAAAATGTGTCTGGATCCATGTTATCGTCATATGGGTTGATTATAATCTCAGGTCGTTTTGATAATGGTTCCAACGCGTCGTTATCGAATAATAATTGGTACCCTTCGGCAAAGAAAACATCTCCCTCAAAGTTGAATTCAACATTTTTACCAGCAACATACTCCTCCGTACTAATGTGAAACTGTAACGGCAATCTTGACTTGACCTGAGAAATGTGACCATCACCATTAACAAAATTTAAATAGAGGACTAATCTGTGTTTGATAGACAAGCAATTATTAAACGTCTCGATATCTTGTGAACATTGTTTCAGATAACTGGGCATTGGTACATTTGCCACCAATGCCCATCCATCTCTTGGTAACTGATTCGGATCAATGTGGGGTAACGATTTGAAATAAACGTCATTATCTTTGGTAAATTTTCTTTCGCCAAAACCATTGCAATTTTTGGTTTTCAGCTTGACTGTCTGGATGACTTGAACTGCTATTCTGGCTAATTTCAAATCCTTCAGCAAAGGTATGATCAAGATATTGATTTTTAAATCAGACCCAATTGCAATATTTTTCTTAGGTAGTCTAATTTTATACTCCATTTTGCCTTTCCATGAGTTTTCTGCAAGATATTCTTGATCATGTGTAAGTTCAAGCAACGGCGGCGTTCTTATAATTCTTATATATTTATTTGTCACAATTGAAGAATCGTTTACTAAATCTATTGCGCCCTGTAGTCTATAAGTGATCGATGCTGTGCCAGGGCCCTCGACTGTCTCTGGCAAAATGGAAGGTAAGCTGATTTCAAACGGTAAACAGTAGTTTCCTGGTGGCAATTCGTAATGGATATTTCGGTGATCATCGTTAGAGTTGTTTGGAAAAGGGGTTGAGCCCATTGGTATCAAATGGCTGAAAGTTAATGTGTGTACATCTTCACTGTGTGTTACTACCACGTCATTCACATCTTGGCTTGGGAGCTGTCCGTTTTCAACCAAACGGTTGTAAATAGCGCCCCTAGAAATAGCGCCCTTACTGTTTGCTAGCAGGTTACTCCAATTAACATCAATAATGCACTCGTCTGATTCAAATGGGCACATGCCCAATGTTTTACCATCGTTTGTTTGAAATGATTCTTTGAAATGAACTTTGAAAAGACCCTTAAAATTCAGCGATATTGCATGCACTTTTACAGTAGACTTCAAACTGAACACCACATGACCCCTCATAGGTATTGGTTCCCCGTCTCTGTAGGATCCAACCGCATGTATAGTGTTTCTCTGTGCCCCTTGCACTCTGATGTCAAAGTATAGGGACTCCTTTGCCGTAAACATACAAATATTCGGAAAAGAAACCTGTCACATCAGCTCCGCTTGTGCCAGTATCTTGACCATCCGATCTGCAAAAAAATTGCGCTCATGATGAAAAGTGCTGAGAAGGTCAAAAAAGGTGTTTGAAGACAGCCAGAGGCTGGGCAATAAGCGTCATATTCATGTGCATAGAGCAATCCAAATAGAAGGGCGCCCATTGCTGGAGCAGCTAGAAAAAGACCCCAAGTTGAACCTAAAATCTCGACACCCCATATCATTGCTGAAAGTGTAGGAAACATTGTAAAAACTGTTCCATAGCCAATACCAACCAATGTTGAGATCAAGTCTATGTTCGTATAATTGAAGGCAATTAGTGTAAATCCCGCAGTAGAAAGGCCAACACCAAAAATGACAATCAGATTCACACTGGACTTGCAAGTATTAAAACAATCACTGATAACACCCATTGATAGGCGTGTCAGAGTTGAGAATAATGAAAAGACTCCCACTTGAAATGAAACATCAGACTCACCACCTCCTAAGGTAGTGACAATAGTTCCTAGGTTAGAGATATACAGCTCTAAAGGCCCTGCTAATAAAAGCAATGCAAAGAGAACTAACTTCATTGACGGATCTTGAAGAAATTTTTTAAATTTATCTTCGTGTGCAGTTTCACTAACCAATGGAGCATCTAAAAGACTATACTGCTCTTCTGCATCCGTTCCGTATACGCCCTGTGCACGTTCTTCATCCAATAAAGTTGCAAAAACAATCTCTTTTTCCAAACTCACGACAACACTACTGAACCAGTTGGTAATTCCAACAAATGCATACAACACTGCCAGTCCTTTGAAAACTTTGTCAATACTCAATTTTCCGGAATAATCAGCAAACAAAGGCCATGTAAATACCCAGGATAAAACTAGAGAGCTCAATCCATAAAACGTAACAGGTAATGAGATACCAAGTCCTTTACGGTCAGGAAAAACTTTAGCACATGTCAATAAAGAACAAAAATATGAGCTGGAAGTACCAAGACCAATTAAGCCAAAGGCCAACGACATGAGCCAAAAGTTTTGTCGTGTCTTGTAGACCCAGAGAGCTAAAATATAGCCTGGAGTCAAGCAAAAGCCAATAATTGCAAGTAAAACAGGACCATGAGCGTCTGCCAAATACCCAAGGAGAGGTAAGGTCAAGTAAAGACCCATAAGCATAGCACCCGAAATTATGTTGATATGAACTTGAGTATATTTTAGATGATGAATAAAGTTAGATGTGAATAAAGAAAAGGTAACAACAGATGCATCTAAAACACAAGTAAATAATGAAAAGGAAAATGCAATGTATCTGATTTGATTTTGTGTGAAAACTTTTTGAATCAGTTTACGGATCGGCAATGTCAGCATATGCTCTGCTCGTGAAAGGGCTGGCATTTTCAATTATTTCAAGAAGATTGATTGGATACAAATATTGACTAAGGCCCCAGAATGGCAAAGGCTTCTATGTTGTATTTTATTGAAAATGGTGACATGATTCCAAACTAAAATTTTTTTTTTGCTTTTCTGCAACAGAAATCTTTTGTAGTTGTTGAAATATAATAATAGCGAATGCAAGTTATCACAGTAGTTATAGTTACCAAACTTTCAAACTATATAGTATAATAACTGGTTCTTGACTTTTACAGCCATTGCATTGGCATATTAGTACTCCAATGTTGGCAACAATAGAGAGTGCTCATTTTGATCTAACGATATTATAATTGTTCATACTTCAAGTTCACGAAACTGACATACCAAACTGTAAAATAAAAAGCAGGATTATATTTTTGTACATTTTAGTGTTCCACTGATCCACAAATATACGGTGAACTAAATTCTAATTTTTGTTTTATTTTGAAGATATTGTTCGGTGATCTTGAATGGGTTCTGATCAACAAATAAAACTTAGTGTATTGACGTCTGATGCTATCCATGTTATCACAAGCTCAGTAGCAAGAGGAAATTAAATCTCTATTTTATATTTTGGGCTTGATGTCATATAATTTAATATTGTACACAAACCATATTAAAATCTGTCCTACCTATCAAAAGATCAATCAGCTAACGCTGCCACACAATTTTTTTAAATGCTACTGTTGATAAGAAATTTATCTGCGTTGACAGCTTTTATAGGGCAACGCAATCACACTATTGTAGTAACTACCAGTAACAACTATTAGTTTAAGCCTTTTCATAGAAATTTCAAGTCATTATTGTGTCCGGACACAAAAGTTAATTCATACAATCATTTTATTTATGGTGTCACTGAATGAGAGTCTCTTTCCTAATGTATTAAGTCCTCGTTTAAAAAAAATCAACAGATTTTATCATCTTTCTAGTCTGAAATTGCCATTTCCCTTTCAGCGAATCGTGTAGTCAAATAAATTAATTATCCGATGTATCAAACAAACTCTTTGCTGTACGTTTCGTGAGTTACGATTAGGTTGTCATACATTTAAAATGAAAGACTAGTGAAAATGGCAAACTTATGAAAAATTCTGGTTAAAAAGGCCCGGACGGAAACAGATACAACAAATAGTAGTTTTCCAACCAATGACACTGTCGATACCAATTACAAGTGGTACTGAATGTGCATTGGTGTTATACGATTGGTTTGCAAGAATTTTTAGTAAAAGGAAGATGAGCTTGGTTATATTGGCCCATATGAGAAATTTGGAAAACTTTAGCATCTCTAACAACGATTCTCTTTTTAACAAAAATGTCCGTTAGAAGACTCTTTTCAACGTCTAGAGTTATCACCCAAGAGGTTACTCATTTTGGATACAAGACTGTTCCAAAAGGTCAAAAGGAGAAGCTTGTTCATGACGTGTTTTCTTCTGTTGCCTCGAAGTATGATGTTATGAACGATGTCATGTCTATGGGTGTCCACAGATTATGGAAAAGACACTTCATTAACAAGTTAGATTGTGGTATGAGACCTAATTCTGGAGAGCCATTGGCTTTTTTAGATGTCGCTGGTGGTACTGGTGATATTGCGTTCGGGCTTCTCGACCACGCCAGATTGCAGTATGGTGATGTCAAATCCACTATGACTGTCGCTGATATCAACCCAGACATGCTAAAGGAAGGTGAAAAAAGATGCCTTTCAACTCCTTATGCACACTCTGACAGAATTGAGTTCTTGGAACAAAACGGTGAAATTATGGATAAAATTCCTGATAACTCCAAAGATGTCTATACAATTGCCTTTGGTATCAGAAATTTCACCAACGTGCAAGCCGGTTTGAACACTGCTTACAGAGTGTTGAAGCCAGGAGGAATCTTTGCATGTTTGGAATTTTCTCAAGTTACTGAACCATCTTTAGATTACCTTTACCAACTATATTCTTTCAACTTGCTACCTACAATGGGTCAATTGGTTGCCAACGACAGAGACTCATACCAATATCTCGTTGAATCTATCAGAAAATTCCCAAATCAAGAGACCTTTGCTAATATGATTCGTGAAGCTGGTTTTTATGTTCCAGGAAAGGGTTACGAAAATTTGACCTTTGGTGTTGCTGCTATTCACATTGGTGTCAAATTATAAAATGGATCTTTTTGAATAGAAATCTTCTGTAAATAGAATTATCTCTAAATTTGTTATCTCACCCCCAAATATACTTCAATACTACTAAAAACTTATCGACTATCTACAGCTTTTATTTAAGGGAACTGAATAGCATGTACAGAACTAGCTACACCTTGCTATTCGTATGCAATTACTAGATCTCACCCTCAGTCACTCTATAAAAAGGCTTCATCGCGATGTTCAAAACTTAACCCTTTAAGAACACTTTCTTTTTTATCCTTATGCTAGGGCATTACGTGTATCAGTGAGGATTCGTCCGAGATCATGTTTTTGCTAGTTGAAAACTTCAACACGACCTCTCTAATTAAAGATCTTACGGATCTTTTATTGGGAATTTTTGGAATCTTTTAAATATACTTCCTTTTCAGTGAAGTTCATTGAACTCATTACAAGGAACATGCCAACGCCTTCAATATATTTTGTAATTGTATGCCGTGTAATCAATGTAGATCATTATACTTTTATCATTTCCTCCGATATCTCTCTCATCTGGTAGCTGGGTTATTCGTTATTATTTGTTCCCTTGTAAATTCTTTTTTCACCTAAGAGAATTTTTCATCTTTCAAACTTCAATTTGCCATGTTTAAGAAATTCACCAAGGCAGAAGTCCATTCTCGTTCCAATGTTAAAGCCTCTGTTGTGAAGACAGTTAAGGCCAAGATTGTTGAGAGATATCCACTTTTAGCGGAACACATTGATGACTTATTACCCAAGAAGGCCGCTATCACCTTAGTCAAGTGTGAAAATAAAATTCAATTATATACAATCAACAATGAAGTACTATTCTGGCAGTACTTTGATGAATTGATCCCCTCTCTTCATATTGTTCACCGTTTCCCTGAAGTTTTCCCAAAAGTTCAGGTAGACAGAGGTGCTATCAAATTTGTTTTATCGGGTGCTAATATAATGTGCCCTGGTCTAACATCCAAGGGTGCCCAGTTGCCAGATGAAGACTGGCCTGCAGGAAAGACTGTTTTTATCTATGCTGAAGGCAAGGAACATGCACTTGCTTCTGGTAAATTGGAAATGACAGTTAATGACATCAAAGAACAAAACAAGGGTACTGGTGTTGAATTATTTGAGTATTTGGGTGATGGTTTATGGAACTTCAAAGTCGAATAGTTTTACTGAGTTTATAAACGTAAGGTTTTAGCCATAACAATCTATAATTTAGATCTTTTTATCTTCCTGTGCATTAATATCTTGCAGATTCATGGTGGATCTGGTCCTTAGCGTAATGTTATCAAACTTTGACTTGTCTTTTGCTGTAGCTGGCATTGGAATGCCTTCCTCCAAATCTATCCAATCTTCTGGAATTTGCTTATATTGTTTAATTCTATTCATAAAAGATTTTAGTCCACCGTATTTTTTTATTATGTAGTAATAAGCAATGATCAATAACGTTAGAAGTGCAAAGACAGAACTGAACCAAGCATAATCAAAGTCATCGCTATCTTTATGCTTTTGTAAAGCTGTTTCTTCCTTCCATATATTTTCTTCTGGCGCTAGCTTTATTGCTGCGCCGGCTGTAATACCAACTTTATTATCATTTTTCACTTGGGATGACGCATACATAATCATTTTTCCGAGAGTCCAGCTCAACTCTTTTTGCTCTACATCTTTGATACTTTGGAACATTGGAACCAAAGTGGAATCTTCTGTTTCGGAATCGACTCCTAGTCTAGGTAAATTAAAACCTTCGTGTAAAACATTGATAATCCAACTTGCCTTAAAACATGAGGCCCGGAGTAGCTCCATTGTTAGCTCTTTACCATACATTCCATTGTTATAGTTTGACACCAGAGTTTTCCAATCTTCACCACAGAAATTTTGTGTTGCAGTTTCAAACTTTTCATAATTATATGCACCCCCTAATTTGAACACATCATTGGCTGTATACCAATATTCACTAACACCAACAAATTTTTCTGCCATCCAGTTCATTTGTGGTCCGTGGACACCGTTAAATAAGCATGGTTCTTTTGCACATTTCAGATTTTTTAATAATAAAGGGTAAATTGTTTTAACACAAGTTTGGTAATCACCAGATCCTGTTATTGAGTATATTTCATCGTCGTATTCAAATTCAATTACCATACCTTTTGGTGAACATGGGTCCGTTACATCACCCTTTCCATCACCATCCAAATCATAATTTACACCTTTCGGTAGGACATTCAGCAAGGAACTTAATTGTCTATTTCTTGCTTCGTTAGCACCAAACCCAAGCCAACTTGAAACAAAAACAGGCCATTCAATTAAATCACCATTATTAGTTCTCAAGGATATTTTGTACATATCATCGTCGTGCTCTTCCAGGTCAGTTTCACTACTAGGAGAAAACGCCAACTGAGTACTGGCACCACCCATGTCCATAAATCCTAATGAACTGGTATCTTTATTCGCCAGTGTGCTACTCAGATAGTTTAATGCTAGCCATCCATATAATCCCTCGGTATCTCCATCTATAACACTTACATGATCGGGGCAACTACTAACAAAGAAGCTTGTTTTTTCCTTAATAATTTCACAAGTTTTCCTTAAAATATTCTTTCTGTATTTAGGTTTGATAAGTCTCATGCCAGCAGTTGCTTGAATAAAAATAGGTGTAGAATGATGTAACTCAGAGGGAATTATTTCCTCTGCATGTTTTATTAATGATTTGAAATGCTTTGACCAGATATCGTCAGTCGATTTTGAAAATGTTGATAGCCCAGGTTTTGTTTTTGTAGAAGAAACCTGATGAATGGTTGGTAACAAATGTGGAGAATTATCGTCTATTTGGTATTCATATATATGTACACGAGAACCTGAAGACCCAGAATCAATTATGATAGCATAATTAGCAGGCATTCTCGAACTCAAGTCCGTTTTTGACTACTAGAAACTTGATTGTGAGTTGAAAAAAAAAAGCTTGTACTAAGCTCAGGATATTAATTTCTAAAACCCCTTAATTATAAAATAAATGAATAAATAAATACTTACCAAACTTGCAACTCGTCAAAGAAATTGACACTTTTGTCCCATTTGGTGGCATTGTTAGCAACAATGTTTCTCAAGTCATCCATCATTTTAGGTGGGCCACATGCATTAATACCAACGTTACTCTCATCAGAATTACTAACATAGTCGTCGCACAATTTATTGAGGTTTGGTCTACCATGAATAACTGTAATGTGGCTGACAGACTGTGACTTTTCTAAATCAGGATTTTTATCTTCATCAGATGAATTAGAATCGCTCTGAAAACCTTTGACTATATCATCAAATGCAATTTCACCATCTGTACCTGTTTCCTTTGTGATGTAAATCTCCGTGTCAATTGCAACGTCTTTTAAAAGCTCTGCATATGCTCTGACGTTGGACATCTTTTGTGACACCCACACAAGTTTACCCTTGGATGTGGAGCCTGCAGCTTGTAAAATTGCAGGAACACCTGAACCACCTGCAATCAATAAAAGATCGTCCATCTTGTGAATACCACCACTTCCTGGGTTTGAATATGGACCTTCTATACAAACTTTCCAATTCATAGTTCCACCATTAGCGTACACCTTATTCCAAATACTCTTAGTCAATCCCTTCTTTGTTTTAATGTACATAAGAACTCTGTTTTCTTTAGTAACGAATGTGAATGGATGATTTTCCCAGAAAATCCAATCTGCAAAATAGATATAACCAAATTGACCAGCTTCGTAACTCCAAGATTTAGGTTTTTCAACTTCAACCCTAATTATATCGTCGTCCATTACGGTGACATTGGCAGTTTTATAGCCAAATGATGCCATTCTGATTACACGAACAAACCTATCAAGAAACCATACAACACATGATGCCACTAACCATTCCATCCACCCAATAGTGTTACAGTGATACCAGCACATGATAATAAAACCGATACCAGCAATAACATGAAAGTACAAAAACAATTGATAGTAGTGATGTCTTATGGTGTGAATTGCAAATCCACACATGATAAAAGCGAGTACTGTAGCTGCAACACCACATGCAAAATATGTTTCCTTTAAAGACTCGGTATAGTATCCAAGTTCTAAAATTGTCCAACAAACGGAGTGAACCAACGCATCAAAAGCCATCCATACTGCCAAGACTTTGTGGAAATGGAGAAAAGTGGTGAAAGACCAACCAGTGATATAGATTAAAAAGTTGTTTCTACCAGCAAACAAAATCAAAAGAGGAATTTTGCCAAAAGCCATGGTACCTGATCGAAAAGAGAGAGCTCTTTTCAAAGCTATATCTGGTTTTGCAAAAAGAGTTCCCTCATCTTGATAATACGGAACACAATAAAATGCAACTTGTAAAGCAAACAATAATAAATCAACAATAAATTCAATCCGGTTAGGAAATAAAGCTGAAAACCATTTCCATCCGTATGGTTCTGCAAATTTTCCATTTGGGAATAATGTTGGATAAATAATATACTTTTGACAAAGCTTGGCAAATCTAGATTTATTAACTGTCTTCACCATACCAGAAACCCTAATAAAATTGTAAGCTGAACCAATCAAAATCAACAACAAAAAGTAACCACAAATTCCAACTGAAAACCAAGTTCCTGAATCAATGTTAAAATAGTACTTTACATATCCAAGATACATACTTTCAGTTTTCACCATATTAGGCAAGGAAGGAAAAGAGATTGGCAATGAAGTGTTCGAAATTTGGTTTAATGGAACATAGTACGCGGTTGCGTTTTGGTACTGATCTCTATACCATTCCCAATCATAGTCGTAACTACTATAACTACCACATTTATCAGATGCAAATTTAAATAGGGTATTCATGAATGCTGTATCATTCTTGGCAAGTGACGAACAACACAATAATTGGGTTCCAACAGCTGGTGGATACCCGCAAACTGCGTCATAGATAGAAGAATATTCTCCAAGACCCAAAAGCTTATACTTCCATTTAAATGTCTTTCTAATCACAGCACTACAAGAATAGTATTCTGAGGCACCAGAATTAGAGAAAATGGGTGTTAACTCAAGTTCCTGAGCGCTCGCATAAGCAGTAACTAGGAACAATGCCGCTAAACATGTTTTCAAATTGCAAATCATATTTGGTTGGCCTACTTCTGGGTTTGAATCAAGGGTCTCAGGTTAGGTTGAAAAACACCTGCCTTATATACTAGTTCTATTCATAAGCCCGATTTATTTAATAAATCCCTATTCTTCGAAACCCTTAGCAGCCAATAGAGTTTTATTTTATTGCAACACCGATGTTTCCATCCTCCAATCCTATTAATCGAGTTTTTTAATTATTTAGGGGTAATGCCGTTAAAAGACAAAAATGTTACATCGTATTCTACGATGCCATGGTAGAAAATCGGAAAAAGAAAAATGTACAAGTCCTCTAAATCTTCAACCAAGAAATATTGTCTTGGCAATAAGCGTCGTAACAATTTTACGGGCTATTAGAGAGTAAAGGCCTTCGCAACACTTTCTATAATCGTGTGATTTTTACGTGGAATAGCTTACAAGGCTACCAACTTATTGTTCCTGATGTCCCGCACCCTTTAGGGTCTTCCGACTGTTGCTGTTCAAAAAAACGGTGGGACGATCCGGGCGCAAGGATTCATGATTAATTTTTTTTTTTTCGGTGTTATTTATCACTAGTTTGCACAATAATAATACTACTAATTGACAGAAGCCAATGCCACAACAGAAGTAGGCGTTTTGGCAAAAAATCTGTGAAAGTACAGTGTACCCCAGTGTGTTTTGAAGGGCTAACGCAGTTGCGGACATAACGGTTCTCTTAACAAGATATAAATATCTCAACTGAATAAAACTAGGGTCTAGGCACAAATAGATTAACATTTTAAGGCTTTTAGAACTCAGGAATAAGCCGCAAAGTTTAAATGGTCACTTAACATCAACCCTATTTAGAAAAAAAAGGATGTTTTAGAAATTAGTAACGGTGCCCAAGAAACTTTTGGAACTTCAAATTAGGCTGGAGGTTTATTCTGTTACTTCCTAATTAGGAAAACAGTTTAGCGATTGAAACATTTCAGTATAACTCCCGTGTTGCACTCATATTTAGAGTCGTAAAATAAGCTCATTGATCTCATACACACGTTTAAACCCTTGATTTTCAGTGGTGATACAGTATTTTAATACAATGTTCATCTTAAATTAGATCCAACACCCAACTTTTATTAGCAAAGTATTCATTGGCAGTAACTTTGCCAATGCATTTCACTTGCGATATTATAGATTTGTAGCTCCTGTATGTTCAGAAATTGACAAAAAAAGTTCAAAATAGGTGGTTTACACTTTTGGCATTAAAAATTGCAATTAGTGATAGGTAATAGCATTTTTACTTAATACGAAAAGCTGGGAGTCAAATAAGGAGCATTATTGCAAAGAATCATAATTTCTACTTCAAGTATACGTGAGTGCCCCTGACGCATCCACAAGGTTCCAAATTTTGAGCAAATTTTCTCAGATATTGACGAATTTCTATTTAGGTTCTTTCTTTTAAAGTATTGTAGCAACATGTCAATTCTTTATTTTTTTATGTGTCCTTTAGCCGAAGCTTAAGTATGTGAAGAACTGAGATTTTGAAAATCTTTTATTCAAATATTAGATAAAAATTTTGAATACATTGACATGTTAGCTGGTATTGTATTAAAAAGAATAAGATTGAATAAAAAATAAAGCAAAACTACCAAACTTGAAGCTCATCATAGAAGTTGACACTCTTGTCCCAAGTAGTGACACCATTAGCAACAACGCTTCTTAAATCGTCCATCATTCTTGGAGGACCACATGCATTAACACCGACATTACTTTCAGTCGAAGATGAAATATACTCTCCACACACCTTTTGGAGATCTGGTCTACCATAGAAGATATGAATATTTCTGACTGATTGAGACTTTTCTAGATCTTGACTCTTATCGTCTGATGAATTGGAGCAACTGTTAGAGCCGCTAATAATATCTTCAATCGCCACTTCGCTATCAACGCCGGTCTCCTGTGTAATGTATATTTCCGCTTCAATGGTGATATCTTTTAGTAATTCACTGTAAGCCCTGACGTTGGACATTTTATGTGAAACCCAAACAAGTTTGCCCTTGGAGGTACCTGCTGCTGCTTGCAAAATAGCAGGAGCACCAGAACCACCTGCAATGTACAAGATATCATCCATTTTATGAATACCGCCACTACCTGGGGTAGAATAGGCACCTTCAATACAAATCTTCCACTCAATTGATCCACCGTTTGCATTTGCCTTCTCCCAGATTTTCTGTGTCAAACCTGACTTAACTCTAATAAACATGACTACTTTGTCATCTTTGCAAACAAAAGTGAAAGGATGGTTTTCCCAAAACATCCAACTAGCAAAATAAACATAACCAAACTGACCTGGCTCGATTCTCCATGCCTTTGGTTTTGAAACCTCAACTCTGAAAAGGTCTTCATCCATCACTGTGATTGTCGCAGCTCTGTACCCAAAGAAAGACATTCTAATGGCACGAACTAATCTATCGAAGAACCAAACACAACAAGATGCAACTAGCCATTCCATCCAACCAAGGATATTACAATGGTACCAGAGCATAATGATAAAGGCCACACCAAAAATAACGTGGAACAGTAAGAACCATTGATAGTAATGATTTCTTAGTGAATGAACTGCAAAACCACACATCACAAAACAAATAACAGTTGCAGCAACACCACAAGCAAAATAGGTATCATGTAAATAAACGACATAGTATCCAAGACTATTCAATGTATAAGCGACAGAGTGAATTAATGTATCAAGAGCCATCCAAAGGGCCAACACCTTGTGAAAATGAAGGAAAGTTGCATAGGACCAACCGGTTATATAAATTAAGAAGTTGTTTCTTCCTGCAAACAAAATTAAAAGTGGAATTTTACCAAAGGCCATAATACCTGTTCTGTCAGCAACAAATCTTTGCCATGAGTAATCAATGTCACCAAACCAGCCATCAATTTGGCCATAAGGAACACAGTAAAAGGCCATCTGTAAACCAAATAAAAATAAATCAACAACGAATTCAATTCTGTTTGGAACTAAAGCAGAGAACCATTTCCAACCATAGTATTGAGCGAAATTACCATTTGGAAGTAGAGGTGGATAAATAATGTACTTTTGGCACAGCTTGGCAAATCTAGATCTGTTTACTGTTTTAATTAAACCAGAAACTCTGATAAGATTGTAGATTGATCCAATAAGGATTAACAATAAAAAGTAGCCAATTATACCAACCGAGAACCAAGTACCTGCGTCAATATTGAAGTAGTACTTTTGATAACCGAAAAAAATAGGATTGCCTACGGTGATGTTAGGTAACGTTGGCGAGTACAATGGTAAGCTGATGTTCGCAATTTGATCTTCTGGAACAAAATATTTTGTTGCATTTTCATACTGCTCTTTATACCAATCTGCAGTATTCACATAACTACTGTATGAGGCACATGAAGAAGCAGTGGTTTCAAAAATTTTATTCATGAGGTCTGTATCGTTTTTAGCATATGCAGCACTACACAGTAAAAGAGTACCAATTGCTGGTGGGTAACCACATACAGAGTCATAATAGATTGAATACGCTGCAAGACCTAAAGGAGTGTAGTCCCAAACATATTCCTCAACGAGTTCATCACAAGCCCAGAATTCAGGATTACCGGCACTGGCTTCACCCAGTTCTGTTCCAAGTAGTCCACCTGCAACAAACTTGGTCAAAAGTAATGATGCCAAGCTAAATAAAAAAAGTTTCGGCATATTTGCTCTGTTATACCACGTTACATTGGAGAACTAATGCCAAATTAATTGAAGATTTTATCATATTTTTATACAATTTTTACTCACAGAGAACCAATTGCAGTGCTGTCTATTGCAATTTTGTTTTCACCAATTAAAAACTGATTTATGTATTGACCGATGTTTCCGTGTTTTTGATTGCCAATTTTATTGGGCGAAACCCGTTATTTTTCTTATTGTTAAAATTAACAATCAGGGAGATCATGTAAGCTAACCAAACGACGCCACTTTATCAAAAGGGAAGGCTGTATTTCAACGAAAATTACTGTTTTTTGTTCGAAAGCCTTGCTTACCAGCTTCCAACGGACAACTTTTACCGCTACTTTTAAAATTGTAGATGTAAAGCGTTTGAAAAATGAATATGTGAATTCTATAAAAAAGACACAAAAAGTGTTGGTCAGCCAAGATATATCTTGGCTGACCAACCAAAGTTGTGGGGTAAGCAAGAACTTGATGCTATTACAGCTAAACCAATCTCAAATTTGAGATTGAAAAAACTGAAACTGAAGCATTAGGCCGAATGCAGGTACTTTAGCAACATGCATTCTACCAATAAGGTTGCAGCTGATGGAGATAGTATTAACAAAATGTAAACTCCTTTTGTATCTGCCACCTATATGCAAAATGACCCACCTCCCTAACACCAATAGGACTACCTTGAATGCTCAAACAGGATTTGAGCATCACTTGCAAGAGCAATTTTTTTGGAAAACTGATCGACACCTCCTTCTTCAAACGATGCTTTCGAGTTGACATAATAAGAGTTGTTAAATGCTAATGCAAAAACTTTTATACAGCATGTTTACAGTTAGGATAGTTATGCCGATTTACTGTGTCTTGTCTTAAAAATTGTAATAATTCACATCATCTAAGGGTTTTTGTTACACCAACGTTTTAAACCTCTAATAGGATCAACGATATTTTGCGGCTTTATCGGTGCATCAGATTCAAAATACGCGCATGATGCATGATATCACCTGCAGGGCCAAGAACAATAGCTTGGCCCACCAATAAAAGTTTCATACTCTCATAATTATAATCGAGCTTTCTGGACTGGAATTGAAAAAGTGGTCCAGAACAAAAAAGGCATATGCTGCCTCATCTGTGTTCTTTTGAAATTTGATGAATTCAAATTTTTGAGCTTTGCACGCATATGCAACCCGTTAAAAATGTATTCTGTAGAGGATCCAACCTAAGATTCAACGGCCCTTTAGAATATACCACACGGGCCAATCAACAAACTGGAAACCGCTCTGGCTTCAAGCAGTTAAGACACAACCTAAAGTTGACGTGAATTTACTAAGTACTATTATTAGATGAATGGGTTGCTGCGCAGTTTGGATTGCCAGCTGCCCTTTTCTGGCACGCTTAACAATAAGGAAACCACCATCAGTTTTTTACGTACCAATTATCAAATATTGACATTTTTGCTAGCCTCTCTTTTTGTGCCAATTCCCCAAACCCTTGAAGAGTGTAAGCGACAAATATGACAACATAGTTGTGATCCTAACCATCCTTGGTAACATTAACTTTTTGCAAATGTGCTTTTTTAAGTGGCCGATCTTCATATTAATTTTTTACATTATAAATAGCACAAGTTATTATATGGGTCTATCCACTATGGTAATAGTATTTCTTATATTTATTGCAAATGCATAACCGGTTTATTATTTCCAAGAACTAAGGCTACTGTAACTATTTTTCGTAAAATTGGTGAGATTTCCACTCAGTAATATCGGTAAATTGGTGAGAATCAGCTAGTATAATATAAAAATTGATAATCTATTGTGGCGGTCCATAAGACAATTTGTGAGATAATTTGCTGTGCTTGATGCACAGCGGAAAACAATATTTTGAGGCTCATTTCCTTACTACAGACAAATTATGTGACCTACTCTACTATGGCCATATTATTATCACGTGTACAGATAAAGTCAAAAATTGTGCAGTGAAATTTGAAAGGGAGCGAGCATATGCAAACCCCTTCCTAAACACGCCAGCGGGCAAATTTGTGTTGATAATGTATTTGGCTGTGCAAAAGTTCAGTTCATGGTATTGACAGATTCAGCAGAATAATGTCCAGACTAACATATTTGACCGAAAGGTAGGTTTAGCGTTTCTGTTTACACTATAATTAATATTTTCGTAAGCGCAGTCTTATTAACATTTTTTGCTATTACCAGAACCATAACTCAAGCTTATGTTCAAATGACTTCACCAAAGTGTTTCAAGCCAAGATTAATATTTTTTAAATAATAGTGTTTGAAAACGGCTAATGTACTAAATTTGCTGACAAATTTGTGACCATCCTATGATATGTTCAGTTTCTCTTTTTGGAGCACACCAAACGTTCATATATGTAGATCCAGCACTATTTGATTTTTCAACTTCGTGACACCATAGCTTTAATTGCATGCATAAAATGCATTATGAAAACTGATAGCATAATAATTTCTTATATAGTGGTGACGTTTAGCTGGGATCAATTTGGTTGTAGAAAAGCTGCCATAAAGTATAACAATAAATAAGTACTAAATTTGACCTTTATGAAGTTACTCATATGAACTAGAATAACATAAATTGCTTATTTGGAGAAAATGGATTTTTAACCAAATTTTAAAAACTGCTTTTAATGGTTTCTTTTACAAGAATAAAACCAGTATGGAAACAATATAGGCTTTTAATTGAATTGCACAATAAAATTATTTCTATGTTCGAAATATAGCAGGTATAGTTCTGATAATATTAGCAAATGTAGGTGCCCAAAACACCTAAAACTCCACCCATTATAATGTTTGAAGAAATACAATTTTATAATACTTAAGCCAACCACACAAAGTTTTCACTTCTTTAACATCTTTTTAAATGATATTTTCTTTGCATTAATTAGTTTGATTTGGCTTCAACATTAGTATTTTATATATCCATTTTTTCTAAACCTTTTGCTGTTGCTAAAAATTGACTTTACAACTTAACAAATAAAGTTTAACATGGAAATCAAACTTGCTTCATTATAATGCACTTATAATTTTGCTCAAACTTCCGTATAAATTATAATTTTTTTGTATGAAAACTTATGTAACAGGTAATTTATCACTTTTATGCAAGAATGTTGCACTAAATACTCAATTTAAAAAAGGAACTTCTCAAGAATTACTTAAATTCTATTTATAAACAATTGACTAGATTTTCTCACTTAAAAAAACGTTCATTCTGAATACTTTTCAAACTAAAAATTCCACCCCTAGTTAATACGTGTTTTCACCAATGTACTATTTTAGGAAAAATAAAGTTTAATTTTAAAATATGTATACAATAAAAAAATGTAAGAAACCGATAAAAACAATAAAAACGAAAAAATAAATATGTGTAAAGAAAAAAAACCCCAGAATTAAAAATATAGATAGTAAATGTCCTTAGAGGGATACATGCCTCTTAGTGTTGCAAATTCAGACAATGTTATTGAGCTTTTCATCACTGCCAGAATCCTGAGCTGCTTCGAAATTCTTCTTACCGTAATCGATTTCACCATGTAACCTTTCGGCCAATTCTTCTAGTGTTTGACGCTTAGTTTCTGGAATGCAGAGAGAAGTGAGAATACCAAGCAACATAAACAAAGCAAAAATCTCCATAACGTGATTTAACCAACAACCTTTTGGAAGGCCCTTGGCAGCACAGCCATGATCTTTTAAAGTACCGATACAAGTTTGGGCAATTATAGCGCCAACTTTACCTGATGCCGCAGACATACCGTGGGCAGTTGATCTGTATCTTGTTGGGTAACATTCACCAGGAACAATGAAAGTGGTAGTGTTTGGACCAAAGTTTTGGAAAAATTGCGCAAGAATGTAGAGACCTAATTTACCTCCAGATGTTAAGTGATTGTAACCAAAACCAATACCACAGAAAAGAGCAGTCAAAATTATGAAACCACCAATTTGAATTGGCTTTCTACCAACGGTATCAACAGTGGCAACAGTGAACCAGTAACCAGGAATAGTACCAGCACAAACCAAAATCAAGTTACCAGCAGCTTGGTTGTAAAGGGTCTTGTAAACGTTACTTTGGGACGCAAAACCGATGGCTTCTAAAATTGAAGCAGTATTCAAACCAAGACCATAGTAAGCAATATCTAACATGAACCAAGAACCCGCAGTACCAAGTAAAATTCTACCGTGCTTCCATTGTCTGAAATGTCTGACAAAATCTTTGAATGAACCTTTACCAGAAGCAGTCTTGTCTTTAGATTGGGTGCCTAAAGAAGCAATGGACACCTCATCATGAGTACGCTCTTTGGCTGCACGCTTCAAAGCGCTGATATCACCTTCAGAGGCGTCACCATGGGCACCAGAGGCATAAACAGCAGTATCAGCTGCACCTTGATCGATATCTCCTTCAACGTCCAAAGTGTATCTTGGGGATTCAGGAATAGTTAATCTGAAGTAGAGAGCTGCCACCGCTGGAAGAGCACCAAAACCAACAACAATTCTCCACATTTGATCACAGGCTCTCTTACAGTCAGCACCACAGTCAGCGGCAGATGGGACATCTAAGGCGTTCTTGTAACCTGAAACACAGACCATTGCAACGATACCAGCAAGCAACTGACCCCAACCTTGGTTAGCAAACACAGCACCCATGATGGCACCTCTCCACTTTGTAATAGCAAATTCAGATGTAATAATGGAAGACATTGGGTAATCACCACCAATGCCAATACCCATCATAATTCTACAGAAGGTCAAAATTGCAGGGAAACTGATGGCAGGAGATTCACCAACAATACATTGCAAAATGGTACACACAATCATGATCATCAACTCCGAACCGTAAATTCTCTTTCTACCAACAGCATCAGCGAGGAACCCGAACCCAAGCTGACCAATAACAGTACCAACAGAGGTTGAAACCTTAAGAAGAGTTTCAGTTGATGCAGGAATCTTACCATTCCAGTAAACGTAGTTCATGTAAGAGATACCCAAGTTGATTGCAAAGATATCGTAGGAATCTGTCATGAAACCAACACCAGCAACCATGATGGTTCTGACATGGTACCATCCGAACTTGGCGTTATCAATGGCTTCAAGAGCAAGTCTTTTTCTTTCTAGTGGATCTTCAACATGAGCAAAGTCATTGATGAAGTTGTGAAAAGCAGCATTACCACCTGCTGTCTTATTTGCGTCTGTACTGGACATTGTTCTCTTAAAAAACGTAATTCCAAGTGTTTAGAATGAAGGAATAGAGTTGCCAAGAAAAGAAAGCTGTTTTATGCACAAGTTGCTCACAGAAAAGAGTCGACAAACAATTTAAACTTAAACAAGAATAAACTTAAAAGTTAATATCTTTAGATCAATAAGATGAAGAAAGAAAATCACTGAAACAAGAGAAGGAATTAACTCACTTTTTAAACCACTTTTTTCTTTTTAATTAGCATAGAAAATTTTTAAATTGTCAAGTGAAAAAGTTTATTTGCCTCACGGCCGCATGCCGAGAGATTTTGACACATTTATTAGCCAAGGGAAAAAGTGTTGATAATTGTGATAATGAAGGGGGTGTGTTAAAGATGAGTTGATGATGAGAACAATTCGAAAGCAAAATTTTAAGTTTAATTATAATATAAAGAAAAAAATGTATATGTGGAAGATTAAAACGGGATTTTATTAAACGGAATCAGCAACTTTGTGTTCATCATCTGATGGAATGGTGTCTCTTAACTTGGTAACATCAATTTCACCATGTAATCTTTCGGATAATTCTTCCAAAGTTTGACCCATGGTTTCTGGAACCAAAAGAGTAGTGAAAACACCAATCAACATGAATAGGGCGAAAATTTCCATAACGTGGTCCAACCAACATCCAGGATCTAGACCCTTGGCAGCACAACCACGGTTTTGCAAGGTACCAATACAGGTTTGCGCAATAATGGCACCAATCTTACCACAACCGGCAGAAATACCGTGGGCAGTTGATCTGTATCTAGTTGGGTAAATTTCACCAGGAATGATAAAAGTAGTGGTGTTTGGACCAAAGTTTTGGAAAAATTGTGCAACAATATAGAGACCTAACTTACCACCAGATGACAAGTGGTTGTAACCAAAACCAATACCACAGAAAAGAGCAGTCAAAATGATGAAACCACCCAATTGAATTGGCTTTCTACCAATGAAGTCAATGGTAGCAACGGAGGCCCAGTAACCTGGGATAAGACCAGCACAAATCAAAATCAAGTTACCAGCAGCTTGGTTGTAAAGGGTTTTGTAGACAGTGGTACCAGAAGCGTAACCAATGGTCTTCAAAATAGTAGCGGTGTTCAAAGAGATACCATAGTAGGCGACATCCAACATGAACCAGGAACCAGCAGTACCGATCAAAAGCTTACCGTACTTCCATTGTCTGAAATGGGACCAGAAATCTCTCCAGGAGGCCTTTGGAGGTTCATGAGCAGGGTCGATTTCGTTGTTGGTTTCAGTTTGCTTCAAGTATTCGATGTCACCTTCTTCAGCGTTACCATGAGCACCAGAAGTGAATTTAGCAGCATCAGCAGCTGCCTTTTCAATTTCTTTGGTCACATCAAAAGTATATCTTGGGGATTCAGGAATGGTCAATCTGTAGTAGAGGGCAATCATACCAGGTACGGCACCAAAACCAACAAGAATTCTCCACATCGCATCACAGGCTCTCTTACAGTCGACGCCACATTCAGCGGTGGTGACGTTAAGAGCATCCTTGTAACCAGCAACACAAATGATGGCGACAATACCACCCATCAATTGACCCCAACCTTGGTTGGCAAAAACGGCAGCCATAGTGGCACCTCTCCACTTTGTGGTAGCAAACTCAGAAGTGATAATAGAAGACAATGGGTAGTCACCACCAATACCGATACCCATGATAATTCTGTAGAAGGTCAAGATAGCAGGGAAGTTAACAGCTGGAGAGTGTCCGGCGGTACATTGGAGGATGGTGGCAGCGATCATGATGATCAACTCGACACCGTAGATGGACTTTCTACCGAGCACATCGGCAAGGAACCCAAAACCAAATTGCCCGATGACCGCACCGACGGAGGTAGACACCTTAAGCAACGTCTCAGTGGACGAAGGCATCTTGGCCTTATCCCAAAACACGTACTTCATCATCGCGACACCCAAGTTGATGGCGAAGATATCGTAGGAATCTGTCATGAAACCGACACCCGCCACCATGATGGCTCTCACGTGATACCATCCGAACTTAGCGTTGTCGATCTTCTCCAAGGCCAACCTTCTTCTCTCTAGGGGATCTGACACATCTGCGAAATCGTTGATAAAGTTGTGGAAAGCAGCATTACCACCAACAGTCTTGTATTGTTCGGTCATGTTGTTCTTCTCTTCAATGCCAAGTGCCAATGCTGTACCAAGCTTCTACATAATAGCGATCTTCCTCGTCTTTATATACCCCCCTCTTGCCAAGGGGACCATATACCATGGGGGACCTAATTAATTGGCTCCATTAAACGTGGGCGCTCAGCGCTGAGCGCCTGAGCGTCTGCGCCTGTTCAACGGTCAGCGCTGCCGCATTGGGCAACCACGTGCGCCGCCGCGCCGCCGCACTCCTGCACGCACGTGGGCCCTCAGAAAAAAAAGTAGTAGGAGGTGTGCATTTTTCTTTTGGCGGCGCCTGCTTCGCTTAGAACGCTTTCTAGATTTCTTCGCCAATATGGGTGGCAGCGGCGCCGGGCTCAGCGCAAACCCTGGAGACACGGGCGCCCCACGCCGATGGGCGGCTCACTTGGCGTAGGAGTGAGATTAGCATCAAAATTGGGTCCACGTTAGGTGAGCAACACACCACGCAGGTAATTTAACGCAAAGGGAGAGTGCTCAGGACGCACACAAGAGTTGGTGCACGTGCAGATCCTGGTGCTGACGTGTGTGCGTTAAGCAACAGTGATCTCGGCGTTTCGCAAAGAGGACTGGGTTCACAAATTAGCCTTGGCGACACTCTATGCACAATTGTTGTCCCATGAAGCCAAGAGCGGATCTCAGCTTGGTAATAATACCACGTTTTCCCAAAACGGCTGAACAATTAATCGTAACTCCGGACAGAAATTTCGCACCTACTCCAGCGAAATAATAGAAGCAAGTGATGAGATTGGGAAATTGGAAATCAGGTAATTGAAAAAAACATTTTAGAAAAACAGGAGCTGGAAAGTGACGAGAACACAATTCGAACCGGTGATTGCAAAAGTTGGCGTGGAGCGAAAATCACAAATCGAGTTAAAACGGGAGCTCAGCTTGTCCGGGCGTTTGCCCTTCTCGCACTTTTCCCCTAAAAAACTTCGTGCTTGCCCTCTATAGCATCTCGTAATCAATGGCACATCTCCTTCATCGTCATTCCTTATCAAGGCATGTCCATTGACAACACAAACTACAGGGAAACGAGCCTTGCGCGGTCGCTGCGACGCGCGCTGGCGTCGGTGCCTCACAACACAGTGTACAGAGGGGCTTATTGCCCGTTGGTGTTCCGAATCCTCTACTTTGCACTCAGCGGTGAATCGAGGTTCAACAATGATCTCTTTCTGAACTGCGACCTGACGAACTTCAGCGGCGCGTTCCCCAAGACGTGGGACGAGGCGCTCGGCTCGACGTTCAACGAGGGAGGCGTGAGCCCTGGAGACCGCTTCTACGCGTGCCAGAAGAGCCGCAAGAGCAAGAGTCACGTTGGCAGAATCTGTGCAAACGAGATCCCCGCAGGCAAACTGGTGTACAACTGCTACGACTGTGGTGTGGACGCCACGTGCTGCTTGTGCGACGACTGCTTTAACAAGGAGGAGCACAGCGACCACAACGTCAGCGTCCACACGTCAAACGGGGGTGCAATCTGCGACTGTGGTGACGAAACGTCATGGAAAAGCGACCTCTGTTGCAACGCTGTGGAAGCGGAAGCAGACTACCTTAAAACCATACCGGCGCTGGACGACGACTTCAGAAGCGTGATCCGGATCGTCATTAGAACAGTGTTTGATTACCTCATCGACACCACCGTCACAAACATTCAGACTATCCCTCAAATTAACGATCTACTACACTCTGAGTACACAGATTTCGCCAAGTTCAAAACCTTGTCCGATGCCTCCACCCTGGATTCAAAATACTATAACTTCCCCGACTCAAATTCAGAGATTTACCATTTGTTGGTTTGGAATGACGAATTTCACAATTTTGATGAAGCCATCTCTCTATTGAAGGCAGGTTCCCAGTTTAATTCCAGTAACAACTTTCACCCAGAAGTAGACCAAAATGGTAAACAAACATCAGGCGTAAACTTAAGAACCCCATTCTTAGAAGCCCAGGCTAAATATATAGATGAGTTTGGTGTCAGTTCTCTTTGCCAAGAAGGTCCTTCAAATTACCATAAATTACTTCTTGCCATGAAGGAAATGTCGTTTTTATCAGATGAGAAGAAAGGCCTTACAACAACCATCGTTTCTGAGAGAGACTGGATCAAGCTTTGCGTTTCCAGATACATTTTAACCTGGCTTGAAACAATCTTACTAAATAATAATTGGAAAGTTGTTGACTGTATTCAAAGGGAACTATCACAATGTTTACTTGATACTGCATTTATTTCTCATGATTACCATCTTACATATAGTGAAACTCCTAGTCTCACGATGCTCAATTATAATTTCCAGTTGCCAATATTCGAAGGTTTATCTTTACAAAAATGTTACCCAAATGAGCCTTACATTGAACTTTCAAAGCTAAATTTCTCTCATATAACAAACCCAAATACTCAGACTGAAAATATTGAATATCAAGATTCCGCTTCTCGTTTACAGTACATCATGTTTTTAGAAATGAGATTTCCTAAAAAGATAAGAAAATTACTCAAGAAAATTGTCGTCCCAATTATCACAAACACGACAGCCACCAGATTAGAATACGCTCAACAAATTATGAACATATTACCAGTGCTCGAATATCTGAATTCAAAATACGATAGAGAATTCGATTTAACACTATTAGAGCCATTTAGATTACAAGTCTATCATGATCCTAATATTGGTACTCAATTGTTGAAAAATAACACTCTCGAAAATGCCCTTTCAAGTTGTCTGGCAATTTTATCGGATTCCATAAGATTTGGTCGCTATCATATCAGCAATTCTCACGAGAAATGGGAGAGTAAACGACGTGTTAAAGTAACCTCTCAAGTTTTAGAGGGATTCAAAACAATATTGATGTTTATTCACTCTGGCTCTGATGAAATGTTTTACCAATCTTTTTTTCTAAAGTTAATCATTTGGTTCAGTGCATTTGATGAATTGTATAAATTAGTTCGAAAAGAAGGTGATCATGTTGAGTACCAAGAGCAAGATTTATGTAATATGTACCACTCTGCCGCCTATCGAATGTTTGATGCCACTGTTTTGATGGGAAAATTTGCCTACGGATTCCAGAAAAAAAATCATCATTTGGAAGAAAGTATAACCATTCTTTCAAGCTATTTGAAATTGAAACCAAGGTCATATACTGATTCAAAAACACTTGTGAACTTTAATGTTACCACTGATGGTGTAACTATGATTCATCCCCTAATAGGATTACTTGGTGAATTAATCAAGGGTTACAAATATTTCAATGTTGATTTGATCAATAATTCTGTCGTGCATGTTCATTTGTTAAATGGTTGCGTGACCTTTTCTCCTGAACACGAGACATTTTTAGGTGTTTCAGACGAAGCACTTCAGCCAATTGTTTATGAAGCTCAAATCACTTCAAATTATTGGATCAGGAATGGTGTTGACGTAAGATTAGCAAGTTACTTTTTCAATTACTATTACAATCCAGAAAATTTTATTACTGTTATTCAAACAGGTATTTTAACAAAGGAACTATCTTTAGAAAACATTATGGACAGATTCATGTTCACAAATTGCTACGAATACGGAGAAGATTTTGGTAAGTCGATATATGAAGAACGTTCCAGTGGTATTTTGAGTGATGTCATTATATTCTTTTACAAATTGTTTACATTCAGAACACCTTTTGACAGTGAAATGACCTTTGAAAAATTTACTCAGTTAAAGATTGAAATTGAATTAGCTTCAATAATTGGAATGAAGCCATTGCAATATTCCAGCATTAAAATGGAGTTCAATGGAGTAGAAGAGTTGGATGATATCTTAAAATCTGTTGCTGAATATGTTCCACCACAGTCCTACAATGATTATGGTAGCTATAAGCTAAAGTCGTCTTATTTAGAAAAATTTGATCCTTTTGACGTTTTGAATAATAGAAACGCTCCTGAATCTGTTGAAGAGTCGTTACTTGAACAATTAGCAGTTGAAAAAAATAAAAAAATGGATGATTTAGTTTTAATTCCAAAACTTCACAAGTTATCAAGGGAAGATATGATGAATTTCAAGCCAATAAGTGACTTTATGAAATCTGCAAAAGTGGTGAAGTTTCTTTATAAAGCTTTGGGTTTTGCAATCAATACAGACAATGACAGTCATTTGAATGCCACGCTACAATTAATTCATGCCATCATACTGGATGAAAAAACACCTAATTACGATGATAAAGATGCAATAGCTCATAGTTTGAAACACTTTATCAATATACCAATTTGCAACTTATTGTTAGGTGTTGTTGAAAAAGAAGGTGTTCCAAAATTTATTGCTAAGAAAGCTTCAACGATTCTCGAGTTGCTATTATTAGAAGACGATACCATTATGTTTTCTTTAATTGCATGCTTTGGTGAGGCTAAAATTGACGAGTATAAGAAATCTAAGCATGGTAAAACATTGGAGACCAAAATGGAAAGAACAAAGAGATTGGCACTGAAACGTCAGAAAAAGGTCATGAAGAAAATGCTGAAACAGCAAAGTGACTTTGTAAACAAACATAGTAATTATTTTGAAGAAGATATATCTACAATAGAAAATGCTGGTGATTCTAAGATATCAGCACTTGAAGAGAAATCACCGAATACTGAAGATCTGAGAACATGCATTCTGTGTAAAAAACCAGAAGACAATAGTGAAATATTTGGAATTCCTGGTAACGTATCAACTTCAGCTATTTTTTGGCAAATTCCTACCATTGCAAATCGTCCACCTAAACTAATGTGTGAAACTTTATCCGACTATTCGGGACCTCCCTCCAAAATCGGTTTTCCAGCGAATTGTGTCATTGAAAAGGCTGTTATTACAGGATGTCCACACGCAATGCATTATAAGTGTTTCCTCACTATGTTGAGAGAAAAGCAGCAAAAGCATGATAACTTTAAGTGTCCGTTGTGTGAAGGTATTTTTAATGTTTTCATTCCTTCAATGAAAATGAGAAACTTTGAAATTGACCCAGCTTCATTTAGCGAGCTAGTTACATATGACAAGATGATGAAACCTGATTGTGGTTTAAACTCTTCGCCGACTCTTGTTTTTACCAAAGCTCTTGTTCATCAATTGAATGATCCAACCAGTGAACCCTATGTGACCATAATGAAAGAGCTAATGGAAATTTGTTTGAAGAATGTTTCCTTGTACGTATCAGCGCCTCATTATGTGATTGGTTTACATTCGGAAGAGGAGTGGAAAAGTATGTTTCAAAATGGAAAATTCACAACATTTGGTCTTTCAAATATTATCGGTAACAGTTTAGAGGCTTTTGAAATTGCTAATAGAGGTCTAAACGAAGTCAGCCTAAAAATACCTGAAATTCAATTAAGACTTTTCAGATCTTTGTTCCAATTTAGAGCTTTAATGAATTATAGCGACAAATATCAGCTAGATGAGGATAAAATGAACTATTATGAAACATATTTGTCAGATCCACATATGGGATTTGTGCAAACGATTATGATTTTGTTTTTAGAAGGTGGTGAATCTTTAGAAGACATTTTCAGAATTGCAACCATAAAAACTATTGCTACAACAACCTTAGCCCTCACACAAAGATACATCTATAACCCACAAAATTTACAATTGGAGCCACTTTTGAACAGAATATTTCAGGATCCTGTTGAACCTCATTCAAATGGAACTTTATCGAGGGCAGGATTTAGTTTAAGTAAACTGTTGAAATACGCATTTACTAACAATGATGCAGAATTTAAAGACAATATTAGCCTCACCTGTTTACTTTATAAGCTATTGCATACAAATTTTGAAAATTGCAAGAGGCAGATAGTTTTGGTTCAACAATTATTCAATGCTTTTGAAATGGGCGAAAAGTCCGTTACACCCAACCTCGATCATATGCTGGAAGAAATGATATCAGAGCAAAGCAATGCCTACAACTTCTTCACTAACTTTTTTGAATCAATGAATGCTATGGGATCTCCTTATTTAGGAGATGATGATGATGCACATTTAACAAGAAATATGAATGGTACAGCGAACATTCCTTATCCAAATAGGGCGAAGCTGATTGATTTGCCAGCAAAGTTGAAAGATTTAGTAAATTTGCATTCAAAGAAAAACAAAAGAAACCAGCATGAACTAATATGTTTGAACTGTGGAGATAACATAAATGGGAATATATCAGCTGCAAATCATGTAACTGATTGTAGAATGAATAAGTTTTCCGTCTTGATTTTCAACCCAATGAAGAACAATTTGAAAATTTATTTTACAAAAATGGCATTCATTGATAATGCGGCGATTGAATCACCCTACTTGAATAGGCATGGTGAACCTTCGCAGGGTATCATTGGTTTAGGTGATTCTGGTACACTAGATGCAAAGCGATACGAACATTTACAACAAATATTTTTTGATCAGACTCTAGTTCGTTCCCTTGTCAGAAGAATTGGTGGAATTGATCGATTGATTAGACGTAGTATGAACAATAATGGTGGTGTTATTGATACTCTTCATTTTCCTGGTATAAGAGAACCAAATGGCATTAACATCTCAATGACTACGCCAAGAGAGTTTTTTATTAATAACTTTGTCAATGATGGTAGAATTGATCCAAGAGTTACACAAATGTTGAGAGACAATGATTGGCTATTTACAGGTAATGAAGATGATGATGAAGACGATATTAGAGAAATTGATGACGAAGATGCTGGTGATGGGCCATGGATGATGGCTATAGATGATGACGAGGATGTTGACGATGACGATAATGATTTTGAATTTTACAATGGCGACGATGTTGACAATGTCGATGACGTTGATGAGGTTGACGATATGTTTGGTGCCAGTGGAGGTGATAATGACAATGATGATGATGATGATGATGATGACGATGATGATGAGGATCATGAGGATCATTTTACGACGCCGCCAGAATTTGTCATTATGGAAGGCACAAATGGTAATGAAGATGGTGTGATTGATGAAAACGAAATTGAGGAAGGTAATATCAGAACTTTTTCGATACCTAATAGGACTAGAGGGTTCTTTAACCGTCATGACGATGATGGCGACCAAGAAAATGATGGTGATGATTATGAAGAATCTGGCTATGTTGAGGTGGACTACGACTCACAGCATTCTTCTCCTGGGGTCACACCACCAGTTGCATCTGAACAGACACCACAATCTCGAGAATCCAGTGAGCAAACCGAATAAAGGTTAAGTTAACAACATTTTTAGCACTCAGAGCAGATGAGCGTTTTTTTGACCAATAAAATTGAAGAAAATAGGTGCGTATATTTGAAAGCAAAAATCTCCATCAACGAGAGGAGGAAAAAAAAAATATCATCGAATTGTATCTGTAACTCTTTAATTACTTGTCTAGATCTAACGAAATGTCTGCTGCCTTTAACTTGATCTTTAAAAGAAACTCTACTTTTGTTGCTGCAGTCTTTGCAGCTACCTTCGTTTTCCAAGTCGGTTTTGATGAAACCGTCACTTCCTGGTACGAAGCTAGAAACAAGGGTAAGCTCTGGAGTGACTTGAAGCCAAGAGTTTTGGCCGGTTTTGAAACAGATGATGCAGATGATGATGAATAAATGCATCTAAGTTAGCCATGTCCATTTGCTTAAGGTCCCGATATGGGGCCGAACATTATCATTATTTATTCATCATATCAAACAAAATATATTAAAATAAAACAAAATTATTTGTTAGTTATCATAAATCCTTAACTTAAACTGAAAAGGATCGCAGAACTCTTAATGGTATTTAGTTAACTATTCATATCTTTTTGAAATGACCTTTTATAACTTTATATTCATTCTTATGTTTCAATTACTTTTTTTCTTTATGAGTTTATCACTTAACACTATGCTCCAAGCATAGTAAATTAAGGTGAAATCATGAAAATTTAAGATATAGTAACTTTCTATTAAACATCTTTGAAAAGAGTATGACCTACAAATGTATATTTAAGGTGAATGCATATTTTGACAAAACATTTAGCAAACAACAATCATTTTACCATCATCTTCATCCTCACTTTCACTTCCTTCATTCATTTGAATATCTTCGTTTGCATGCATCTGGGTTTTCAACGGAGTGCCTAGGTCTTCACTTTTTCCTAACATGCCTTTAATTTCCTCAATTTCTTCCTCGTTACTCTTTTGCTCGCCTTCGTCTCTCATCAACATTTGAACAATACGATCACACAATTCTGCTATCTTTTCATTCTTGGTTTCTTTATGTAACTCCCTGATAATAGGATAAACAGACTTCACCCTTAAGTACTCTCTACCACTCTTAGTCGAACATAACAATAGAATGGATTCTAAATGAACACAAATGATTTCTGGCAATGGTTCTGTTTCTTTATCGTTGTCTAACAATTGCAATTCATCAGGTAAATCAAAAATCTCATCGTCGGTCAGGCCTTTATTTCCTGGTAAAGCAATTGGTGATAAAATGTAAAGAAGTAAATTGATACTTTCATCTAAAAAGGTCATGTGCTTTTCGATATCAAACAACGCGTTCTTGATGGTTGAGGCAACACCCTCTCTTCTGATCTTAGCATCGTATTTTTCAGTGAATACTAAAAGTTTTGTCAATGGAATTACATTGTCATACTCTTGTTCCTGGACAAAATATTCACGACCTTGCTTAAATCTGGAAACATCAGCAAAAAAGTATGATAAATAATCATAAACTGCATATTTGTTGATGCCTCTATTGGAACCTTTCACAAACATATCCATCAAACAATCCATTGCTTTGTTACTCTGAAAAACTTCCTTTTGATCATCACTAATTTTTAATTCTATGTCAAAGATATATAGAATAGCATCCTCTTTTGCAATATTCGAAAGCAATATACACATGAGTTCAGCGTTGATATTTTGCGGATTCGGTAATTGTTCAATGATGTACTTGATGAAGTCCTTATCTTCAGCAATAAGCCTTCTAAACTCGTTGTCATCACACAAATTAACTAAAATAGTCAAAGCCTCGTTGACAACTTTACCCTTTTTTTCTTTAGCTAGTTGTTTTAGATCTGGAATTGCTCTAGAATTGTCGTACTTGAAGATGGATTGATTATTATTTGCTCCACCTGGTGAAAACTGAACTAAGTTTTCCAACGCTATTTCTCGTACATTCGAACTTTGATCGTGAAGAAATCCAACTAGCTCTTCTAATTCACTTGGCATTACAGTTTCTCGATGTTACACACAGCTTATTATACCTTTAAACTATTTATAAGTACAAAATGAAAAATTTGACATTAACTATGGTAAAAATAATTTTCATGTCCAAATTTCCTTATTGGGTAGATCTGCTCATAAAGGTATCTGAGACTTCTTGTATAGTTTCTTATTTCTGACAACAAAATCCTCCTTGAGAAACTTTTTGAGCAAGGCTCTATTGGATGCACTGGCCACTTTCCGTTTCAATAAACGAACAACAGCACTTAGCTCCAAAGGACCCTGTTCAAGCAAGTCATCAATGTCCTTAGATATTAACGGAGCATCGTCGTCGTTGCTGTTTGTATTGAATTCTGTTCCCGGTTCCAGTTTCACCTTTTTCATTGGAGGTCCTTCTGTTTCTATCTTTGGCTCAACCTGTTCAATTTCTCTTTTTATTGCTGTTTTTGGATTCCATTCACCTTTTTGGAATGTTTTGAGTATTTCAGAAGTAGCTTTAATTGTAACAAACCCTTGGTTGACGGCAGACACAAATAATTTTGATTCTTTTTTCTTTTTAAAACCATCAGCTGATTCTTTTTTGATTTTGGATTTCATATCTGCCTCGTCAAAATCTTCTCCGTCTTCATTTTCCTTTTTAACCTTTGTTTCGGAGTCTTGTGAGTCTTTCTTTTCGTCCTCTTCTTCGTCATCATCTTCCTCGGTAAGATAGGGATTATCTTCCTCATCGTCAGAGGCATAAACTTCATTAATGGCATTCCTACTTAGCGCCTTCTTCAATTTTTTACTTTCTTTATCAACCGTTTTAGAGTCAAACAAATCATCAAAATCATCACCTTCTTCATCTGATTTCTCAATCAGATTGTTCGCTTTCAACATGTTTTGCTTCATTCTAGATTCAATTAACTTCTTTTCGTCATCTGGACCCTCCATAATTGGAGCTTCTTCATCATCTTGAAATTCATCTTCATAGTCCATGCCATCTTCCTCTTCATTTCTATTCCCTTCATCATCATCAAACAATGGATCATGTACTAAATTCGTAGCCCTCTTTCTATATCTTGAATCGATACGTGTTCCATCCTCAACTTCTCGTTCCATCTTATTCATTAACCACCTAGAAACTCTTGTTTTGTCAGCCATTTTGGCTTCTGCTTCTTCTAAAGTTAATGTCGCATACTTATTTCTTGGGGTAAACTTGTAGAATTTATCGATAGGAACCATTTTAAAACATTTTTCCTTTTCATCTAAAATTAACATACAGTACGAATCTGTTTCGTTTGCTTCATAGTTTCCAACCCAAGCTTGCTTCGCATCATAATCCTCCAATACCCATGGATAGAACTCTTCGTATCTTAGTTTTCTTTTTTCTTCGTTGTAAACTTTAACTTGTTTCGTCCTCTTTAATTTATTTCGATTTTGTTTGGCAACTGCATTTCCATTCTTACCTTCTCCATCTGGTGCAACTTTCATTAAATCTCTTTCTCGTTGTTCCATCTTCATTTCATGCTGTCCCTGTCTTTTTTTACTTTCCATCCACACTTTCTTTTCCTCTTCTGTCATACCCTCAACGGCTATCAATTCATCAACCTCCTTATCTGTCATAGTTTCTGGTAGACCATGAGTTTTCTTGTACTTCTGTCTCATCTCAGCCATTTGCTGTAACTCGAGCTCCTGCCTCTTTTTCTGCTCGACCATTTCCTTCAATGACAACTGGAATTGTAAGTTTTTAGGGTCCTTACGGTGTAGTCTGGCTGGCTGTTCAAATGTGGAAGGATCAATCACTGTCTTAGAATGAAACCTTAACATGTGGAAACGAAGCCTTTCAATCTCTTCATCAGTGCACATTTTGACAGGGAAAGTTTGCGACGCATTTCTACTTGCTTCAGGGCCCATCTTTGTATTGTGTATTAATATATTTAGGAACAAACTGTTGACATTTGATGTACTAAATAATTGATTTTTTTTCTTTACAAAAAAGTCGAAATACTGTTATTTAACTTTAACTAGAGCATGGCTTCTACAGCCCTTCAAAATTTCCCACAATGGGCCAGTTTACGCCAGAGGGTTTCTGATGATCTTTATGATGAGTCTCTGTGGTCACAACTTGTTCAACATCATGAAAATCTGGTACATGATCACACCCATTTGTTCACTTCTAGAAAAGACTTGAAAGGTCTCTTATATAATGACTTCGAGCTCTTATTTGCGAAATTTCCATATTACTTTGCTTATTGGAAAAGGTATATTCGGTTGGTGTCTAAATTGGAAGGACTTAAAGAATCAATTCAAACGATGGAAAGAGCCATTCATATGTTTCCTTATTCTTTGGAGCTTTGGTTAGACTATGTCAATGTTTTGATTAGCAATAATTTGAAATCCAGTGAAGAAATGAAGCTGATTTTCAAGAGAGGGGCTGGGTATGTTGGACAGCATTTCGTATCTCATGAATATTGGGATATTTATCTAGATTACATTTCAAAAAATGATGGTAGGAATTCAAATGACTACATTGACGTGCTTCTAAAAATTATAAAGATACCATTGCACCAATATTCACGGTATTTTGAATCTTTTATGGAATTAGCTGGCAATTTCACTATAACGGACTTAATTCCATCAGATCAGTTGAAGGAATTTGTTTTGGAAAATTATGATAAAGGAATTAATGTCGATCAACAGATTGAATCAAATTCAACTGAAATCGTAAATGCATTCTTTTACCTCAATTTCAATAGAGTCCAAAGGCTGACAAATGAAAAGTGGAAGTATGAAGCAGAATTGAAAAAAGTTGATTTTGATCTCAATTTGATTTCCTCTGATGAACTAGACGGATGGATTAAATATCTTGAATTCCAAGACACTGATCCGGAATTAAGTTTACTTGACAAAATATCTTTGTATGAGAGAGCATTGGTTCCATCTTGTTTCTTGAAAGATGTTTGGATAAAATACTCAAGATTTTTAATCCAAAACAATGTTGAAAATACAACTATAATTAAAGTTTTCAATAGAGGATGTGATCAATTTGTTCCTAATGACGTGTTAGATCTAAGATACATGTATGCAAAATTTTTGGAATTAGAATTGAATGACATAAATGCGGTCAAAAGAGTCTATTTGTCAACAATAAAAATAAACAAAACTAATAGCGATCCTGTGTGTAAATATCTTAATTTCATTATCCAAAACTCTGAAAACAAAGGTGATATTATTCAGGACATTTTAGCTGCTACTCATTTATTTATGAAAGAGAAAACTATGGAAAAACAAAGAAATGATGACAATAAAATTGCGTCTAAGAAGCAGAGACCTAATACCGCATATAATACAACTATCCACGGTGAGGATCTCAAAAAACTATACCCACTTCTCACATACAGAACAATAGGACAACTTTTGGCAACGGCTGCCAGATATTATTGGATAAATAATAGAGATGTTGATGAAACACGAAGGTTGCTGAGTACTTTTTTTGAAACTGATATCGTTAAATGTAGTAGAGAATACTGGTTCATGTATTTTAAATTTGAGTTTACCCAAAAAAACAAACAAAATTTAACAACTATCATCAATTACATCAAGCTTTATTCACAACTCAGTCCGAATGACATCAATGTCTTAATCAAGCAATATATCGATTTTATTTTCAAAAATTCAACGATAGAAGAACTGCACAGTCAAAAAAGAGATCTTCACAAGCTAATGTTAGAAAGTGACGCAGAGTCTAGCATCCACGAAAAGCATTATCTTAAATTCAGAGTCTCATTAGATCATGACGAAGAGTCTGTAGATAAAAGATTATTCAACGAAAATGGACACCCTGCAGCTACTTGTGAGGGAATCCCGATTACAACCAATCCAATTCCACTAAGTGAATCACTTTTTAGCTTTAGACAAGACGTGCCTATAGGGATAAAAGATTTCAAGCAAGTTTTAGGATCAAAAACCGTTGCCAATCCTTTGCCCCAATTTAGAAATGTTGAAAAGGCCAATTGTTTACTAAAATATATTCGTGAAAGTATATAGAGAATTCATTCAAATTTATGGACGGCTCCCTAACTTTAATTGTACTATATAACAAATTTTATGTAAAAAACAACTAGTCAGTTTGTCTGCCAATGACCGTTAACCCTTTTCTAATGATTGCTTTTTCTGTGCATTTATTATTACCATAAACTTCCAGAATTGATAATGCTGGACAAATTCTCGATATAATCGCTAAGGAGCTATTATCTACGCATCGGACAAACCCAAGGTCCCATGATGTCAACAGTGGTAGCGTCAAGGATCTAGAAAGTTTTTTGAAAAGATTGGCGCTCAAATGTTTAACGCTGTTCAGATTAAGCTCGACTAGCGATTCGTGAGAATGCAGCAACATTTTGTAGATTGACTCATCTGTCAACTGTATGCATCTAGATAAACTAACGTCTAGTAAACCTGAATTGGCACACCAATCATCAAATAATTCACCGAGCCCCGAATCTGTTATCTGGTCCAGTTCATTCAATGATAAACTAATCAAGTTAGAACCGAACGGTTTAACTCCCTCTATAAGAAATCTGTCGGTTAAACCAGAACACCCATTAAGTTTTAATGTTTTAAGTGTTTCACTGTTGGTCGCCAACAAATGAATTATCAAATCGTCATCAATTAAGTCCTCATCATGAGGAGAAGATAGATCCAAATGTTTTAGATTGGTGAGAAAATGAGGTAGCAGGTCAAACACAGGTTTTGAGTTCAATCCATCTAATCTGGACAATGATAAACTTTCCAATTTAGATCCGCAATTTTCTAGTAGTGTTACTAAAGAGTCTGATGTCATTCTATGGGTATTTTTGATTGAAACACCTAGTAAGTTTCTAGCCAATTTAGATTGAAAAAATTCTTGCCAACATTTATCGTTAATCAAAAAGGCACCATTAAGTGATAGGTGTTTCAGGTTGTCCATTTTCTTGGTATAGTAGACCAAATTATCATTATGAAACTGACCACACATATTTAAAGTTAGTTTCTCTAAGTTGGGGCAAAATGAAGCTATCTTGTTCAGAAAAGCCTTATCAATTTTAGAGCAATCCCAAAATTCTAGTTCTTTGGTATCTTGAGTCAAAAACAAGGACATTGTTTTGTTATTTAAAGATCTATTTTTTGATAGAATTCGACAGATCTTATTCTTGTTATGGAGTCCAATCTCATCATGTAAAATGTCTATTTGTTCTATATTTTCAGTGATAACGTTGATGCAAATATCTTGCAACGTTGGCAAATTAAACTGCTTTTTGTCAAGTAATGCAGCAGCAACCTTCTTTCTCTTCTTCTTTTCCTCTATTTCTATTCTTCTTGCCAACTTGTCTCTTCGAAGTTGAATCTTTGTACAAGAAGAACAGAGATAACCTTTTTTGCCGTACTTTTCAGTTCTTTTCGAATAAGCAGATACCATGAACTTTCTATCACACTCTAAACAATATATGATTTGGTTATCAGAGTTGTTATTATTGTTGACGCTGTCATCTTCGTATTCCGCTTCATTTAACTTTCTTCTCTTCAGTTGCTCTTTCAAATCATCTACGGTGTTTGCTTCGTCACCTGACAGAATTTCCTCTTCATCAGAATCAATTTCCCGTTTATTCGATAGTTCAATATTAATATCGTCTTTTGGGTCATCTTCTTTAACTTCTTCTTTTATCCTTTCCAATTGTTCCTGTTCTTTTTTCAAATTCTCTTCGTATCTTAATCTGATTCCCTCTGCATTGATTCCCTGTTCCTTCAAAAATGATGTTAAGGCTGAAGACGGGCCCTTGACATCATTTGGAATATCGTCACCCGTGTTTCTTGCTCTCCTTCTACGATAGGACATCAACAAAAAGAAAAATGCGTATAGAGAATAAAATGGAACTTAAAAGTGAATAAGAATTTTCTCAATGATTCAGATACCAACCAAGTTTGTTGCACCTACTAAATCGCCACAGACTTCTCGATATGTCTATCTGAAATGCGTTTCAATAATTAAAAAATGGGGTTTGCCTCTCTCTGAATATCTTAAATACAAAAAGTGGTAGGATCACTTAAAATATTTGTGTATTACAATATTATCTGTACGATAAGAAAACTTGACCAAGCTAGTTTTATTATCAGCCCTTTTCTGGTGTAGATGGTCTAACATCCAGGGTAAACCTTCTTGATAAACTTGCGAACAAACTACGCGTATTTAAACTCTATTGAGGATAGGCAAAGGCTATGTACAAATTGAAACAATATTCTTATTGTTGTCTCCCAAATTTATTTTGGTTTATGCCTATTCAAAATCACTAATGTCTGAACAGACACAGCTTTTACACAAGTTATAGTGTAACTAGAGCCTCGAATAAACGTTAGCTACTTGGCAATCGTTCATCCCTTTCTTTTTCTGTTAGCTATCAAGGAATTGAATATATATTCGCTTTGCAGATGAAGAGCGTAGCTACTATGTATTTGCGCCTTTGCATTGTTCAACAAAACTCTAATTCATATATTGAGCTGCCAAACCAATGTAAAACGAAGACACCACAATATTAACTGATTAAAAATTTAGGTATCGTAAATAGCATTAGGAACAGACAATTTTACATGAAACGTCACACTAATCTTTTAGCATTGTCAAAACTATTTATTACTTGGCCAAAAATTGTGACAGATTTTATTTTGACAAAAGAAAGAACAAAAGAAAAGTAAAATTATTGAAAAAAATAGTATTATAAAGAATATATAAATATATAAACTAATCTATAAACACTCGCTTAGCTATATGTGCTAGTTAACAATCAACGTAGCAATATGAATACTGAAATAAAAAGAAAATACTTTGCTACAACACAGAGAACGTCGCACTTCTGCCACACTTTTTTTTTGTGCAAACAGGAAGCGCCAGATTTGATATAGACTTTACCCTGTTGAAACCACACCGAGTTTGTAGGATTACAAAAAAGATTACAGGGGGGGAGGTAGCCAAGTATTGGGAACTGCTCAATTTATTGGAAATTTACACACTGGGATTTCGAGTTGCACTAGTTTAAATTATCATTATCTTTTTTTACATATCTTATAGTTACTTTCTTATCTTGGATCAAACATGCAAATAATCAGAGGTCCAATATTCAAGCTCTACAAAAGGCACGGTGCCTACAAATTGCATCTTATATCATTTATTTTGTCAGTACTTGCATGTTCTGGAATGGGTATCATATCACTTTTTTCCGTGTTTGCAAAGTACTTTGACTCCGTTTTACATTATTCACAAAACGAAATAAATACAATTATCGTTTGCCAGGTTTTAGGTATGAACTTGTTTACTACATTGAGTGGCTACGTTGCTGATACTTGGGGGATATGGATCCTTCCTGTAATGGCCTTTTGTGGTTATGTATTCTCGTTCAATATGATTTTACTCAGTATTTATCATGGAGTGGACAAAATGCTGATCTATTTTGCCTTCTTCATCATGGGCGGTACGCATGTGACTTTCCTGTTTTCCTGTCTTCTAAATTCCGTGAAATCCTTCGGGAAATACCATAAAACTATTGCGATCAGTACTCCGAATTTGATGACGGCCTTTTCCGTATTTGTTCAGATAAAGGTTATTCAAATAATTTCGAAAAATGACAATGAGGTATTGAATTTCACCAACATCTTGTATTTCCTTCTTCTTATCCTCTTGTTAGACGTGATTTTATCATTTGTGGCATGTAAGTTGTCTGACTTGGCTATCACTTTTGAAGTTGAAGATAATTTAGTCCAAGAACGATTTGAAAGTTTTGAGACATCACCGTTGCTGTCAGGTGCTGGCGCGGTACTCCATAGCCCAACTAATTCACTTTTGGGATCTCCAATTTCACGATACGGCTTGTGCGATGACGATGAGTCTATTAATAATATTGATGAGGAATTGACACTGGATCAAACCGTTAAGTATTCATCAACTTATCAACAAAAGATACGGATATTTTTAACCGATCCATATATGTATTTGCTAATGATGTGCTGCTTAGCATCTATGACAACGACTGAATTTTTTATTGCCAATCTGAATTCAATATTGGGTAATTTGGATCTTGGTGAAAACCTTGGAAAGAGTCTTCAAATATACTCTATAAGTGCAACATGCACAAGGCTTGCAATTATGCTTGCTACTGACTATGTATCTACAAAGTTCAACATTTCAAGGCTTACTATTTTTTGCATTATCGTCATTTTATGTGGGACATCGTACATTTATCTATCAAGCATGCCAGTTCCGCTGGTAAATATAAACCTGCTATTGATCTCAAATGCTGTATTGAACTCTACAATTTTCACATTATTTCCCGCTATACTTGGTAGTATTTATGGCTTCGAAATTTTAGGAACCACCTGGGGAATCTTCAATTCATCCACATCTATTGGCAATTTATCATATAATACGCTTTATTCAATTGATTACAATAGTAACTGTGTTGTCAGTGGTGGATCTAATTTGTCAATTTGCACTACAACAACATTTCTTACTGGCGGCTTAGCTTTGATCGTCTTTGGCTCCATAACCTTATCCCTAAAAAATGTTTATTTGAGAAAAGCGGATGATTTTTTCTAGAAAATATACCCTTCTTTATCGTAATTTTTTATTCCAAATAGTATATTATATTTGATTGCATTAAGAGAGCAAACTATTGTTGCATTTGCTGTATATTAAATACATTTTATTTCCTTTTACTTTATCATTGAATATGCTGAGCGTCTCCATGCGATAAATTTTTTTTGTTGGCGTTTTTTATACAACAGACCTATTATTTTCCGTTCAACTCTTATCGTAACTTACTGGATAAGGCACTTGCAAAGTTTTAGAATAAGCTTTGTGTACTAGCTGTTTGAAATTGTTCAAGCAAGACATAAGTGACAAAACGCAAGTGTTAAATTGCAAAAAGCTAGTTTAAATTATTTATCATCAATGGAGGAAGTTGAGATTGATAACAGGCAAAATCGGTTATCAGGACAAGTTGAATCGATTCTGGTCCATAGCAACAGCCCTAGTCAAGTGAGAGATAACGTTAATATGGATTCAGTTGTTTCTGGTGGGGATGCTGTTCATTTAGACGCAGTAAGTGCTATTAGTAATAGTATTGATTCTGGTGCTCATACAGAACAGGCAAAATGTAATGGGGTATCAGCTGCCGAACATCCTATATGGCAAAAAGATAAGGAAGCCAAGATGTGTCCTAGGTGCCTGAAGAAATTTACGTTTTTTAATAGGAGACACCATTGCAGAAAGTGTGGTAGGGTATTTTGTAGTCAATGTTGCGACAAATTCACCTGCTACTTACCTATGTCGTATGTGGTGTTTTCTGAAATTGAAGGCGGTGGCTTTTTAGTGAGAGGAAGGTTGAGCCATGCTCGGTTTCGGACTTGTGTTGGATGCTATGATGAAATGCGAATGTTGAAAGATGCTATGGGAATCGTCAGTGATACCGACAGCGAAGACGAAGAAAGCGGAGGAGAAGAAAGCGAAGGCCCGAGCGGAAGTGACGAGGCACCAAATAGGCCTAGTTTGGCTAATCTAAACCCGACAAACTTTAATCCAGACACCACAATTGACGCCGTACTAAAATCGCAACCTGTAGAAATTACAAGACAGGTTGCGATAGCCAATCAAGGAGCAGGAGCAAGAAGTAATAGAAACGAAGAAGAGTGCCCTGTATGCGGAAAAACACTAAAGAGCCCAGAGGAAGCTATGCGGGAGGCCCATATCAACCAGTGTCTAACGCAGCAGGAATTCGGGTCACCAACCAACAATACTGCCAGTGCCTTGCGTCGTGCTAGGAACAGAATGTTAATTTCGGTCTTACCAAAGAATGTAGGAAACATCAACGAGGACAACGAGTGCGTTATCTGTTTGGACGACTTTCACCCCGGTGACAAAGTTGGAAGGTTAGAATGCCTCTGCTGCTTTCACTACCACTGTATCAAAGATTGGATCAACAAGAAGGGCTTCGTTGAGTGTCCTGTGCACGTCGTGCACACTGAGTAGAGTTCTACACCAAACGCGAAATATGCAATAGAACAACGCGTCTACCGCTACAACCGTTAAATTTTCATGATGAATGGCTGGATTACTGCATTGGGAAACGTTGATTCTCCTTAAGCTTTTTTTCCAATCCTCCCTATTATACCAAATTTGTCCCTTTGCACCCCCCCCCTTTCATCGTCAATTAATACCCCTTAGGGAGGAAAAGGTTTAATTGTGAAGGTGGGTCCTTTTTTGAGAATCTTTTCTTCTATCTAGTTGAAGGTCAGCTTAACATAGATAACACCAAAATGGCTTATGACTCTCTTTGGATCGAAGACTCACAGAGTCCTAAGCTTGGGAAAAAAATAAGAAGCACCTTCACTAGCTGGAAAAAGCAAACACAGAGTGTTAAACCTTCGATTTCTACAAGATCGATTTCATCACCTTTTGGGTTTCAGCATGTGTGCCATATGGACACCAAGACAGTGTTTGGTGTTGAGCAGTCTCTTCACTTAGCCGATAAGTCGGCAGTGACTAGATTCTTGCCAGAAGGGAACAACTTTCTTTGTAACAGTGCAGAAGAAGAAGAAAACGAAGAATTGGATGAAACTTACAACGATGAATTTAACCCAACAACATTGGATCCAGGTCCACTGAAAGCGTTCTCTTTCAACAAAACAACACCTACAAAGCTTTCGAGCGCATTGTCATCAACCTCCCTAGCGACCAAACTCAACCACAGGAGGACCACTAGTTCTTTATCTTCATTATCAGTAAGAAACTCATCCACCTTTACCAGAATGAGTTACCAATCAGCCAATTCTAATGATTGTGCGTCCCCACTCGAATTCAAAAAGCCCCTTCTGCCAGCTATTCCTCAAGATAACGAACTGAATGAGGTCTTAGAAGAGGAAGATGACGACGATTACACATATAAATTCCAGACTATACCAATAGCTCCCAAACCTCCAAGCACAATAACAGAGCTCAAACTAGAGGACATACCGTGCGATTCAGATAGCGAATCAATAGACATTCAACTGGAGAAATGTCATTTAGCTTTGGAGAAATTAGATACCGAATTTGTTCCAACTACAGAAATCAGCGAGAGGGACACGGGAGTGATGGAGATCATATTTAGACATTCTAAGATGATTTTGCGGGACAACAATAATCAAAAGGGTGACATTATAAGTTTTCTCGAAAAGTTAGATCCTGACTTGACAAAGGAGTCGCAAGAGGATGACGACGATGGCGAAGAAGAGACAGATTTCTTCGGAGACTTAGGACTAGATGATAGCATTAGTGACACATTAAGCGGATTGGATATTATTAACATGAATTCTTATGCTGATTCATTGAATGCATGATCCCTTTTTGTTTGAATTTTGATTTGCTTTACAACTCTTTGTATACTTTACTTTATGTCTCATGTAACTTCTATTCTTTATTATGGGCGTTTCTTTCTAACAACGAATCATTTAAAAAATACTTTTGTTTGAACAGGTCCGATTGCAAAATTTCACAGTTTTTGTCAGCATATGTTTGAACTACAACAGCTTGATTTTAAACCTTAATGCAAGTCGGAGACAGAACAGCATCCGGCACGACAGAAAAAGAAAGAGAAAACGCTGTAGCGAATGCACAACTGAACAGACCAAACCTGGAAAATGAGATTGCTGAATTAGTGAATGAATATTTTACGTGCTACAGTAAGGTTTGTGAACGATATAATGTTTCAAATCATCAATTAACCAAAACACTTTTATCTATCAAATCTACAGAACGGGATGAAATGAAACTGAGTCTGTTCAATTCCTTTAGATATGCATTCTTGAGCGTTGAGAACGAAGATGACAAACTTAGATTAAAAGAGAACGAATGCGTAGATTTGTCTAAGAAAGAAATTGCAGATCAGCTTAACGTGTACAATCCTCTGAAGTTGATACATGGTGGCTTTACACCATTATCATTAAGGGAGTGTCATTCAACATTCAAAGATATCATACCCGTTTTGCTTGAATTGTATCTACTCAGAAATAAAATTTATAAATTGATTGATGACATTGATCTAGAGTCTAGAACCAGTAGTAGTCTATAAATCAGAATACGAAAGGTTTAATGGCTAATTTAATGTACGTCAATTTTAAAATTAAAAATACTATTACACTAATGATGGGAAGCGATGCTTTTTACAATCTTGAATTAATTGCCATCCTTTTTCGAAGTAATGTCTCAATCTGAGTTTGCACGCCTTAAAGCATCTTGCACCAATTTACTAAAATTAGCATTCAAAACGAAATATGATTGAATTGAACAAATGATAGCTAGCGCACAAGTGATTCCACCCCATAAACCAACCAAACCCATTGCACCATCACCATTTGCAACATAAAATGCAAAATAAAACGATAAAGGTAACCCAAACAAATAGTAACAAGTCAAATTTGCATAGCCACCAATCTTTTGGATACCTTGACCTCTCATACAACCTGCAGTAACTGAATTAACAGCATCAAAGATTTGCATGAAAGCAACAATAGGACATGTTTTGTAAACAATTGCAATAACCTCATGGTCATTTGTGAACCAATTTGCAATAACACCACGTCCAAAATATAGAAAAGAGAAATTAAAGAGTCCGATGACAAAAGTGAAATAAAATGATGCCTTACATGTTATGTAAGCATTACTTGGTAATTCTGCACCAAGGTAATTGGCAATACGCGTTGACGCCGCGATTGAAACACCATATGGGACCTGGTAGGTTAATGAGGCCATGGTACCCAAAACAGATTGAGCAGCCAATGAAGAAGTACCAAGATAGGAAGACAACAGAGTTAAAATTTCGAATGAAAGAAATTCCGAAACAATCATTATTAAATTTGGGATAGATAGCTTTAGCAGCTCGGACCAATTTCTTAACGCTTTGTTTAATTGTAGACCATTCCAGCACTTTAAAGGTTGAATTTTGTTTTTCGTGGTAATGGTATACCCAAACAGACCAAGAGCCATAAGAGTGTAATTAATAGCAACAGCTAAAGGAGCACCAACGTAACCGAAATCCAAAACCCAAACAAAGACGTAATTCATGATTGCGTTTAATGGAGCACAAATAAATAGCACGTAGGTTGAAGCATCAAAGATACCCTGAGACTGAAGGTATCTTTTACCAGTTTCGAATAGAATGTAACCCGGCATACCAAAAGTGGTGACCTTCAAGTACTGAGCAGCATATCTGGAAGCCTCTTTATCAGGAATTAAAGCCATAAGCACAGACTCAGCAAATAACCACCACGAAATGCAAACAATTGTCATGATAAAGAAAATTAATAGAGTACATCTTTGGAAAATCAATCCTACTAGATGATACTTTTTGGCACCGTAAGCCTGAGGTAGGAAGGTGTCAAGGGAGGATGCAAGACCGGCAATAGTAGCAATGGCGGTGATATTGGAAGTCATGGATCCCAATGAGATACCAGCAAGCGCTTCGGAGGAGATGTGACCTACTGCAAAGATGGAGCATATGGATAAAGAGTTCTGTAGCAAAAATGTAAGGATAAGAGGGATTGATGACGACGTTAAAGTTTTGATTTCAAAAACAGTAGTAGTTGAGATTTTACCTGATCTGATTGCTTCGTCCCATGAGTCCATGATGGCATCAATTTCTTCTTCATTGTCATCGTTGATGTCACTTATATTGTCATATATCCTGCTTTGGCCTCTGTTAGATATCGACCCGTATCCAGCTCCGTCACCTGAAGTTTCATTGTGACTCACGTTGTCCTCATAGTTTTTCTTTATTGGTATTTTATTAGCCTGTAGTAAACTGGCTTCTTCTTTCAAAAGCGTTATGGACTCGTGTCTGTTACTAGCTGCCGCCCTTCCAGTGTCCGACTGTGTAAGAGGCAGATCATACCTCTCATCCTCGTCGGCGTCCATTGTTTCTAGCACCTCTTCAAGGTCCTTTTTATCACGTTTGATAAAATCTTGAGGAATGAAGAGTCCCGAACGTCCTAATGATCCCACTATGGATGTTGACGCTCTTCTTTGCGATGTAGTATAATTAAACTGATGTGGCATCTTAAAGCTTTCTCTAAACCACTGCGACTTTGCTTACTAAACGCTTTCTCACTAGTGGATCTCTATATCTCTATATACAAAAGAAAATATGTGCGGTTATCTTGCATATTTTTTGTTCAACCGCAATCCTATTGAGAGAAAAAGAAGGTTTTTTTTGTTTTCTTTGTTAACTTTCCTAAAGGGGAAGGTCGTGACGACTTTCCCAAAACAACATGTGGCGTATACATAATGCGCCACAATTTAATATGCGACAACACTAATGTTGTATTGAGTGGCCCAAATCAAAACACGTGACCACTCACGTGACGTTAAAAATTTTAAGAAAATTTTTTTTTTCCTCTTTTCTTTTTTTTTGTTCCCGTTTTACATTTTTCATCTACCTGAACACCCTTTTTTTTCCTTTAATGTTAGCTACTTTTCAAGGGCTCTAGCCTTAACCAACTCAACCATATAGTATATTTTACCAAAAATATATTTGATACCTTCCAACTTTACAAATAGATATATATTTAAATATAAAGAGATATATCTTATTAAGAACAGCAGGAAATAATGTCAAACATGAGAAAGTGTAAGGTCTTTGTTGGGAACTCTCATCCACAGCTTGGAAACCAGATTTGTGAAAGGTTGGGTGTTGAGCCAGCGCTTGCAACTTTGAAGAAGTTTGCCAATGGAGAAACTTCGGTGCAGATTGGCATTTCTGTTAGAGATGAAGACGTTTACATCGTTCAGTCCGGGTCCGGGAGTATTAACGATCACATTATGGAATTGTTGATATTGATTTCCGCTTGTAAAGGTGGGTCTGCTGCAAAGATCACTGCAGTGATCCCACAGTTCCCATACTCAAAGCAATCAAAGATGAAGAAGCATAGAGGTGCCATCACCGCCAGAATGTTGGCCAATTTGCTAATCATGGCAGGTGCCGACCACGTTGTCTCAATGGATCTCCATGCGTCTCAGATGCAGGGTTTCTTTTCAAAACCTGTCGATAACCTTTACGCTGGCCCAACTTTGGCCAAGTGGATCAGAGAAAACATCAAAGACTACAAAGATGCTGTTGTCGTGTCGAAAAACCCAGGTGGTACCAAAAGAGTCACTGCTCTTGCAGATCTTTTGAAAATCAATTTTGCTATGATTCACACTGATAGACGAAGAAGCAAGGATGGCTACAATGGTTTGAAGACAAAGAAGTCCCAAAAGTTGATTGAGTCTGCAGAAATGGATTGTTTTGATTGTTCTGCTGAAATTCAAACCGCCAGAATTGTTAAAGGCCATGTTCTTGATGATGATTCTAAGGAACCTGTAGCTGTTATCGCTAAGCCTGAACTGGTTTCAAAAGAGTCTGAGCTCAATTTTGAAAATAACAATTCCGATGATGAGGATGAACCTGAATTTGTTGCATTTGAAAAGCTAATCACATTGGTTGGTAATGTTCAAAATAAACCTGCTATCATTGTCGATGACATGATAGACAAACACACCTCATTTATTGCCGCTGCTGAACATCTAAGAATGAACTGTGGTGCCAATGCCTGTTATATCGTTGCCACTCACGGTATCTTTGCTAATGACTGTCTTGAAAGATTATCTGAATGTAAATACATTGATGGTATTATTGTTACTAACACGTATCCGATTCCTGAGGAGGCCCAAAAGAATTGCAAAAAATTGACTGTGATTGATGTCTCTTCTATTTTTGCTGAGTGTATAAGAAGAGACCATTTTGGTGAATCCATTTCTGTTTTATTCGATTCTTTAGCTTCCATTGTCTAAGCTTCGAATATTGAATAATTTCAACCTCTACAAAACAAGCTGCTAAATGGAATTTTTTCAAAAAAAGGACACACTATCATATTATTTTAGTGATTACATTTTCTTCCTTCGCAATTTAAACATTTTCGATATTTACCTTTTTTTCCTTTTTGTTTTCCATCAAATTTACATCTCTTGTGGTTTATATATATATTTCTCAATATAAAGTTCAATCGGTGCTTATGGACAAACGAAGAACTTGCTATGAACATTATAAGTTTAATATACTATATTTTTTTTTAGTTCAGTATTCTTTTACGAGAATACTGGATACATCCAATGACGCAGTCAGAGGGCTGCAGTGTTTGTGTTTCTATTTTGCGAAATCGGCCACTAACGGAGCATTGGTAAAGTAAACATTATTTTCCGATAACTTTCACTGATTAGATCTTTTTCATATCTATTCAGTTATACATTGGAATTTTTTACATTGTAAAAGTACAAAATATTGAATGTTTTCTTCTAACTATAAATGGAAGACACATTTACAAAATTTTCTTGGGTAAAAACTTTAGTTCTAGGTCAGTTTATTAACCTTTAATAAGCCTTTACAATTCATAATTTTGTAATGGGCTAGTAATGTTGAGAGGTGTGAACTTCTTTGGCAAGCTAACTCTATTGAATCTACTCTTAAGCTTCTGGTGGATTAAATCCATATCCAAATGTCTTGTTAGGTTGATTCTTCTGATACATGAAATGTAATGTTTTTCATCCAACTCAACATCTAATGGATCTTGTGTGTGACAACCAGGGGTGAGCGACAATCTAACACTATGTTTTTTTGTACCAGGGACTGCACCCTCTGCTTCATAGATTTCAAAAACAATTTGTGAAAGGTAATCCAACTCAGGTAAAGCGTTTCTTGCAATCTTCATTGGTATGTGAGATTCATAAAGAACGTTTAGTAATGTGTAAATGTGGGATTCTTTAGTAAAGTAAATTCTAGTTGCTGCCGAATCTGTTTCTTTAATGGTTTTGATATCTTGTAGAATCTTCTTTGCCAATGGTAAGGATGTCAATAGACCAATGTCCAATTTTTCATGATCTTCAATACCATATTCCTGAGGACAAATGAAGTCAAACAAGACTTTAGCAAGTCTGTACAGTTCTCTTAATTTTTCATATTTAGCATCATCAAATGGTGACGAATGACCTTTGTTGCCACAACACGATGGCGTGTAAGAAGATGAAAGAACCCACCCAATGGATCCAATTGGATTTGAAGATTGCTCTGAAGATGCCGAACTTGCATCTAATGAATTATCGTTGACCCTAAAATCATTCATTGCCAACACGTTTATTGGATAATGCTTAACAAGTGAAGACTTGATGTTATCAGGTTCATGAGAAGAAGACACAAAAATCTTTTGGAGAAATTCCCTATTGTGCAAAGCATCATACTTCATTGTATCATATAGTTCACTAATTTTGGAAGGATGAACTTTTTCAACAGTGACAAATTCTTGGAAAAGTTTATCCCAGCGCTCTTTGAATAGGAATGGATCTTCGTGACAGCACCACTCCTTTTGAAATGAGTCGACATCTTTAGTTGCAAAATTTTCGTTCATTATTGTGTGATGATAATTCATCAATTCAACAACTCTTTTAATGACAAAGAATGGTTGTGGCATTTTTGATGGCCATGCAAATTGTGGTGGTGCTTCTTCACCTTGTCTCAATAATGGTTTCAACTTCTTCTTAACTTTATCCATGAGATCTTTAGCAGCGTTAGAATCATCTAATAAATCTTTCCTCACCATCAAGAAATCATCTGGTATTTCATTTTCACATAAAAATGATTGTGTAAACAATTGAGCAGATGCCACGACTCTCCTTTCTGATGAGGTATAGATTTCGACATCATTCAGTGCATCTTTATTCAATAGTTGAATATCTTGTCGGTACTGTTCCCCAACATCTGAGGCTTGGTAACGTGCTGAATGTGTAGGCTCACCACCCCATTTCAAGATTAGTTGAACCTTTTCAATTTCATCAGTCTCCTTATTCATAGATGGTTTCAATTGAATTTTTGTACCAGGAAAATTAACCTTCTTCTCTAAAGCTGTTGCTAAAATTGTAAGTTTCTTTTCGTCCTCTAATTTTTCTGCCAATGCAACCTTTATAGTTTTCAGGACAATCATCAAATCCCTAACTTCCCTAATAATAATTTCCTCTTTATAGCCCTTCATCAAAGAAATAAATATTGGTGATTTGAATGAATATTTGAATTTCTGTTTAGGAGTTCTATCTGCATGTCTAATAACAGAGACAAACCCTTTGAAAACCCATTTTTGTTTCTTTTCCGGAACTTTCATAGGGATATTTGCAGTTGCACGAGCAACCTTTGCGTTAACGAACTTTTGCCTCAAAATTCTGGCACATGTATCGTAGTATTCGTTGTTATTTTTGACAAAAGAAAATCCATTAACATCAATAACATAACTCGTACCATTTGTTCTAAGCAAATCAAAACCACAGATAGTTTGTTGGAAATATTTAGAAACATTTTGTGCCATAACAACTTCAGCTTCAGAGAGCTTTGTAAAATACCTGACTTCTTTGCCTTGTGTATTTCTTCTAACAATACCGTCAACAACAGGTGACTTTCTAGTTTCAGCATGACAATATTCAGCACCAACCGTGTAAGCCTTAACGTCTTCAAAGTTATCAGTATCAATGAACCGCTCGTAAATGTAGGAGCCATCTGTTCTGATCATATTGAGTTCAGGATCAAATTCACTTGATTTATTACCAATCTTTCTGAATAGCCTTCTACCACCACCACCGCTTTTCTTAGCATAGTAAATATACACATTGTGGTTTTCACCATCAACGGGTTTTTCCACAAAAGGTTTCTTGAGTACTTCACCATTAACCATAAGAGTATCGTCATCAATCATTTCCCATTTTGGTTCTCTAACCCTTGAGCAGTTAACGCCAATGGCTTCCAACTTCTTTTTCAAATCCTTGTCAATTTTTGGGCCACCGTCTCTTGAAATGGTTAGCCTTTCAGGGACTCTGACATTGGCTGCTCTCAAGATTTGTAAACATAATCTTCTATCCCAGAGAGCTTTCTGCATAACCAAATCATTCAAAGAATAAGGTTTTCTCAGTTTTTGGTATTTTATCGCCTTTTCAAGTGGGAAACCCTTTGAAAAGAAAGAAATCAAGAAATCACAAGTAGGCCAATTCTCAACACTTTCATCAAGGATAACTTTGTCACCAAAGATGACTGTTTCAAATTCACCAGTGGCCAACAGTCTTTGTAAAATTTGTCTGCACGGTTTTGAAAGGACCTTGTTGTCCATCGCACAAACACCTATGGTACCGATTTTTGGCATCTTAGGTGTTTGAGGAATGTCCGCAAAGGATGAAGTTGACATTGAGCGTGTCTTTCTGGACGAATTGGATGACGACGAGTTTGGTAACGCTGGCTGAGGTAACGGAGTCAGAGATGGTGTCCTTGGTGTTGGGGTACTGGTGCCGCTCATAGTTTGTGGAGAGGAGCCGGTAGCATTGTTTTCTGACGATGATACGCCCTCTTCTGGGATAACTGGAGAAGGCGTGTTGCACACGCTACAGGCTGGAGGCTGCTCCCTCATGCTTAAAGCTGAAACATTCGACACCGTTCTTGATAGAGCATCATTAGATGGAGAAACAACCTCTGATTTTGATAGAACTGGAACAAAGTCTTCTAGGATTGGCGCAATCGAAGCAATCGCCTTCTTGTGTTGCATCAATGCCTCTGATGTCAACTCACTAGGCATTTCATCGACTAATGAGTCAATAGAAGCTTCGCTGTCGGCTCTTGACGTCTTCTTAAAGATTGGTCTTGACATTTCAATCCTTTATCCAATAAAGATAGCTTATAAAGAAGTTAATTGAATTTTCAAATTCACGTGCCAGCTATACTTTGATGGCTCAGCGCTCAGCAATCTAGCTGAGCGACTTCCTAAAATTATGTTCTGCTTTTTGCCGCTTTGTTCTTCCTTTTATGAAGAAGACAACTTTATAATGGTTCAGTAAAGTATTAAAAATGAAGTGAATGATCACAATGGGATATTGCAATCATTGAATTTCTTTGCCATGTATTTTTATAGTAGGTTAGGAGGAATTATAAAACAAAATGACAAAGCTCATTCTTGATAGTTGAATCTTGGTCTATGTTCTGCTGCAATGTAATAGAAAAGTGGAGACTCCAAGAACTACATGAATCAATATTGAATGGTACATGAAAGTTTTTTTGAATACCTTTAGGCCAATCAAGTAAGTACAAGACGGAAACACTTGTTTATGGGCGAAATTTTTGCTATATGGTATCTCTCATTTTAAGATTTTTCAAAAAAATTTTTTTCAGAATATTTCATTATACAGATTCGTCTTCTTGTTAAAACTTTGTCAGTTAGTGCATTCAAGATGTCAGATATGACGGTTTACAAAAAGCAGAAGGTTGTAACAACAGCAGAGAAAGCTTTTGTTAAAAAATCTAAGATTTTCAGTCCCTTTAGAGTGATTGGTCATGTTTCTAACGGTACTCCCTTTGCTGTTGGAACACTAGGTGCAACTTTTTACATTGTAACAGTTGTTGGCAGATCATTCCAAATTTATGACGCCGCAACTCTTCATTTGTTATTTGTTTCTAACAAGCAAACATCGGCGCCAATCACTTCTGTTGCTGCACATTTCCATTTTGTGTACTGTGCATACGGATCAAAAATTGGCGTTTTCAGGAGAGGTAGACTGGAATACGAAATGGAGATTCCAGAGAAAAACACTCAAATTAATAAGCTTATCATATTTGGTAACTATTTGATTGTTTCAACTGATCATCAATTTCATGTTTTCGAAAAGAAAGAGATTTCAGATAAGTTTCCCTCTGTTTACTACACTTCAATTGAAATTAATAATGCCTATGGTAGTATTGTTGATATGTTACATATGCCCACCTATCTGAATAAAATTGTGATTGCAACATCTGCTCACATTATGATTTACAACATTAAAACCACCAAACTTATCTATACATCCAGTGAGTTCGAAGATCCTATAACTAGTGTTTCATCTGCTCCCGCATTGGACTACATGGCGGTTGGTACCAATATAGGACTCTTCAAGATTTTTAACTTGAAAAAGGGTAAAGTTTTGAAAACTATCAACACAGGTTCTTCATCAACAGTGACATCTATTTCTTTCAGGACTGATGGTACTTCCCATGTTTTAGCGTCATTGAGAAATGGTGACATATTTTTCTATGATTTGAATAAAAACGCTCGTGTCCATGTATTGACTAACGCTCATAAGGAAGCATTTGGTGGTGTATCTAAAGCTGAATTCCTCAATGGTCAACCTATTATTGTTAGTACAGGTGCCGACAATACAATCAAGGAGTTCGTTTTTGATCCTGTTCTTTCAGAAACTAACACATCTGTCGTCACTCCTCCCAGACATTTAAGATCTCGTGGTGGTCACTCTGCGCCTCCTACTGCTATTGAATTTGCAGATGAAACTGCTCATTTTATCCAATCTGCTTCACAAGATAGATCGTTATGGTCATTTTCATTGCGTAAAGATGCTCAATCTTCCGAAATTTCTCAAAGGGAAGGTAAATCTAAAAAAGATCCAAAGAAGGCTGGTTTACCAGATTATTACAGGATGAAGCTACCTCCAATTATATCCCTTGTTCAAGAAAATGCTCGTCTTGGCGAATGGGATAATATTGTAACTGCCCATCAAGATGAATTGTTTGCTAGAACTTGGCACTCAAAGAATAAAAAAATTGGTAAATATAAATTACCAACCATTGACGGGGGTATTGTCAAATCTATCAGCATGTCTCAGTGTGGTAACTTTACATTTGTGGGTTCATCAAATGGTGGAATAGGTGCTTATAACATGCAATCTGGTATATTGAGGAAAAAATATATGCTACACAAAAAGGCTGTTACTGGTATTGCAGTCGATGGAATGAACAGAAAAATGGTTTCGTGTGGTCTTGATGGGGTTGTCGGGTTTTACGATTTTTCTGAATCTGAATTTTTAGGAAAACTACATTTTGATTCTCCAATAACTCAATTAGTTTATCACAGGTCAAGTGACTTGTTTGCAATTGCACTTGATGATCTATCAATAATTGTTATTGATTCAGTGACGCAAAAAGTTGTAAGACAGTTGTTCGGTCATACTAACAGAATTACTGCAATGGACTTTTCACATGATGGTAGATGGATTGTGTCTACCGCTCTTGACTCCACCATCAGAACATGGGATTTACCAACAGGTGGATGCATTGACGGAATCAAATTACCAAAAGTTGCAACCTGCTTGAAAATATCACCAAATGGTGAATACTTAGCAACTGCTCATGTAAATGATGTAGGTATTTCATTGTGGACAAACAAATCACAGTTCGTTCCAATTTCAACGAAGCACATTGAAAATGAATCAGATTTTGCTAATATCCTTTTACCAAATGTTAGCGGTGAAGGCGGTACTAGTATGATCGAAGGTGCATTCGACGAAGCCGAAGATTTGCAAATTGAAGATGGTGTCTACATCTCACCTAAACATTTAGACGAAGAGTTGACGTCGTTCTCACATTGTGCTAGAAACAAATTCAATACTCTAGTACACTTAGATAATATCAAAGAGAGAAATAAGCCAAGAGAAGCACCAAAAAAACAGGAGAACTTGCCTTTCTTTTTAGAGCTCACTGGTCTTAAAGTTGGTAATGGTGCTATTGAAAGTGAGCTGGGAAAAGATGTCGTCGAAAAAATGAATGATCATAACACTGAAATGAAAGAAGACTCACGGTTATTGAAACTTGATCAGTCAAAGGAATATAACTTTGAAACCGAATTCACAAAATTGTTGCGTACGTCAAATTACGAGGAATTCATTCAACTAATTGTTGATATGTCACCAGCAAACTTGGACTTTGAAATCAAATCATTATCTGTTACACCACCGTATTCTGAAGTAGTTTCACTACTATCCGCTGTTAATTATGGGCTGAAACAAAATAGAAATATTGAAATTGTCATTGCCTTAACACATATGTTCTTAAAAAATCATTCAGACGTGCTGTATAACATTAAACAGGCAGCAAAGGATGATAATGATATCAATCTAGAAGAATCCAAACAAGTATTAGACTCATTAGAAAAATGGAGAAAGGTTAATAACATTAAAATCAACGAATTAGACTTTTTAACAAAGTATTGCTCTAGCGTCGTTACTTTCATCACTACAAATTAAATATTTATAAATAAACATTATAGTCGTTAAGGTTTTATACATATATTATAACACTGTCATTATTTAGTAACAGACCAGATATTTTTACTCAAACGATGCTAATCGGTGTAGTAATTAAGCTTAAAAACCCAACTTAGTCATCTGCTTTTAGAACATCCATAATGAACGATATCGTTGTTTGGATAAAAACATAAAATTTCACTTTTATTAAACTTTCTACCGCATTTGGGGCATATCGAGCTATTTGTAATTTTAGCTGAAGCTCTTTCTTTTTGGGTTTTAAGGTATTTTAGATTTATTACTTTTACTTTCAGTAACTCATTTTCTATCGCCATTTGCTTGCTAACAGTGTTCATATCCTTCAAGTTCAAGATCAAGAACGTTGAGAGACGACTAGCTGACATTTTATTTGGTAATTTATTTAGAATTTCTTCAAAGTCCAAAAAGTTCAGTCTAGGATCATTAAGAAGACAATCAACAATCGAGGTTTTGTCATCATTTTTTAGGCAAATATCTAATATTTTGAAAACCAGCTCCTTACAAAGTGAATCGCCTTTTGTTTTTCCTATGGTGAAAGCAAAGTTGATTGCTTCTGAAATGATATCTAAGTCAACTATTAGTATTTTTAAAATTTCGTCATACTTTCCTAGTTTTGTTAATGGTTCAATTAGAAGCTTTTTTACATTATCAGTTTGCTCTAATTGCATTAAGTTTTTATAGATCAAGCCAACATTGTAATTCCCTATGTCATAAAGTGCTAAAATTTTATTATAATTACGATCAACGTTGGTCAAATAAATTTTGAATAAAGCATTGATATGAGATGACAAATGATCATGTAGGTCAAAAACAAAATACTCCAAAAAACATAAATATAAATTATTCATGCTGTTTACTGTCAAAAATTCTAAAATTTTTTGCTTAGAAACTGAGTCATAATCAACTGTATCATTTAAAAAAATCACTTTAAAGCTCTCTGGTTGCTTACTTAATAAATCTGGCATATACTGTAAAACCAATTCGATATTTGCTGAATCTTTAAGTATCATGTTTTTCATATAGGCAACTAATTTGTCATAGTCTTCTAACTTCAATATTAGATCTATTGCCTTCGAGTTTTCTCTCCGATTCAAGTAAAACTCAATCAACTGGTCATAGTAATGATATTCTAAACATTTTTTTTCCACTAATTCTAATGAACAATAGTTCTTTAACCTCAAAAACGGATTTATAATTTTGGGATTCGTCAAAAGATAGCAATTAAACAAGTAATCATCCAATTGCTTCAAGTTAGCTACGGCTGAAAATTTGGAATCTTCCATCTTATACACGAGTAAAGATATTTCGTAGTTATGCCATCTGAAATTGGTATCTTTGCTTTCTAATAATCGTAATAACTTCCTTCTTGAATCAGTCATAAAATTTATTAATTGATATATTTGTTCAACGGTTCGTTCATCGAGCATTCTCTTTTGAAGTGGTTGTACATCCTCAACGTTGCCGCTATCCTCATTGTAATTTTTGGTATTATTTGCAACAATGGGTTGAGTAGAATCAGTGTTATTAAGAGTTATGGCTTGTTTCAAAGAAGAAGATAAACAACTAAAAACTAGCTCCGGAGGAGCCAAGTATTCAGTGAATATATTAATTGCTTCAGTAAATTTATCATTGGCCATGAGCTTTTGCGCTTTTAGCAATTCAAGCTTTCTGACATTGATGAACTTCATCTGTTTACCAGAAACATTGAGTTTATCAGGGTCAATGAAATATGATGGCGCCAAACGTTCTGTTAAGTTAATCGCCTCATCATATAGATCCATTCCCACAAGGTTACATAAAACTTGGGAGTAATCATATCTATGAAGCTCAATAATTTTAGAACTTGTCAATAGAGAAAGAGAGTTGAATGTGTCCGAGAAATTAACAAGATGTCCCTGATAATTTAGTGGTATTGTGTCAATCTCTTTAAACGTCTCAGTGCTGCAAAACTTAATAGTGTTATTGTAAATTAATGCAATGAAGGGAAAAAAGAATGATGCAAATCTGAGTCCTTTTCGTGCTAGCAAATGACGAGAACACAGTGTGAAATCAGTTGTGGACATCTCAATTATTTCATGAGGTTTAACAAATATCAACTGACTTGGCTTAGAGGAAATCATATTCAGGACATAATTAGAATTAAAGAAAGTTGTGTTTGATGCCTGAATTACAGACTGTAGATTATGGTGAGCGATTTTCAAACTGTTGAGGTTGATGTGAATTAAGTCATTGTAGTCTGTACTTGTCAATAGATAGATATCATTTTCTGTGCTAAATACCAAAGATGAAATATTTAAAACGTGTAATTTGAATTGATCACTATATGTACCATTAACCCATTTGAAAATAATTATTTGGGAACTGGAAACCAATGCAAGGTAAACTATATCATTATTAGCGGCTGTTTTTTCAAAAGGAAAAGTAACGTCCTTTACTACTGTAGCAAGCGATATGCAATCTGATGACGTATTTGTGGCCCGTGATTCATAATAGTTAATGTCGTTTTCATTATCATTAGATTTGTCCTCATTATAATCTGCATCAAAATCACCCTTTTGATGACTATTGCTCATATGATTGACTGTACTAGTGGGAGAAGAATTGCCAAATTTGTTCCTTGAGCTGCTGTAGTCATTTTCTTGTTGGAGAAAAGGTTGGCTTGACCATGTATAAGAGTTTGATAATTTGAAGTTCATTGTAAACTCTTTAATTGCTACGTAATTTGAATTCCACAATTCTATTTTAGAGTCCCATGCAACCAAAAGTGCATCTATTCCTTTTACATAGCACAAATTCTTTATTCTTTGTTGGGTATCAATGTTAATGGTTGGACTGTTCTTAGAATATATTGATACAGTATTGATGTGTGCAACAAAGACACGCTCACCTTTATCCGTCTGCGCAATACACGTAGGCAGAGTACGACTTGGCGAAGGTAGCGCTTTAGTTTGTAAGCTACCAATGACAGCCATTTATATAATTCTGTATCTTTAAAGAAGAACTGCTTCATAGTGGCATTTGGCATATTTGCAAACGCGCTTTACGAATCTCATTCTTCTAAATGTAATTCTACCGCTTTGCAATGGACAGTAAAGTGGGAGAGATGCTTGCAGCGGAGCAAGATAGACGCCAGAGAAACAATATTAAAAACGGCAAGTTTAGGGCTCTTTTGCGTAAGACATTGGCGTCTTTGGAGTACGTGCCAGATCATCACGTAATTGTTTACCAGAACGACACAATCATGGACACACTACAAAAAGAACTAGATGGCAATGCAAGTGCTATGTGCAAAAGGGGAGCACATCTCAGCACGCTAGTACACAAAACAGAACAACGATTGGGAAAGCAGACCAATATTCGAATTCAAAAAGAAGTTGAGCTTATCGATCAGCACATCAGAATTTTGGAAGCCACTTTAAAGCATTTGGATTAGTTAGCTATACTTAAAGATCTCAGTTGAAATTAGTAGCAGAATAAATACCAATGATACAAAAGACTTAATATTATAGAGATTAAAAATGTTGTGTATTTAGATGACGGAGAAATGTGGAGTGTGAAGAATGACAAGTTAAGAGTTGATAAAAACAAGTTATGGCACTCCACCCTTCCGCACACGTTCAAACATCTTATCATCCTCCCACCCGACATAAATAGCTTTGAAACCATCGACCATACTCAGTCCGTCCTTAAGAACACGCCCTCTTACAACCAAATTCTTATACACAGCAAGGTACATTTCTTCGTTATAGTCATCCAACGTGGTGAGTTTGTTTTTATGTTTTCGTTTGGTGATGGTCTTTTGAGGAAGAGTTGGTGTCAACCATTTTGCTCGCTGGGTCTCCCAAACGTCGTTATCAGGAATGAACGCTTTCTTATCATAGTCTTCTGTCGTTGTTGTTGCCATCGTATTAGTAGATGATGGTGCTGATAGTAGGTCCTTTTCTTTTTTCAGAACTGTTTGAAGGTCATTAGAGTCCGAGTCAAAAAGGTTTTCAACAAATTCCGGGTCGTTTGAATCATCCAAAACCTGATTTGTCACATCTCTCAAAGTCTGCATTGCCGAAACGCAATTATTGACCAGTCTTGATTTCCAAGAACGCTTCTTTGGCGACATATCACTCATTTTGGCCAATTTCTATGTCTGAAACAGACTCTTGAAAAAAAATTCCAAGTATAGATAACGCCAATAAAAAATAATAGGAACAGCGTACAGAAGCTACGCTGCTCAGCACCACCGTCTTCCTCCACAAAAGTCCCAACGAACATGCTCTATTGCGATAGAGCCGCCATCATGAGAGGTGAACCAACTCCTTGAGTTGTAGTTGTTGCGGAAACAGCCTTGGTAACACTTTAAAGGGGGCAAAATGACGATTCTGACGACAAGCATGTCATCAACCTCGTTGTGGTCAATATTATGTTGATCCGGCTGGACACTGAATATGCTGTTGGTGTTTGCAACGGTCACACCCACGATTGATTTTGGGTAGTATCTGATGTCATTGCTCTTATTGTCAATTTCTGGAGTACGGGAGTCCATTTCCAAATCGTCCTCAAGTGGAGATATCGATTTCAAAACCCCACAATGATACAACACGCTCACAATGTCGCTATCGTCTGTATATACATCAGTGCCCCACACTTTGCGGTTGAACACATTGCTGTTGTTGGATGTCTTGTATCGAGGTATGTGAATGTCCAATGTGCAGTTCAAATAATGCGAAACAAAATCGGGGATAACTTCAATGCTGGTTCTAGGTGGTAGCTTTTTGATGGCTTCAATTTGGACTGAATCCTCTTCGTTCAAGTTGGTCAGCTTGTATTGAATTGTCTCAACAAAGGCGTTGTCGTCATACAGAATGGAACCCAAATGTTTTCTTGGAAATTGGTCAACTGCTGCAAAGACGTCCTCCGAGTTCACGGTAATCAAATCAAGGGGGTTTACTTCAATGTTCGCGGTCTTGTCAGCATCCGCAGTTGTGGAATTCGCATCAATCATTGTCGTATCGTCGTTTTGAATGACAGTGGAATCATTGTGATGGTGATGGCTTTGTGGTGGCGTTTGAAAGGAAGCAGAATCTTCCACTGTTTTTGTCAACGATACCAACGAGGGCAATTTCATTACCTTTTTGTCTGAGGTAGAGATCGGTGGTAGTTTCACTTGATTCATTAGGCAATTGGTAACATACGAAAACAATTAACAATGTGGTCTTTCTCTTTTTTTTTTTCTATACTTCAAGCCTAATTTTTAAATTTATCTGCAGATTCTATCAGACAAAGATACAGTAAATGAACACATCAAGGTACACACAGTTGCTCAATTACAACAACTTTGCAATCATAGGTGGAGATGATCGGATATTCAATACCACCCCAAAAGAATTGAGTAAATTTATCTGCGATCTACCTGCAGATGTTAAACGGAGTCCAATTGGCTATCTCACGGTTATCAATTATTGCAAATCCTTAATATTGAATCCGGGGCTATCTAACTTTGATTTAACAATTCACGATATCCTAAAGTTGTGGGAAATTAGGCTTATCTGCATGATTATGTTTTTACAGAGCGGGGTGAACGATAAGATGATCCAAGACCAGCTAATTCAGTTTGAAGTCAAAAACTTGATAACGCAATTTATTTACTTGAACCGAATGCAGTCAACGTCCATCACCAAAAATGTACTGCATGACCAAGCAGTCAAATTCAAATTGGACCAAAGGTTTGAAATCTTGTTGAATTGGATCAAGTATCATGGCAGAGACGTGCAGTTGGTTGATATGTACTACAAGAACGTGTATCAGTTAAGGCATACCGGTGACAAGGAACACTTACAAGCCATCTATTGGGCCATCGTCAGTGCCATGTATTTAAGACATGAAGTGACAGCAATAGCTCCGTTACTTGACTGCGTAGCTACTGATACGGATAAGGAATTCAGAGATGAATTAATCAACTGTGAAGACCTAGATGTTTGTGGTCAATTGGCATTACGGAGGTATCTGAAATGGCAAATAGACCAGATCGAAACAAATGATGAAGCATATAACGAATTCGATATCGATAGTAACCTGAAGACGGTTTATGATAAATGGCAGAGAACCCTTAGCATAGGCACGTGACTATTTTTGAGGGCTATCTACCCTAACACCGCACGCTGAGTTTTTTAACAGTCACACTTCCCAATCGGGATAGCGCGCACAATTTCTCTGTTACCCGGCGTCAGGGTGCAGCTGCGTGTGGAGAGTCAGTTTGGTGAAAAAAAAAAAGTAGAAAGTTACATAGTGAAAAGTTTAGAAGTGCTTGCTAGATTAACCTCTCCATTAAAGACATACCACAATGGCTAAGGAATTGAAGGACGCTGTCACCAGAGAATACACCATCAACCTCCACAAGAGACTCCACGGTGTTGGTTTCAAGAAGAGAGCTCCAAAGGCCGTCAAGGAAATCAAGAAGTTTGCCAAGTTGCACATGGGTACTGACGATGTCAGAGTTGATCCAAAGTTGAACGTTGACTTGTGGAAGAGAGGTATCCAAGGTGTTCCATACAAGATGAGATTGAGAATTTCCAGAAGAAGAAACGAAGACGAAAACGCTAAGTCCACTATGTTCTCTTACGTTGAATCTGTCAATGTTCCAACTGTTAAGGGTTTGCAAACTACCGTTGTTGAAGACGACGAATAAATAATGTGCTTTTAGTGTTCATTTAAACTCAAAAAAATAATATCTTGGAATGATTTACCAAATTTCAGAGTTGTAGATTAATTATTTAAAGAATTAATTACGATTTAGTAATAAAAGACATAAACTCAAACTAATGTAACAGCGTCAGTAAAGTTAATGATTTGCCTTGTATTTGCCATTCTACGCAACCTTACTATGTGCACAGTGCATCTCTCTTTATTGTGTCTAAGGCGCTTGAGGAAAAGTCTTGCTAATTAGTGCCTACTAAAGCCTTTAAGTTATAGTAATAAATCGCAGCATAAATCTAAATGTGCTTGTTCTACTCAACGTTTTTACAGTGTATAATGTTCAACTACATAAACTTTAACAATTCAGTGTAACTATGACAAATGTGCCCATCATAACAACAAAAATGCCCTGCGTAACCTCACTTCAAAACGAAGCAAAGGAAACAATCGGAAACAAAGATGCTACTCCATGTCATGTTCAAAAATGGCACGAAAAAAAGAAAGATATCATCATCAATGTTAAAGTTTAGAAATAAAAAGGTAAAAAAAGAGCACAAGTAGAAATTAGACTCAGTCCACTGACTGATACAATATCTTAACCTGTCGTCTCTATTTACAGAATGAAGCACGCAGTGTTATCTGAAGCATTCACAGCCTCCTAGTATAGTGTAGTAGAAAAAAGTTACTTCCTCCAAGTATTGAAAATTTATTATCTTTCAATTTATATGCGAATTTATAAAAAGTAGAGATTTGGATGAGGGTTTCTACTGCTCGGTACTCTTAGCACGTCTCTTTGATCGGTATCTCTACAGCTTCACCAAACCCGGACTCACCATAACGCTTCAGAACAAAGTGTTTGTCAAACCAATCAAGAAGTTCAATCAAACTGGCAGTCTCGTTCAATTGAATAACGAGTTTCCGATCTATCTGGCCTTCAATCATACATGCTAGATGGTGCTGCATGAGACGAAATGGTAGTCCATACGCCGTAGCATAGTCCCAGAAGAGCTCAATAGCACCCCATGGACACTTATCGTAGGCTGAAAACAATGCTGGGTTCGATAAGATGCCTCTCACTGCCATCACACCATCGCAACCAGTGTATTTGGCTATACGCAGAGCGTCGCTGGAAGTGAAACAATCACCATTTGATATTACTGGAACGCCTACGCTGTCCTTAATAATTTTGATCTTGTCAAAGTCAGCGGCCACACTGCTTCTTGTAGTTTTAGTTCGGCCATGCACCGTTATGAAATCTACCCCCGCTGCTTCCACTAATTTCACAAATGCCACAGTTTCGTTAATGTCGTTGTGGACTCTGATCTTGGTTTCAATGCAAATCTCATTACCGTATTTATCTTTCACTGCTTTCACCATCGCAGCAACAAGCTCTGCCTTGCTCATCAATGCCGCCCCTATGCCTTCTCGAACTTGGTCCTTGATTGGACATCCACAATTCAACCCAATACCGTCAACATACGGTTGCACCATCTCAGTAACTCTCAAAAGATCTGTGACGTTGTTGGTGCCAACCTGGAGTATCAGCGATTTGTCTTTGTTATTTGTAGAGAAGTCACTTAATCTGGCATTTGAATTACGAACAAATTCTCTAGCCAAAATCATGGGCGTGTACACAATGTCACAGTTGTAATGACGGAGAAGTGCCCTAAATGGTAATTTAGAGTATCTTACCATAGGGCCAGCTACGTACACTGGTCTTCCTTCCTGCTGACACTTTTTGATGATATGCAACGGATTATTTTTTAAATCTCTTTTTATAAGAGAGCCTCGCTGTGACTCTGGTATTTCATTCATTTTTTGAAAATGATAATATTTTCTAAATAAAACCAGTCTATTGATAGTCAACGGATATATATTGAAGTTAGCAAATACAAAAAATTATTAAACTGAAAGTTCAATAGTACTAAATGTGAAAAAAATTATCTGTGAATTTGATGTAGCACAGCCATAAAAAATATTCAGATCAAAATTTTTTTCCATTGCATAAAGGAGCAGAGTATGAGAAGAACTTCAGCTACCCACATCTATCCACATTTTGTCACATACATCAGTATCTCAAAGACATATGTCCGAGGCTATTACAGAGAAAAGAAAGTTGGATTCAGTTGAAAAATCCAATGACCTGAAAAGAAATAAGCCAGATTCAACAGATTCACAAAAAGGTGTTGCACCAATTAAACCTGAATTTATTATAAGTTCAAGCAGATCTGAAGTGATAGATGATGATGCAGCAGAACGTGTTGGTAGAGAAAATGAAAACGAAAGTAAGGAAAACAAAAAGGGTAAGAAAAATAGAGGCCAAAACAAGGCTAGAAAGTTAACACAGGTTAAGGACCAAGTTAAGCTATGTCCATCTGTTGTTGACAGTGATAGACCTTGTATCAAAGGTCCTGAATGTAAATTTTCCCATGATGTCGAGTCATATTTGAAGCAAAAGCCTAATGATTTAGAAGGCACTTGTCCCGTGTGGGAAACACTTGGTTATTGTCCTTTGGGTATTAAATGTAGATGGTTGTATTCACACTTTGATAAAGAAACAAATAAATTAACTACCAAAGAAAGATTTGACAAGAATGATCACAAAGGTGAAGTTAATTGGTTATCAAATGATGACAAGAGAGTATTGAACAAAAAACAAGCGGTTTTGCGTTTAAGTGATTTATCAATTCAGCTATTCGATGACAGAAAGGAAATAGAAGCAGAGAAGAGAAAGGAACTTGAAAACGAATTTTATTCTAGTGTTATCAAGCCAAGTGAAAAGAAAAAACTGAATCATAAAGATAAAAAGATCTTATCTCCTTTGGCAACTGTTGGTAACTTACCATTCAGAAGATTAATGAAAAGTCTTGGTGCTGAAATTACGTACAGTGAAATGTCACTCACCATGCCATTAATGACAGGTCAAAATAGCGAATGGGCACTTCTCAAGGCTCATAAATCTGAGTATCCTGGTTTTGGTGCCCAAATTGCAACAGGTAAAGCATGGCAAGCTGCCAAAGCTGCTGAGGCAATTGCTAAGTACGCTCCAAATACAAGTGAGATCAATTTGAACTGTGGTTGTCCGATTGATTTACTTTACAGAAAGGGAGAGGGATCTGGTTTAATGGCAAATCCTAAAAAAATGAGGACCATTTTGAAGAACATGGCCTATTGTTCAGGAGAGATACCAGTCACTGTTAAGATGAGAATGGGTGTTCAAGATTCGAAACCAGTTGCAATTGATATTGTTAAAGGTTTACTGGGTGAAAATGGTGGGGATATTGGTGCCATTACTGTGCACGGTAGATCGAGACAGCAACGTTATTCAAAAGAGGCTAACTGGGATTACATTGAACAAGTTGGTAAAGTCGTGAAGGAGTACAACGAAAACTTCGAAGAAGAAAAAGATGTTAGTGATAGACCTAATCCAGTCTACCTTATTGGTAATGGTGATTGCTTTACCTATGAAGACTGGAACCACCATATGGCTTTAGAAGGTGTTGATTCTGTCATGGTCGCGAGAGGTGCATTGATAAAGCCATGGATTTTTGAAGAAATTGAATCGCAACAATATTTGGACAAATCAGCCAGTGAAAGATTAGAGATTTTAAAAGCTTATTCGAATTTTGCCTTAGAACACTGGGGTACAGATGATTTTGGTATCAATACAGCCAGAAGATTTTTATGTGAATTCATGTCATTTACACATAGATATATTCCGGTCGGAATTTTAGAGAGATTGCCACCAAAGCTAAATGAAAGACCACCACAATGGAAAGGTAGAAACGAAATGGAAACTTTGCTAGGTTCAAGTGACTGCAGTGATTGGATCAAAATTAGTGAAATGTTTCTTGGTAAAGCCAGCGAAGACTTTGCTTTTGTTCCAAAACACAAGAGTAACTCTTATAAAAAATAATTGTATAAAGAAGTAATATCTAACAATGTTTATAGATAAACTAAAAAAGGCTTAGCACTTATAGCTCATCATTTAAAGCTTTAGATTTCTTCAAAATAGCTTCCTTTTCCAATTCAAGATCACTGATTTGCTTCTTGAGATCATCATAGGAAATTGGGGTTGTGTTTTCCATTTCCAAAACCTTGATCTTTTCCTTGACTTCTAATAATTCAAAAACAAGGCTATAAGTCCTGTAAACAACAAGGCTTAAGAACAAACAAAAGCCAGTCAAATACATGTTTCTTTGGGCATAAAATCTTCTACTTTGAATTTCGGATCTTGAAATAGTACCTGCTTGTGGCTGTGATAAATCAAGTAAGCCAGACTCACGGCTATTCAATTCGCTGTTAATCTTGTTGACTCTGTTAACTGAGTCAGCAAACATCACTGCTATGAACCCAAATATACATTTAATTGAAATCTGCACTGATTCTGAGTGGAATGGCTTTGATAGTCCATTTAATAATGGTGCACGATATTTCGATGGAAGAGGGGCAGAGATCAATGAAAAGAGAGCAACTTCGATTAAAAGAATACCAAAGGTACAGACGTATTGGAATGCCATAATGACTAAGCTCTTGTAGATAAACTTAATTTGTTAAAAGGATAGGGTGGTCAATAAAAGGGAATGGCATTTTTTTCTACTCTAGATTTTAATCGCACTATAACTAGTTTTCGAACTTATAAAGATACAATTTATAAATGGAAGAACTCAAGTAAAAAGAATAAAAGGCTGCTAATGAGTGGTTAAGCTTTATGGTTAAAGTTATTAATTAAAAGAAAGGTAATAAAATGACTGATGTTAAAAGAAATAATAACAAACAAGCAGAAGAGAGAAAAAAGATATTAACAAAATAATTAACAAGAGTGTAAGAGAGAAGTAAAAATAACAAAGCATAGCAAAAACGACCGTATATTAATGAGTAGTATGACCTCTATGATATTTTAAACCATTCAGATTTTTATAGCGTTTACCACAAACTTCACAGCGATATGGTTTATCCTTTTCTAGGCCCATGCCATCAGGATAAGGTTTATCGGAAGCGGGATTAATAACAGAGAATGTACCGTCTTTATTTTCTCTGAGCTTTTGATTTTGGTGACCATGAATTCTATGATATTTCAAACCATTTTGATTTTTGTAAGTCTTTTCACAGCCAATGACAGGACACTGAAATGGTCTGTCTTGCGACTGTTCAATAACGTAAAGTCTCCTCGCAGGGTCATCAATGCAAATGTCTGAATCCATGTCCTCGTCTTCGTCCATTTGAAATTGTGTATCAAGACCAACAATCTGATGATTGTCAATATCATTATTAGATGTTTGTTGAAGAGGTGCTTGTTGTTGATGTGTTTGCACCTGATTCATCTGCTGCTTATGCTGTTGTGGTAAGTTTGCTTGTTGTCGACGTATGTTAGATCTTTGAGACTGGGAGGAGAAGTTCGATTGCTGATTTGTTGAAAACATCTGAGTTTGGAAGATATGATTTTGCTGATTCTGAAAATCAAATTGAGCTGAAGGTTGTTGTTGAACTAAAGATATTGGTTGCTGTTGCTGTTGTTGTTGTTGTTGTTGTTGTTGTTGTTGTTGTTGTTGTTGTTGTTGTTGTTGTTGTTGATGATGATGTTGTTGTTGTTGCTGTTGACGAAGATGCTGATTATGACTATTATTGATATTAGTATTATTAGTATTATTAGTATGATTATCACTTTCAGGATGGTCCATATTTTGGGTATTTTGCTGATCAAAACTAAACTGAGACAGTGAGGCATGAACCATGTTACTATTCATATTGAAATTGAGGTTACTGTCAACATGCAAGTTAGTATTTGGATTTAAAAACACCTCATTTGTAGAAACAGCGTCAATAACAGAGTTGTTGTGATTTATATTAGAATTTGAGGGATGATGGTTTTGTCTTGACCTCGAGGTATCGGACATTGACATGTCATTATTTAATTGAGATTGATCAGGCTGAATATGCATTTCTTCGTAATGTCTTAACAAATCGTGAAGAGTTGGTAAAACTTGACCACAGCAAGAGTAGTCCTTACAATAGTTAGCTTCCAAATCAGCTAAATATGAGTTGTTATTAATTGGAGATGTTGACATAACAGAGTTCATTCTTGCGTCCATGGCATTATTGTTCAGAAAATTACCGTTATGCAAATTGATCGACTGATGCCTTATACTTGGATTAATTATTCCGTTCAACTGATTGATCGTGCTGCTATGATTATTATTGGCGTTGTTGTTGTTATGGCCATTATGGAGATGATTGCTGGCAACATTACTATGGTTATTTTGAAGCATAACCTCTTCTCTCAACCAGGAACCAATGCCAACGGAGCCCCAGGATATTCCACCCATGCCCTGTGAGTGTGCTATACTTTCCCTCCTCAACCGTGGATTTTGGTAAATGGAGTTTGATCTGGAAAAAGATATATTAATTGGCTGTGCTGTATCCTGTGGGTTTGTAGCAATGGCCATCGAAGAAGACGAGTTCGATCCCACATTAGAAGACTGCTGATTCATAAAGAAATTGCTATTCATTATGGATATTTGTAATTTTATTTTCTGGTTAGCAACCTATAGTGTAATAAGTGATGATTGTATTTAAAAGAACAGGTATTACCAAACTAATTGATTTGACTTAGACTTCAATACCAGCTGAATATACACTTTTTGCTCTATTCAAAGACTAATGTGAGTTGTATTATTTATTTTTCGGCTTTAATGGGTTTATATACCAATAACAGGCCGGATAATGTAACCTCAAACAAAAGAGTAACTTAACACAGCAGGAGTAGAAAAAGACACTTGAAAACTCAAATCAAAGTTTCTACCTCACAATAATTGTAAGTATAGATATGAATGAAAAGATGAACCTTATACTATAATATAGAATAGGGGGGAAATAATTATTCGCAAATGTATGAATAAACGAATAAAAGGTGGGTATGATATGATAAAAGGATTACTGCAATGAAAATTTAATCCTGTGTATTGTTAATATGTTAACAATATTGTTTAATATGATACTAGTAGAATTCCACTGATTGTACCTATTAACGATTTGTTTGTTTTGTGTTTTCTGTAACCTTCTTACCTTAATATAGTTAAGTGAGAAGTATATATAGTATAAACAATGACTTATTACTCTTTAGAACAACAAACAATTCTTTAAAGTAACTCCCAACCTATTAAATATCTGTTTATTTAATAAGAACGATTATATTTATAAGAAAATGGGTCCAATTTCTCAAAAAAACCGGTGCGTCAACCAAATTTCCCATCCGTCTCTACTCAGATTTCATCACCTGCATCCGAGGGCCAAAAAGGCTGATGGTTAAGCAGCCCGCATGGAGAGAAATTAGCGCGAAAAGCAATGGAAGAAAACAGCTGTGCACCGCGACCGCTAGGTGTGTGGTAAAAACGCGACAGAATTACTGTCGCTCAAACAACAAGGTTATGTGTCGTAGAAAATTTTACAGCAGTGTGTGTGTCGCGATTGTAATATGGTACACCACTCGAGAGTGGTCGTGCGGTTTTCCTTTTTTTTATTTTTTTATTTTTACTTTCTACCGTACTTTTCGCATTGCTGACGTAGCACTTTTAGGAACATATGTGGTGTCCTGAATTGCTCAACCGAAAATGAGTTACGAGCAGACATTGTAAACGTAGTTGAGGTCTTCAGTAACAGAACAGCAATGGGTCTGAACACCGATGTTGAACCAAAATCAATTGGGTATCCTAATAATTGGAAAAAGGAAATGTGAAGACTATTGTAAAATTCATAAAAACATTAGAACATTCTAGAACATAATGGAAGTAGATGGAAAGTAAAATCTTCTGCCAAATACTATGAAGGTAGTTAAAGTCACTATTTTTGGTAATCTATTATCTTGAATGTTTACACAATAGAATGATCTAAAAACTATTTTATTTCACTGTAAATAAGACATTTACTTGACTTTATAGTTTAGACTTTCAGTTTACATTTAATAAGAAATTATACACCAGTTCCATTACTGCTCAGTATATACACGTATTGCTAGAGGGAAGACTTTTCCAAGTATCTACCCGATGAAGCTATTTGTAAACTTCATTTTGCCTCCTAACATCAGCTTCTTTCTTTTGGAAATCTTTACCTGCATAGACATAAAAGTTGCCTTTTAATATTCAGGTGGCTGATTATAGTCTCTTCATTCATATCATGCACTTAGCTACACGTTGGTATATTATCTATTCAAAAGTGAATTGTCATTTTTGAGCACTTTTATAAAAATAGTTTCACAATCTGTCCTTTTGATCTTCTTCTATTGTGTGTACATTCTTTTTTTCTTTGCCCCCTTTTTCCACCTGATTCAATCAATGTGTTCAGGATGTGCAGATAGCATATCACAATGTCATACACCGGAATCAAAGTCAACCACACCAGAAGTTTTCAACTCATCGTCACCCGCTAGATCCACTTTTTCTTCCTCCTTTTCACTCACTTCACCTTCAAACTACACAAATGCCAATTCAAAGGATATCCACTCATTGACAATTAAGAAACTAGACCAATCTCTCCAAAAATTTGCCAATATGAAAAAGATCAACAATACTTCCAAAACGAATCTTTTGAGATTATCATTGCTAAAATATTTGAGATACCCTCCTCCCATTTATAAATCAATATCTATTCTACTGGCCACTTCATTAACAGATTTAAATGTGGATCTTATCAATTTTGAAGCTACAGTTTTACTCAATTGGTGGACAAATCTATTGAACTTGCTGATCAATGATTATCAATCAATTCAGTCGTTAGATAAAAACGCATACCTTGAATCGATTTCAAGACTATCAAGTTTAAATATTTGGAAATACATAACTTTGCACACCTCAACTTTCACTCACATTATTGAAAACTACAATCAATTGATACTGAAAACGTTTGAAATGACACTTTCGAGACTGAATCTTAAATCATCTTCAATCGCCTTTGAAATATTTGCTGGCAAAATATTTTCTTTGGCTTTTTTCAATCTACCTTTAGTCTCTCATGGTTTATTGTTCCTTTTGAATACCAAAATTAAGTCCTTTAAGCTTATTCATTCTCTTTGTTTCAATAATTTATCAGATTTTAATGGCATAATTAATGATTTATCTAGTCAATTTCCAAACCACTTGAATCTACTGTTCAATTCATCCTTGAAACCAAGGCCAACAAAGTTTATTATTGAGAATAAATTCCTAAATTCAATTCATCCTCCCAAGGAAAAGATTAATGGTATCAATGACACCAGGGGCCCTTGGACTTTGAAATGGTGCTCTCTTGATAGCATCAATCTTTTTTGTTCTTTTTTAAGGAACTATTTATCTTTATTATCTGTTCATTTCAAAAATTTCCCTTCAATTATGATTAATGACAATTTCATTTTTTTATCTCCTGGTTTTATGTGTTTGTTAACCCATTGCTTTGAAATATTTGATGCAGAAATTAATTTTAAACTAAAAAATCTAAAATTAGCTTCAAATTTAAATCAACCAAATGTTTCAATAACTCCGTCTACTTCATCATTGTTGTATTCAAGCAACAGTGGATATTTGAAAGAGCTACCCAGTGAAAAAATTTTCAATGTTTTGAGAGACTTACTTATTAATCCTAGAACTCCATACGAATGTTTAATAAATATTGGTTTTATCAAGGGTATCGAAAACATTTTTAAAATATTAATCTTGAATACTAAAGTGCTAGAAGTTAATAAAATTGAGCTTATTTTCAATTTGTTTATTGATTTCGTTAGATCACTGGATGTTATAATAGATTTCAATTCACTATTAGATTCGTCAATAGTAACTCCCTTTTTGGATCATCTAGATTGGAAATTTTGGTTAAATACAATTTTGAAATTATTAAATTCTAACAACTCTCAATTGGAGTCAAGAGCGATATTAGTTCTATATAAATTATGGGAGTTTATATCCTGGAACAATTATGATATTGGAAATTCACTATTGAAAGCAAAATGCGAGGATAACTGGATATCAAATCTGAAATTAAACTTGAAACTAAACCTGATCATCTATCTAACCAAGGACTCCAAATGGAACCATATATTTGGTAATTATAATCCTTTAACGAGACAATTGTTTATTAAGCTTTTGATTTGGAAAGTTTTGAGCTTGAGATATATTGGGTTAGGTTCAATTGGAGAAACTAAAAGTGACACAGATCAAATTTACAAAGAGATTGAAATCAAACTTTTGAACACTTCAAATAAAACTAAAAATATTAATTTCAAACCAACAGGACCAATTTTAAATAAAAAGTTTAGTATTCGAGAAATTAAATGTCATTTAGATAAAAGCAAAATTAGAACTTATCCCTTTGAAGTTATTGACGATTTTGACTATTCAAATTCTTCTTCACTTAATGGTGGTGGTTTCTCACAGCAATCTTCTGAAAAGCCAGCTACTGTTGGAAATAAATCCAACAATAAATCAAATAAGATTCAAGATTTTTTTGCAAAGCCTAATAGTGCCAACAGCAGTAGCAGCAATTTATTTGGTAAACTTTTCAGATCAGATTCGGCAACTTCCAAAAAACTATTCAAAAAACCACCATCAATATCATCCTTATCATCGATAAGAAGTAGTGACAACAGTATCAGCGGCATGGAATCAACGTTCTCAAAACTTAGTTTTGCTGACCTTGTGGAAGAGGACTACTACTTTGATAATAACAACTTGAAACCAGCTCCCGAGAGTCTACTTAAGTCTATTGAGTTATCTAAATATACCTATGAGTTTAATTTGGTAAATGACGACCTTAAAATCCAATCATTTATGCAGAATTTGAACACTTTAAATTCGAATGGATCGAAGTTCAAATTTGGTGGGTTGAATATAGATTTTCATTATAAAAATTATGAATTGAATTTACCGTCACTTAACATGGATCTATTGTATAAGAAGGTATACTTCAAGAATCAAAACTCTGAATCCAATATATTACAAAGCAATTGTGATACCAACAAAAGGGAATCACTAAAGAGTGGTTTGAAACTAAACTTAAATGAAAACGATTATTTGAATATGATGAATTTTCAACCTGAGAATGTTTTAACTCCTACAAACGACACATTGTTCGGTAACTCAGATTCTACATGCAATTCTTTCACCTCTGCCAAGGGAACCGATAATGAAGTAGAGTTTGAAAAGGAAGAGAAAGAGGAGGTGCAACTTCCTTTTTTTGTTAACTTAGCAAATGGAATACACGAGTTCAATAATGAAGTTGATGTATTTAACGAATTCATCGAAGCAAGGATACTTGAGCTGGGCTCTAATGACATAATAAAATCTCCGACTACATCAAAATGGATTGACGGAGACAGAGGAAAAGAAGAGGAAGAAAAAGGGGAAGAGGAATACAATGACAAGCTTATGATTGAGATTCAGCATAGTGTATTAAATAAATATCAGCTCACACCGATGGCCATGCGTAAATTGCAGAGGAGGATACCACAAATTATACCTGAAATTCAAAATGACAAATTAAACGCCTATTGATACAGATATTCATCATTTTTATTTTTTGTATTTGTTGTAGCATATATAACCATGAAATGCATACTTTGACGATATATGAGCATAATAGAATTTGAAAAAAAATATCTAGGAAAGGAAGTGGCATGTTGATAACGCCAAACATTAAACCAGTGCAAAGGTGATGAACATTAACTTGAGTATTCCGTTTACAGTTATTAGAACATGGATGTTCGTGATAGCTACAATTGCAGTGACCTTTTTTGTGCTCCTACCAACATCACTACTCACATATCTTCATTTCCAACATACTATCTTACCACAGGCACCAATACGAATTCCATTGGAGTTCACATACACAGGAGAGGAATTTAACGGTCCCTACAGTCTTGTGAACTTGACAGAGTTCGATAATGAATTGAAAGTAATGTGGGACGGACTAAATAGAAATCGGTTTACCAATTTAAAGCATACAGTAATGCTTAATATCGAATACATAAACTTGTCATACAAACATGAAATTGGTAGTATCAGAACGACACTTATAAATAAATCTAAAACAATTCCCTACAATAAAAAAAAAGGGTTTCCTTTTATCAATTCATTCCCTAAGCTAACTAGAACTAGAGAAACTTTGATACTTGAAGATATATATGATAAGTCGATACAAAGATCAGTTTTGTTCAGCTCCTATGGAAATTATAAAAATGATGAAGATATAGACAGCATTGGACTCTTTGATTATCTTATACCTAATTGGGTTCAAAATTTATTTATACCGGTTGGAGTTCAAAAGTTGTTCAAATGGAGCAGCTTAAAAGCTATATTTGGTAGATCAGATTCACAAATATTTGATGCACAGTTTAATAGTTTTCAATCTTCCAATTTGCCACATGACCCTAGCTTCCTGTCAATTGAGTTAATCAAACTTAATTCAAATTCTATAATTGGCAAACTAAAGCAAAATTCTCTGTTAGTAGAATTAGATTTACACAATGTGTTTATCAATAGAGGTTCCCTCACACTTGAATGGGAGTTTGAAGGCTTGAGAAACCTGATTTATTGGTGGCCGGGGGTTTGCTTTTTTATTGGTGTAGGATTTCTATGGACTTTGAGCTCTGCATGTTGCATCATCGTCAGTTTACTTGGTTATGGGTACATAGAGATATTTGGCATTAACAAAACAACAGAGAAGGCTAAAAGAGATATTACTGCTTTGAAAAATTTACAAATTATCAAGGAGAGTAAAAGGAAGGCTGCTTTTGATAAAATCTTTTAGGATAGAAACAATTTTATGTAAGTACTGCTGCTTGTTAAATTATTAATATTACAATTAATTTGAATAATTGTAGATTGAATTGAATTAAATATAAAAGTTCTAGTAAAGTTAAGCAATTTGATGGTTAGTCATATTTCTTTTAATATCCCAAAGACACTTTCATAGTGTATGTTGTTACAAATGGCAAACATACGACTAGGAAAATATAATGTGCTATATAGACTAACGCCAAACAGTCCATTTGAATATGCGATTTGCCGTCAACAGGTGTGTAAAATGCTGTGATATAAATTAATGAAGTTGCTGGCGGCAAACAGAAGTTAATATTTGATATGAAATGGAGAATATCCTCTCCATAAAATAGTCCATCTTTACTGAGTTTAGAGTTGAATGCACAGCCAATAACTGGCGATAAAAACAATCTAACAAAGACAATTGACACTGGCACCTTCCAAAGGCCATTTGGCAGTTTTGCAATTTTTAATCTGCCAATAGTACCACCCAATAATAGAAGTCCAAACGGAACTTCAGCGGCACCAATGTATCCCGCAAAATCCATTATAAAAGACAAAGGAGGGGCGTTATCAGGGGCTGGAGGGATGTGTGCCTGAGGTGTCACAACAAACAATGCCTGAACCCACGGTATCATACATATGACGATAGATACAATAATAGTTATGGAAACAATTTGCATAGTTGCCGAAATCCAGAATTCAATGATATTTTTGAATAACTGCCAATAGTTCACTGATGCAAGAAATTTAGGCATATATTTTATTTTTCCTAAAAATGTTAGTGTTTCCATTTCATACTTGGCAAATATTGGCACTGCTTCACGTGTAAGAGCGTCTCTTTTGATGTCATCAAATCTGGAGTAAACTCTAACAATGTCTTGCGTGGTCTCTGGCTCATCATTCACATGTTCATTTTCTAATAACCTCTGAGGTACTGAGGTGATTTTAGATAATGGAGCTGCTAACATAGACCCAGCGTTAGATATTGTCGACTTACGACTAAGAGGAAGACCACTGTTAAGTTTAAAAATCGGATGGTTATCAATTTGTAAAACGGAAGCAGCACTGGACCCACTTCGACTTGAATTTGTAGAGACTAGATCTGCTCCCATGGTTCTTGAGTTGCTTTCACGTGGCATACTTTCTTCAGAAGATGCTGTTATAGGAGCGCTGGCATTTGACTTCGTTGTTTTTTCATCTTCGACATTTGATAGAGAAGACTCTTCATCCCGCTCTGCCTTAGTAATCTCATTCTGGAAATCCATTTCAATCAATTTGTAAGCACCGAAATTGAACTGGACTAACATTTGCAATGTCATGTATATCATGACATAGGACACACCCTTATCGATATCAGGGAAGATGGTTGCAGAAGATTCCATTGTTTGCAAGTACGCAATTGGTAAATCAGAAATGTTCGGCAATATCCCACAGCAAAGCAAACCACCCCACCAGTTCCGGGGACAGCCTGCTAAGACACCAAACCCAAAACAAAGCAACGCTCCCCCTCCCATGATAAAGGTGGACACGATTGCAATGGTGCCGATTTCCGCAATGTCACTGTTATGAATGTTCGACACTATTTTTTGGAAAGCCAAGCATGGTATAAGCACTTGAATAGCTATTGCTGATATGTTCTTTGACGTCTCAACCGTTAGAATATTTTTTTTAGCTAGATATATACCTACCCCTATAATCAGATAGATTTTGAATATAGGTTTCACCGCGATGTAAATCACTTCGCCTAGCGGTAAGTTCATACTAGTAAAGTCACTCTAATTTGAAGCAATTGTTATAAGTTGAGGAAGAAAAAGATGCCCACCACCTGCTATGTTCCATCCTTTATTGTAGGTTAAGCTTCCATTAAATATCCTTTTTCTTTTTTCTCTTCTCTCCAGACAATTTTCCAAACTTAGTCATAGTGGGATATGCTCATCAGATATCCCACTCTGGAGGCGTGAAGTCACGTGCTAACTCCGACCAGTGTGGAAACTTATCTCCAAGAGAAGAAGCACTGAGCTGAGGCCAGTTAGTGGCTATTGTGGACACCAAAGCATCATAGAAAAGTCTGTAGGCTAAACCTGTGAAGTGAATACCATCTATCAATAAGGTACCAAGACCACCATGTTCAACAGCGCTTAAGTCACCCCCCATGTGGGTTTCAACATACTCCACCATGATGGCATACATGTCAATAATAGGAAAGCTGCGCTCAGCGGCCAGAGCCTTGAGAGTATTACCATATATGATAGCATGCTCATTAGTACGATAAGTGTTTGTAGCAAGGTCTTCTGGCCAACATTTGTCCCATAACACGTCGTCATGTAAACCTGGAGTCACAATAATAGTCTTGATGTCTCTCTGCTTGAACATGTCCATAATTTGAGCCATGTTGGTTACAAATCGTTCCAAAGGAACACCCTCCATGTAACCTGTTTCTGGTGTAGTCAATCTGTAGTCGTTAGTGCCAAAAAACACGTAAGCCAGCTTGAACTGCTCTTCAACAGGAACGCCATCATGCTCTCGTGCAAGCATTGCACGCGCAATCTTCACGGCCTGATCGCTATTGTAACCAGAATATCCTCGCTGAACGATTTGCATCTTTCTCCTGTAGTCATCATTAAGCTTTGCTGCCATGGAGAAACACAATGTCCTTGTTTGCTGCAAGTGTGATTTTTCAGGATTGTCTCCGTGGAACATACCCGCCTTGTCTGCTTTCTGAATTTCCTCTGCAGTAAGAGGGTACTGGTTGTAAGCATACTCGGTGATAGAGTCTCCAAATAGGAGGAATTTTGGCATCTGAAAGGCTGACATGATTAACTTTACTATTAGGAAGAAACAGATATTGAAAAAGTTGAAAGAATTTACTCAGCAAGTATATCACAGTTTAAAACTACTGTAGATCGTCAAGAGACTCAAATACAATGTTTCTTCTGTAAGGAAATTGGGCCGGAATTGCCATATAATTTAAATGCGGCCAATGCTTGGCTATTAGTGACATCAAACCTTCATACATGATATGGTACCCCAATCCATTATAATGAATCCCATCAGATAAGAAATTGCCGTTCTGACACTGTAAACGCCTCTCTGAACTAGGAAACTCATCATCCGCTTGCATTTGTTCCAGCATGTTGAGCACAGGAACCCCCAGCTTGTCACATTTTTCTTTTAGTGCATCCGCATAATCTTTGTTCAACTCTGTACTTCTGTAATCACCAGTTTGCAAATCTTCAGGATGTGTTTCATCCCACAGCACTTGGTCATGAATTCCAGGAGTCACCACTATCAAAGGAATGGATCGGCGCTGGAACTCCCTAATGATAGCCGTCATATTTTTGACGTATTGTTCTTTTTCAATATGTTGGTTGTTGCTTTTATTACTTCCCTGTCTTCTTGCATCATTTGTTCCAAAGAAGACATAAGCCAACTTAATTTGCTGCTTTTCTGGTTTGTTATCATGTTCATGTTTGAGGATCATTTGGCTTAGTTTAACACCTTCTCTAGACGTGTATCCACTAAAACCCCTATGCAAAACTTGTAATCGTCTAACATATCTATTTTGTATCGCAGGTCCCAATGCAAACTCCTTTCCGTCATGCTGATCAAATGCAAACTCAGTGATCGAGTCACCAAACATTAAAAACTTTCCTACTTCAGTAGTAAACATTGCTTTAAGAAATCCATACAGGAAAGTAGATAAAAAAAATAGTTTTCCTACTTTTGCATATTGAGGAATGTTCATGCAAATGAAATGGAGAATTTAATATTGCATATCGATAGCATTGAGCGTAAGATATCAAGAATGCCTCAGTTTGCGAACTGTGACCAATTAATTTCATGTTTAAGTCAGCCATGTTTGGATATTAACTATATCAAATCAAATGTATGCTTGTCCTCTGATGACAAACGCTACGAGATTATAATTGAGAACCAGAGAGGAGCAACAATTGGAGGAAATCATGTTTATTCAAAAGAATCTGTGGTGTATCCAATTGACCCTCCAAAATATCAAACGCTATGGGGAGACGCCTTAGTTGCTATTGGATTTTATCCAGATCCAGGGCTTAATTGGAGGTGGAGTTGGGACAAATGGCATATACTAATGATAAATGATGTTGATGAAGAAGGATGGGTTTACTCGGGTGCCAGGTTTGGCTCAAAACATTGGATTGGAGTAGGTAAAATGGGCAAATTTGTCCGAAGAAGAATTTGGATTAGATTAGCACAAAAGCTACAAAAAATAGGAATGATAGATGAAGAAGAGCCAGAGGAAGCTGAAACCATTTATATACGGGACGAATATGTTAAAAAGTCATCAAGAATGGATTTTTTAAGAAGGCGAAAAGCTGCAAAAGCACACGGCAAGCGACGTATTACCGACGTTGCAAATAAAGATGACAACAATATCACAGCTCAAACAATACTCTCTAAACATGGTCCTGTGAATGATGTCACTTTTGACACAAAAATAGTGTCCGAAGAAAGAACAAACTTAGATATATTAAATCAATTGCTCAAAGACCTAGAAAATTGCAAAATTGATAGGATAAGGGCAAAACTACTTTTAGATTTTTTTCTCTGTAGTGAAAGAGATATGCTAGCATTTTTTCTTGAAAATAAAGATTATATCAAAAAAATACATTCATGTTTTACCTTTAAGAATTCAAAAGAAAGATTTGTTCAAAAATTGGAAAGAAAAGTGCAGCAAATGGAAAACTTAGCCAAAAGTGAGTTGCTTTATCAAGTCATTGTAATTCTCAAGTCTTTTCTCTGAAAGAAGTATCAGCATTATTTTAAACAAATTACTATATACATGTGCGATACGTGAAAGATTCAAATTTATTTACAAGTGTCTTTTGATAGGAACCTTTTCAATGGCCTCGATAATATCTCCAACCACTATATCCGGGGCACCTTCAAGTGCGATACCACAATCGGCACCGCTATTAACTTCATTAACATCATTTTTCTCAATTTTTAGCTGTTTAATTCGTCCTTCAAATATAATCTCTTCATTTCTAACTAATCTGACATTAGCATTTCTTTTAAATGTACCATCAACAACTCTAGAGCCAGCAATGGTTAATATTTTTTTGCCTTTGATGGTAATGTCAAAAAGCTGTTTAATTGAAACCTTAGATATAACTTTTGTTTCAAAAATTGGCGGTAACTTTGATGTTATTGTTTCAAGAACATTTTCTATTAAATGATATATGACATTGTATTCTTTAATTTCAACTCCTGCTTGGGTTGCAGCATTCATTATTTCTTTAGGGACTTTAACATTGAAAGCAAGAATTTGTGCATTAGAATCTCTTGCTCTACTAATATCTGAATCAGTTGGAGAACCAACTTCTTCAAAAATGACATTAGATTGAACTTCATCATTACCAAGACCTTCAATGCTTTGCTTCACAGCTTCTGCCGAGCCACTAACATCTGCCTTAATAATAAAATTTAATTTTTCAATTTTGTTTTTTTCTTCATAAAACAGATCAGGTTCCAATTCTTTGATTTCTTCTAAATTGAAACCCTTTAATTGGTAATCTCTAATAGTTTCTTCCCTTTGAGCATTAACAATAGCCTTGGTTCTTTGGCGATTCATTTCGTCAATTTGCTGAGCTTCGTCAAGCATCTTTTTCCTCTTTTCTCTATTGGATATAACCTTTTTAGCGTACGATTCGTTCTTAGCTTCGAGTCCAACCTCGCCTGCATCAGGTAACTCTTTCCAACCTGAAATTTCAACAGGTTGTGAAGGTTTGGCCAATTTGACTGCCTTACCGTGTTCATCTTTCATGCCACGAATTTTACACCATGTAGTACCCGCAACAATGATCGAACCAGGCTTTAGCTCACCTTTCTTAATAAGAAAGGTTGCCACATTGCCCAATCCTTTCTTGACTTGTGATTCTAAAACCCAACCCTCAACTGCAACACCCTTTTCCTGTGTTTTGAGCTCTAGTAAATCAGCTACTGCTACAACAGTTTCCTCTAAATCTTTCATACCCAATCCAGTTTTACCTGATACTCTCACCGTTGGGGTATCTCCACCATAATCTTCCACGTCAATACCCTGAGTCGACAAATCTGCGACAACTTTATCAGGATTTGCATTTTCTTTATCACATTTGTTTATTGCCACAACTATAGGCACGCCAGCATTCTTTGCATGTTTGATTGCTTCAAGGGTTTGCGGTTTAACACTATCCTCAGCTGCAACGACAAGAATAATAACATCGGTCATATTTGCACCTCTTTCACGCATTTTTAGGAAAGCAGCATGCCCTGGAGTATCGAGGAAAGTAATACTTTTTTTGGAGACAGGCGTTTGAACAACAAAAGCACCTATATGTTGTGTAATACCACCAAATTCTCCTTTCACAATAGAAGACTTTCTTAAATAATCTAAAATAGTGGTTTTACCATGATCGACGTGACCCATAATAGTGACAATTGGTGATCTTGGTTTCAACTTTTTGGGATCGTTACTTAATTCTTGAGGAAATAGATCAGCACCTAAATTATCATCTCTGTTTACTTCGAAACCGTATTCTTGCGCAATCAATTCGGCAGTTTCCGCATCAAGAATATAATCATTCGTCATGTTCTCAAATCCAAGCTCTTTTAATTTTAGCAAAAGTTCTGGAACTCTAATTCTCAAAATAGCTGCAAAGTTTGATACTGAAAGAAAGGTCGGAATATCCAACTTAAAATTTGGTTTATCTGTGTTCATTGGCTTTTTAGCCTTTTTTAATGTCTTTGGTCTTTTTGGTTCCAAAATCTTTTTAGTCTCTCGTTTGCTAGGGGCAGAAGTTAAAACGGCCTCTTTCGCATCCCTGCTTTTTAGTTTGGTGTTATCCTTCTGAAGCTTTTCTACCTCAAATGAGTGCTTCTCTCTTTTGTTTTCATTTGATACTTTTTTTTTGTTATTTAGCTCAAGCTTTTCCTTTGAACTCTTTTGGATGCCTTTTTTTTCATTCAAAAAGTTACTTTCTTTACTTGGCTTTGGTATTGGAACATCTGGTTCAAAGTCGCCATTTAAAGTAACGCCGCTTTCTCCTTGACTTATATTGACCTGCTTCTTTTTCACCAAAAACCTTGATTTTCTCACAGGAGCATTTAGTGAAACACTAGTAGATGAAAAATGTCGAAGCCCATTAGGCAAACCTTTAAGGCTCGCATGTAAATGTAAACTACGACTCAACATAGCTTATTTAGGGTATGCTAAAAAGAATATAGGTAAAATTACAGATTTTGAAATTTTATAAAACTTCACGCTTTTGAACTCTATCAGGTTCGCTCATGATAGTAGATGCTGTTAAGGGGATGTCTCCCTGCTCTATTTGCGGGCCTGTAAAATGATATCTACCCCAAACAAAATATGCAATGGTAATAAATAGTGTAAATACGAAGAATACAGCAAAGGCATAGTTCATTGACTGGATGTCGATGTCTAAACTTGGAGGCATTGATAGGACAACAATAGTGACGCAAACAACAAGACAACTTAGGAGGTTGACAACATATCCAAATTTTCTTAGTTTGAATGTTGCACCACGAACTTTCTTTCTTTTATTTAAAAGTGAAAGAAATATGGGAATGCCATTTGCTAAATTCATTGCTATAACGGAACATCCAATAAAAGCGTTAAATGCAGAGCTTGAAACTAGTGAAAAGCATCCCAATAAAACAGATACCACTGTTGCCAATAATAGAGCATTCTTAGGAACGTGCTCCTCTTCTTCAGTTGTGTCAACTTCTTGCCATAGTTGATTATATGGTAATCCATGGTCTCTACCAAGGGAAAATATCATTCTGGAAACTGTTGTAAGAGATCCAACAGTTGCAAACACCAAAGCCCCAACTATCATTAAGACAATTGCAAAAGACACTACTTTTGATCCTGTCGTTATTTCAAAAATTATATCTATTGGAAACATATCCGGGTTTTCATCAAAATTGTCAAGAGATGGCAAAACACTCAGTAAAGGAATAATGAATGCAAGACCGGTAAAAATTGTGGAGACAATTGAAATCATAAGACCCTTTGGAATATTTCTTTCGGGCTTTTTAACTTCTTCACTCATAGCAACGATGGCACCATAACCATTATATGTCAAAGCAGGAAATTGTATTCCACCAATAATGAAGGCAACTGGACCTGGCCATCCTGATCTAGAGGCATCAAAATGGGTAATTATCTCTCCAAAATTGTGAAATTCCTTGGCATAGAAGAGAATAAGTATGCCGGCAAGAATGATTGTGCAAGCTGTCCAATATATGCAAATCACGTTGAACGTTTCAAGTTTTCTTTGGAATTTCAAATTCACAAGAGCCGAAGCAACAACAATAATTAAGAATGCTATTAGAATTAAAACGTCGTCCCTTTTGTAATGATTTTGTGTTAATCCTGTCATTGAGAGTACAAATTGAGCTCCTCCGAAAGCACACGATACGAACATGAGTAAGTTACCTATAACTAGATACCACCCAACATACCATGAAAAAATCAAACTATGTTTGTCAGAAGAGAGTAAGCTGGCAAAGTGGTATACACCACCAGAAGTGGGAAATTTTGATGATATTTCTGACAAGGATAAAGAAATCAATAGTGAAAATACACCAAATAAAATCCATCCCCAAAAGATGGTTACACTAGATCCACAAACAAGACCAATGGACAAAGTAGTACCAATACCAAATGGTACATTCATTAAAGAAAATCCCAAACCAACAAGGGACCCAACAGTAAACTTTTTGTCTAATTCATGTTCATAATGCACGTGAACCACTTCTTCTGAGTTGTCATCATCAAAATAGATATCTTGTACCCATTGATTACCGATATCAATTAGTCGCTGTGTAGTGCCTGGAAATGTAGCTTCGGGGGCAGGTACTGCATCTGTGGGGCCTCCATTTGTCGACATTGCAACAGAAAACAAGGCGTTTGATAAATTTAATGAGATTCCGAATCTTCTTTTCCATATAATTTTTCATTAATATTAAGATAGATAATGCCGCCGAAACTACCAGGGATGTATTTTGATGAAGAAAAAAGAAGATACTTTGCTATTCCAAAATCGGTGAATAATACTTTGGGAAGCACTGAAGTAGGTAGGTCAATTAAGGCGAAAGTGAATAAATCCAAATTGCTTGTCAAATCAAACACTGAAATCAGAGCACATAAGAATCGCAAAAAGTTCAAGAGTGAGGTGGATAAACTTACAAAACCAGTCGTTAATAAGATTAAGAACGTTAACAGTTTTCGTGATTGCAACTCAACTTTGTTAAATCTCTCATGTTTGATGAATGATGATAATCGAAGGGCGTCCTTAGCAAATACGAACACATTTTGTATTAAAGACAGTATTTGTTTCAAAAGCAACAAATCCCTAGAATGGGAAAACATTACGCAGCACCATACAGACAATATCGTTAAAGGGTATTATTGTGTTTCGCAAGACTTGAATCACGGGCTCATATACCCCATATTTTTGAGTAAAAACAGTGTAACTAGCACCCATATGATAAAGCGACCTTATTGGTTTGATGGTAATGACTTTAAAATTCAAATGAATATTCAAGAGGATGAAAGGTTAAGCGGGGTAGACGAGATAATTGCTATTGGAGTCAACACACAAGATGAGCTCATCGACCGGAATAAATTCAAAAGATGGTTATCAGATAATCTGTTTTGCAGACACCCCAATAATGCATGGTCCTTTGGAACTAAAACGTTTGACACTTGTAAATCGGAGATGACTTTTTTGTTTAAGGATAATGATTTTGTTTACATGGGCTTCAGAGACGGAACAGTTGTCATTCAGTATAGAAGATGCGTCGATAACTACTTTTTATTCAACATTGGCACTGCGGTATGCTCTATTAGACCTATGTCGATTGGTGGGTTCCTTGTCTGCGTAGTCAGTGGTATCAGTAATGTTCTAAGATCCTATAAATTTGATCATATCACGTTTGAATGGATCCCATTCATGGAATATATTGGCTATAATAATAATGCTAATTTATCCCAAAATATAAAAACTTTCCGAAACATTGATGGGCAATTAAACAGTTTGAATAGTATTTTCGTCGTAGAATCCGAAAGCAATATATTCATGGACAAAGAATTACTCTTTTATGATTTCACAAGATCTGCACCATTAAAATGCACAGAATTTCGATTACAGAACAACAAATACACATTTACAAGCTGGTTTTTAGCAGGTTATAAACTTCTATTATTCAATGGACGGCAACAGGAGATTTTAACACATCAAATCTTGCAATCATCATGAGCTTCTAATGTATTACGTAATAATGCAAGTACACTAGAAAATTTTTTTGACTTAATATTAGGACTAAAAATCAAGTGCATTGAATACATCTGGAATTGAGAAAACTAATTAATGACAGACCTAGAAGAAGAAGAAGAAGAAGACGTTCTTTTTGATGAATTTGGGAATCTTTTGAGAGTATCAGGTGACGAATATTCGGAATCTGATTCAGATGGAAAATCAGATGAAGAATCTAAATCACAATCAAACATGGTGTTAAACGACTCGAGCGATGATGATGAAACCAATGCAATTGAAGTTTCAGCACCAGAATCCAAGAGTCAGCTAGAAAATATATTCAACAAATTTGATCCAAACGTGGAAATATCTTTTGCCACTGAAGATGCTAAGACCATTAACGAACCTACGATAGATCCGGTAGAAACAAAAATTTTCAGATTAGAGGAGAATGATATACCAGAAACCGTGTACTCTAAGGACTACCTATGGCAGCTCACCAATATACCATCAAGGGTCAGAAATGTTGCTGTGTGTGGTAATATTCACGCTGGGAAAACATCGCTTATCGACTTACTTATTACTCAAACACATTTGTTAAAAAACGGTGGTATAAATCCCAAAAAGGAAAAAGCTCTTAGATACACGGACAATCATATTCTCGAACAGCAACGTGGAATTTCGATCAAATCTAATGTTATGACATTACTTCTACCTGACTATGAAAATAATTCGACAGTAGTGAATTTTATTGATGCTCCAGGCCATATAAGTTTTAGTGACGAACTATCATCTGCTTTAAATTTGGCTGATGTAGTCATGTTATGTGTTGATTGTGTTGAATCCGTTACAAGCAGTACCAAATTGATTATTGAACAAGCTTTGAAATCTAACACAAAAATCATTCTCGTCATTACTAAAATAGATCGTTTGATAATGGAACTTAAGTTGCCTCCTGTGGATGCGTATTATAAGTTGAGAAATGCAATAGATGATGTCAATCTTACTATAAAAAAACTATCCGAAACATCTAACTCAAAGATTGATACTTCAAAATGGATATTATCACCCGATTTGAATAATGTTTGTTTTTCGTCCTCTCTTTTCAATACTGTTTTCACTCTGAAAAGCTTTACACAAATTTACTTTAAACGATACAATAATAAGATGGATGAACATTTTAATCTTGAGAATTTTTCAAAAAGATTATGGGGTGACGTTTATTTCATTGATAACAAGTTCAAAGTTAATCCAAATAATAAAAGTGATTTCTCCTCTTCAAGAACTTTCATTGCTTTCATTTTACTTCCAATTTATAAAATCGCAACTAGATGCCTCACATTTGACCCATCACAGCTAAGACGGTTTCTGCAGACCCAATTGAATCTCAATTTTCCTTTAAACCGCTTGAAGTCTAATTCAAGACCGTTACTCAAAGATATATTTCATGAATTTTTTGGTTCTCCATCCCATGCACTTGTGGCAAGTTTGAATGAGAATTCATTATCGCCTCTAGAGAATAACTTAAACAAATTTAGTTACTTGTTCACTCCTCCTTCAAAAGATGACATTTTAACGGAATATATTGCCAAATGTGATTCTGCGGGGCCATTGATTGCATATATAAACAGATTGATTGATACTTCTGATAGCACACATTTTTACGCTCAAGTTCGTGTTTTATCAGGAACTCTCGAACAACAACATGTTTACCACTTGCTTGGTGAGGATTACTTTGAGGATACCAGCAATACTGCAACGCAACTTATTAAACACTGCTACTTGCAATGCGGAAGATATCGATACGAAGTATCATCATTGAAGGCTGGTTCTGTGGGTTTAATCTCCGGACCAGGACTAGATTCTTATATCATCAAGTCTGGAACACTCTATGATAAAGCTATCAAAATAAACTCACTAATACCGGTATTTAGATCGAATGAGCAAATTGCTTCTCCAGTTGTAAAAGTTGGGATTCAACCAAGAAACCCCAAGGATGGTGATGCTTTCAAATCAGGGCTGGAGAAATTGACCAGAGCTTACCATGGATGCAAGCTTGAAACTGATGACTTTGGTCGATATTTCATTTACGGTTTTAGTGAAATATACTTAGATTGTGCACTACATGATCTAAGAAAATTGTATGGGCATTTAGAAATAAATATTTCTGATCCAACAGTGAGTTTTGGTGAAACTATTGAGGTTTCATCAACTGTTCCGCTTATTACAAAATCAACCAATCAATTAAATAGTATCACTATTATTTCTGAGCCGCTCGAAAGATCTCTTGCTGATGATTTGAGTTCAGGAAAATTAGATATAACTAGAGAGACGCCAATAAACTTTGCCAAATTGTTGAGAAATGTTTATGGATGGGACTCGTTAGCGTCTAGATCAATCTGGCATATCGGTCCTGGCCGCTATGGATCTGCTATTTTATGTGACGACACTCTGCCAGACGAAGTGGATAAAATCCTGCTAGATGAGGCTAAGGACTACATCATACAAGGATTTAAGTGGGCTATATCAGAAGGACCTTTGTGCAATGAAAACGTAAGAAATGTTAAGTTTAAGATTATCGGAGCAACTTTTGCTGTCGAGAAGATTGATAGAAACAAAACTCAAATAATTCAAATGACCAAAAAGGCTTGCAATGCCACTATTTTGACTTCTCAACCAAAAATGTTAGAGCCTACTTTTGACATAGAAATAGTTGCTTTTGGCGATGTTTTGGAGATGCTTGGAAAACTTTTGAAAAGAAGAAGAGCATTACTTAATCAAAAAATTGCAATTGCAGGTACTCCATTATTCAAGGTTTTTGGAAGCGTCCCAGTAATTGATAGTTATGGTTTGGAAACAGATATGAGATTGTTAACAAGAGGACGCGCATTCCCTCAAATGAAAACCGGTACGTGGAAAATAGTACCTGGTGATCCATTGGATGAAACAGCATTTATTCCTCCACTGAAACCAGCTCCATATCAATCTCTAGCCAGAGATTTTATGTTAAAATCAAGGAAAAGAAAGAATATGAGTAAAGAAATTACGATTGAAGATTTTGTTGACAATGAAACTTGGAGCAGTTTACTTGAGATGGAAGTCTTCCAATAATTAGAAAAGATTTAAATATGTATTTATATGTAATGTACCAAATTTTTTTATATGCATTGTTATTGTGTCATTTGCTAAGTAAAAGTTTTAAACACCTAGATTTTCAACTCTTTTTGTACAACACGTCATAATATTTTCTCGTAGATACAACGCTCTTGGATTTTCCATAGAATTAACAATCAGCCATCTGAATTAGATTGAATCTTTTGCCTCGTTAGAATCATTAGAATCACTAGAATCGCTAAAATTACTAGAATCACTAGAATCACTAGAATCACTTGAATCACTTGAATCACTAGAGCTATCTGAACTATCGGAGCTATCTGAACTATCTAAAGTGCTTTCATTGCTCGATTTCATACGAGTTGATTTTCCTGAATCATCTTTTCTAAAATTGCTGTCCTTTTTGATTGTGGCAAGAGGAACTTTATCTTCCAACGGTTTCAAACAAACATAGAATGTAGGAAATTCTACAACTGATTTGCCTATAAGCGAGTCCTTCAACATGGTGTTTCCGTTGAAAATACTTTTTTCCTTGGTGGGAAAAGACATAATATGAAATTTAAAATCTGGTGTCTTTTCTGTATTCAAAACCACTGAAGGCTCATAACACTCATCATCAGCAGCGTCTGATTCCATTTTACTGGCTTTGTCCATCCATTCTTTCGGAACACAGCTTACGAGCGGTTTACTTTCTTCAACACGTTTGATTATTCTTTTGTCAATATTGGACCAGTCAGTATCCACCCACAGTAATTCTACAGTCCAGTAAAATCCCTTTTGATTTTTTCTTTTATCCACCCCAGACATGTTGATTTTGGATCTAGACATTCCAGGCGGTGTTTTCAAAACCTTTACGCCTCTAACAGGAACCCAATCATGATTAAATTTTAGCTCCTCGTGGTTGACTTCAGTTTTAGTGTTTTTGGACCTCTGCCGTTTCCAGGCGTCAAATTTTGGTTGAACTGGAGCCTTAATAAACGGTATCCCGTCATCTCCATCTACTCTTTTTCTTTTACCAAGGGTGATTTCTCGACTTAACGATTGTAGCATTGTATAGTCACGTTGCATGTCACCATCATTCATATCAGAAACCGGTTTGTACTTTCTTTCGCCAGTTGTTATTTCAGACTTACCTGAACAGGATAGCTGATCGCAATGTCTCTTATAGTGATCCAAACAACAAGAGAGTGATTCACATTTTGGGCAAGTATATTTAGGTGGTGATGCACAGTATAAACACGTTTTGATTTCGTTTTTCAAACTCGATGGCTTTATTACAAAATGTTCATCATCTGATTCATTCCCAGTTGCTTCTGACCTTGTTTTTAACTCCATCAAGAAACTCTTGCTATTAGATGAAGATCTATAAAAAAATTTTGGTGTTTAAATATGAAAAACTCAAGATCTCTTGATTTTACGCGTTAGAGCTATACAAGCAAAAGAAGATTGGTATGTCACTTTGGGCAGACAAACACAGACCTTCGTCACTTAAGACACTGTCTTTTCATGATGGATTGAGTATAAGACTGGCAAATCTTGCATCTTCAGGCCAAAACTTTCCTCATTTACTAATTCATGGGCCACCAGGTGCTGGTAAAAAGACCAGACTAATGGCTTTGCTGAAAATGCTTTACGGTTCTAACGCAGCTGAAAAGATGAAAGTTGATGTGAGACAAGTGCAAGCAATGACTAGCAGTGGTGCTGCTGGTAGAAAGATAGAATTTAATGTGATCAGTTCAAGTGTTCATTTGGAAATAACTCCCAGCGATGTCGGTATCTGGGACAGAGTGGTTGTAGCAGAGGTGGTGAAAGATGTTGGTGGCTCCGAAGCTCTAGATTTTACTGGGTTGGTAAAATCAAATAATAAGCCATCTGCGAATGATGAGTTTGCTGATAATGGTTTTGTGAAACCAAAATTTAAAGTTGTGGTTATAAACTCTGCTGAAACATTGACACATGATGCACAAGCGTCTTTGAGACGTACGATGGAAAAATATTCTGCGAACGTCAGGTTGATCTTACTGTGTGACACTTCTTCGCCAATTATCGATCCTATCAAATCACGAACCTTGGGTATTCGTGTACCACTACCTAATACAGAGGAATTGAGCTTGGCTTTAGACGCCATAGTAAACAGTGAAAAGGATGCTCTTAAGGTCATGCCATCTGACTGGGACGAAAGAAAGGTAATATACGAACACATTTGTGATGAATCGGAACATAACACTAGGCTGGCAATCATGATGTTAGAGGCCATGGTGATGAACAATGACATGATCAACAGTACAACGAAACCAATCAAACCAGACTGGTGGGTTGTTATCGATGATTTATCCAGAGCTGTTTTGAAGGATCGTTCTGTTGCAAGACTAACACAGTCAAGGGGAGTGTTGTATGAGCTTTTAGCACATGCTATACCTGGTGATGCTATATTATCAAAAATTAGCATCGGTATGATAAGAATTGTCAGTGAAGAAGGTATTCAAGGAATTAGTGAAGCCTCCAAATTAGATAACATAAAGATGGGTATTATTGATGCTGCTGCGTTGTTTGACGAGAGATTAAAGAAAGGCAATAAAGACATTTTTCATTTGGAAGGTTTTCTGGCCAAGGTCATGGTTGTAACTGAGAAGAATTTATAATGATATATGTTAAAACTTATGTACAGATGATATAAATATAAAACAAAGACTTTAATTGTGACTTAGGTTTACTTACGACCGGTGAACTTTGAGTATATACTACTCTTCGATTTGACAAAGTTAGAATACTCCCTCGTTGGATTTTCTTTGATAGATTCAAGATAATTCTGCGTAGCAGTTGGTTGAACTAACTTCCAACCACATCTTGGTAAAGCATCCTTTTCAATGAACTCCCAGACACCTGGTAACTTTTCGCATGCCCTTCTTAGTGTGTCTTTTGCCGCTTGACGATGCATTCCATCAACTTCAAAAACAACTTTACCTGTTGGAACTCTGGCGGCCCAATGGTCGAATGGACCTTTACCTTTACCCATACGAGTTGCATTACCTTTGATACAAATAGCAATGTTTGTACATAATCTCTTCCATAAAGTACCTTGATTTTTTTTGACTAGACGAACTAACACATTATCAGCAGCATGAAGTTGTGCGGCAGTTAGCCTAAGACCTTCTGACTTCAATCGCATGCCATAAGTACCAAACTCTAAGGTAGTACCTTTAACGGATCCACCAGTACGAACGGCCACTCTACCCTTCTGTTTTTTTTGCACATCCTTATATCTAGGTGCAAGTTCATGACCACCACGGATACCTAAACGTAAAACGGACTGGCTGGACCTGAGACTGAACATTTTTACTGAAATGGATGTTGATTTAAAGGTCGAAAAATTTCCACTCGATAATTTTTTTTAAACTCCAAAAACATGTAAGATTATAAGTTCTTCTTGAATACACCATTAAATGGTACAAAATTTGTAACTAATGACTAAATATTACTAATTAATTTATCTTCAGTAACATATATAGACTATTCGATGTTATGCTGTCCACTTCAACCAATTCTAAAGTAAAACTGGTTACTTAACTTCAAACCATTTCATTATTCGCCAGTAGCTGTAAGTCTAGTGACAAAAGTTCTACTTGACTACTGAAAAATACGTCAATTGCTGCTTACTGCAATTCATGTGTTCAGTATTATCCTGGAACTTTTTTGTAAACTCATGTAGATTTTTAATTAATGTGAACAATAAATTTTATTGTAACTAACTTCATCACCAATGAATAATATCAAATCAATTATTGCTCGCCGTTGGAACAGTAGTGTTATACAGGTTTTAGGTAAGGAGTATAAGTGTGATTTGCACACCAACGTTCCAAACAGAATTCTCTCACTAGTGGGTAGAGACCTTCATCTTCAGTCAAATCATCCAATTGGAATTTTGAGATCCTTAATTGAAACGAGATTCAGCGACAATGAATACACGAAATACAACTCTTTGAGACCGGATGTTAGCGTATTTGAAAACTTTGATGTTCTAGGGTTTCCTGCAGATCACCCTGGTAGATCTAAATCTGATACGTATTATATCAACAAAGACTATTTGTTAAGGACACACACCAGTGCGCATGAACATGAATGCTTTGTGAAATGTAAAACACCAGGCTATTTAATCACCGGTGATGTTTACAGGAGGGACGAAATTGACAAAACACACTATCCTGTGTTCCACCAATTGGAAGGTGGTAGAATTTGGAAAAGAACAGACCACAAAGATCAGCAAACACTTCTGGAACAAATTCAGAAGGACATTGATTCGCTTCCGAAAACAGACTTGATCGTTGAAGATGTTGGTTACGATCCTGTTGAAAATCCTAAGCAGAATTTCATGACTGATGCTGAAACTGAACTGGTTTCAAAACATTTAAAGAGAACTTTAGAGCTACTTGTCGACGCTGTTTTTAATGAGGCACGGAGAGCTGCCAAGCTAGCAGGATCAACAGAGCCATACTTGAATGAGCCTTTGAAAGTCAGGTGGATCGAAGCATATTTTCCGTGGACTGCACCTTCTTGGGAGATCGAAGTCTGGTGGAAAGGTGAATGGTTGGAAGTCACAGGTTGTGGTGTGGTGAGAAAACTTGTTCTTGACAACTCTCAGTTAAAAGAAACTATTGGTTGGGCCTTTGGCGTTGGCTTAGATAGAATTGCCATGCTGTTATTTGGTATCCCAGATATCAGATTGTTTTGGTCATTAGATGAAAGATTTGCTAATCAGTTCAAAAATGGCAATATAACCACATTTCAGCCTTACTCTAAATACCCAGGCTCTGTTAGAGATATATCTTTTTGGTTGCCAAAATCGGATGGACAATGGCTTGAGTTACATGAAAATGATTTGATGGAAATTGTCAGAGAAGAAGGCGGTGATTTGGTTGAGTCTGTCAAATTACTAGATGAGTTCACGCACCCAAAAACGGGTAAGAAATCACAAGCATATCGTATCAATTACCAAAGTATGGACAGAAACTTAACGAATAAAGAAGTTAATGAAATCAATGACAAAGTCAGAAACCAATTGACCTCAGTTTATGGTATTGAATTACGCTAAGATGTTTAATAATTATCATGTACATATTAATTCACATACAACTTTTATTTATCGATGTTATTCTATTAATTTACCAAACATCCTCTATATATTTTCCAGCTTTTTCCAAAGTAGAAACAAACTTTTCATCTTCCATAATCTCATTGATTGTAATTCTGACCTCAGTAGGCATTTTTCCACTACTTCCACAAACATAAACGCTGGCTCCAGTTTGTAGAAAATTTTTAACTTCGTCCTTGAGCATCCATAAGTTTGTTTGAACATATCCTTTCTCATACTGAACATTATCTATTTTCTTTCCTTCTGTATCACCACAACTCCTGGAGAAACATCCTTTAACATTTAGGTTGGTAGCTTTCGTCCACTGAGATCCATAAAGAAAATCCTTATTACAGAATCTATGACCTGTGAAGAGTAAAATGCATTTTTGTGTTTGACGGCTATTAAGCTCAATGATTGGCTTGGCACCTGCAATACCTGCACCAGTAGAGATAATTAGGTAATCAGTTTCAGGAAAGTTAATATTTTTGTTGACAATACGAGCAAGCACCATATCTCCAGGCTTCAATCCAGTTAGATAAGAAGTGCAAAGGCCCTTTCTTGGTGTTCTCAAAATTGTGGTATAATTAACATTTGCGACTGTCAAATCTATAGTATTGGATTCAGGACAAGAAGAAATAGAATACTCTCTTGGTCTAATCAAGCCACATGCATCAATTAGCCATTCTAATGGTATTTTCAATGAAAAGAACTCTTGAATGCACTCAACAAGTGTTCTTCTTGGTCTATTAATATAGTTGAACAGCTGCTCAGTTTCTTCTAATTGAGCCAATTCATACAGTTTTTCACGTTCCCTTTCTTCGGTAGCAAACCTCCACACAATAGAGAAAAATCTGCGTGGTGGTGGTGAGTGTATGTTAACATGATGGGTAAGAAACTCACGCAATGTCATTAGTCCATTATTAAACCATCCATTCATTGGTGACAAATGTTTAGGACAAGATACAGATATCAGCTTATCTGCATGTTCAGAAAGGTCTTGGGTGAAAATGAATTCATTGACACTTGATGCAGGGTTTTGTGGGTATATCAGCAAAGTGTCACCAAGATTGTGAGTTTCAGCAGAGTCAGCTTCAAATTGAAACTTGAACACCTCATGGTCATAGGTAGGTTCTGTTAATAGTTCGTTTGACAAAAGCTTATACCCGGACACAATAGAAGATCCATTTTGAATCAATTCTGGTTTATCCTTAATGTATTGTACAATGTAGAACGGTTGCAAAAGTGATTTTTCAGTGTAAATACCACCTATAGGAAACTTTGATCCCAAAGATACGCCAGTCACATCTTCGACAACTTTTAGTGCCCAGGCCTCCCACCACTTTTCACCTCCATTGGCAGCACATTCATTCATTTCACCTCTTTGACCTTGCTTAGCACCGAGTTGACAAAATCTCAGCCATAGCTTTTTACCACATACATTGTATTGAGAGTAGGATGAATCTCCAAGTCCACAAACATGAATAGTCAAGTTAGAGAATAAATCATTAGGATGCTTTTTTAATAAAAACCTGTAAAACTTTTGTGCATTTTGTGGAAACACTCCTTGGCCTGTTGTTGAACATATAATAATCAAATGACTAAGTTCTAAAAGCTTAGATGGAGAAACGTTGTCCATGGGCATGACATCAACTTTGATGTGATCACGGAGGGTGTTTGCCAATATAAATGCATAGTCTTCGGCAGTCCCCGTCTCAGAGCCATACAATAGCAAAGTTGACATTACCTGAAAGAAGAAAAGAAGTCAAATTTGAATATACATTCTAAAAGTGTAAAAATTATTTGAAATGATTAAAAAGTGGATAGTGTATTTGCAATTTACAGTTCTTTCTAATGTAAAAGGCTTTTTTGCAAACAGAACTGATAATGACTTAATAGTATTTACAAGTCAACATCTTGAAAGCTCCAAGGTGGTTCTGAGTTTTGGTTCAGAAACCTTAGAATCGTAAGGGGCAAATTAAGCTATCAAGATAATGACTATGGTCTATAAATTAAATTGCGAGCTTTTCAACATGCCCAGAGAGTTTCAGTGCTTGATTCTGCTCTATTCCTTCATGATCTTCTTCTTCTTCTTCTTCTTCTTCTTCTTCTTCTTCTTCTTCTCCTTCTCCTTCTCCTTCTCCTTCCGCATTCGAAACACTTATTACTAAAACATCACTTTCGCTAATCGCTTCCTCGTCTTCGTCACTATCGTACTCTTCACTTTCACTGTCCCTATTCGGATTACCTCCCTCCCATAAATCAGCACCGGCTTGTTTTCTTTGTCTTTTTGCTTCCCTTTCAGCTTCGATAGCCTCTAAAAACTCTGTTTCTGCAGCTTTAACCTCCTCGCTATCTTCACAGTCTTCATACATATCAAATAATTCGTTGTTGATCTCCATAAAAGCTTTACCCCATTGGAAATTGTCCATTAACTTTGCCGCCCAAGCTCTATGGCCAACGATGGCTAAGCAGGCAGCCACAGCTTCCACACAATTCAATCGCATTGGCCTACCGTAGTTAACAGGATTTGCAGCTACCAAGTAAGGCAACAAACGTTCATGGCGGCCACCAATCTTATTAAATGGAACTTCGTCTAAACGTGCCCACGAACATTCAACAACAGCAACACCAAACTCTTCAACAAGTTGTCTATCAGCTGGACTAACGACCTGCTTACCATTTGGTGCAACGACTATACCAGCAAACTTCTGCCCAACTCGCAGGTTCTTTATGAGACCTAGTCTTTCCAATTTCTTACCAGAGCAACGTTTTGGATCACAGTGATCAAAGTCCCACATTGCCAACTTTGTAGGGAAATCTGCCTTTATTGCATGACGTTTAGTTTCTTGATGGGCACCTCGTTGATGATATTTCTTTATAGGCTTACCCATGTTCGTTTATGTGTCCTAATTTAAAGACTAGGTCAAAAATAAGGTTTAAAATGGATTCATTAATTTGATGATAAAAATCTTTTTTCTCCTTTATAGTAAGTATATAATGACAGCAAGAGAGGCAGTGTTATCAAATGCACTACTTTCGTTTCTCTTCGATAGTAATCAAAGCAAGACTCCACATGCTGTCGCCCAATTCATTTCACAAATGGCTCAACACCCACAAAATTACACTATCTTAGCCCCCCTCAATTCTTTTTTGGAAACCCATGTTGATACGAATTCCAATTTGAATTACAAAGATCTTGCTAACAATACTGATTTTGCACTCAGTCATGTGATACGAATATCAGCCTTAGATGATCCTAAAATTCGTTCTTCTCGTGAATATTCAACCTTGGATGGTAAAACTGTCTTCATCAGGGACAGTTCGATATTAAGTGGAAAGGGATGGAAGCGTAAATTTGACATTAAAATTGAATGCCAACGATTGGTAGAAATCATTCCTGATGAATTTGAAATGGGCTGCCAGTTTCATGTCGTATTTATCAAAGAAGCGCTGGTGGGGACGCCCAAATACACCAAACCTTTTAACAAAACTTTGATTTTGGATACCAATAGAGAGGCCACCTTCGTCACGTTACACAATGAATCACAGAATATGATACCCAATTTACCTTTAAGCATTAAGTTTGAATCACTGGTTTCTTTGCATCCAGAACTAACTGAATTATTTCCAAAATTTCATGCTATTATGTCCGAAATGAAGCCTAGAAAATGTGACACATTAGCTAAACTTGGAAGAGAATTCCACATTTTAATGAAGCGTGCAATGGCTGTTTTGAAAACATTACCAGACGCAACTGTAAACAAGATGTTGGAAGCAAATTCAATTAATAGTTATGCTGAGTTACAACTTTCAGTCATTAACCACTTAGAGTTTAATGTATATGATAGGATATGGCCACAGCTATTACGAGTGAATACATTAGAATACGACCATATACTTTTGGAATCTTATGAAGAGATAAAGTATATTAGTATATCGCAAATAGGGCTCAGCAACAAGTTGTGGCAGGATGTGGATACACGAAACGACTTGCTAACTAGACTAAATACAGCTGTCGACTACTTCAAAGAAATTCAATATCAGAAAACAGCTACTGGAAAATGCCTAATAATCTTGGAGACAATTAGTATTTTGACCGCCGATGCCTCAAAAAAATCCATTGTCGTTAAATTAGATGCAGATTCTTTGCTATGTTTACTTCTTTATGTTATTTGTCATGCTGCAATTCCGCATTTGGGCAACCACTTAATCTACCTTCATAATTTCTTTAATAGGCAAACACTTCATAGGGGATATAGAAAAATAGAATTATCATCTGGTTATATAGGCTACATTTTATCTACATTAGAAGTAGCAATTAGCTATTTTTCGAGTTCTCAACATCACTCAAAAATGGTAAACCTTGCTGTTTCCAATAGAGATTTATGGGGGTTAATAGATCAAGTTGAGCCTAGTCGTAGCTTAGCACGTGATATCGACAAAATTCAAACAAAGAAAAACAATGAACTAGTATTTAAACGTTTGGAAAAAATGCTGAGAAGATGCAAAGAGAAATTTTGTGCCAACGAAGAGAATTATTGGAGCAGTTCATTGTTTGCAAGAAATGAAAAAGGACAAACATATATTTCATTAGCTTTAACAAAAAGAAATGAAGAGTTGATGAACGTGTTATTTGAATCATTAGATCTTATCACTATTGATGACTTGTTGGAAGATATTGACATTAAAAATAGATCATTATTCGTGATAGCCCTTGAACTGAATCACCCTTTTGTAGGATGCTTATTTCAAATGTTGTTACTGAGTGTAGCGTCTATTAATGAAATTAAAAATTTGGTTATTAAAAGAGATTCACATGGTAGAAACTTGGGTCATTTGATGAGCGGTTTGAATGATTGGAATTTAAATGGACTAGATCAAATTTTAAATTCGATTGAGTGGGATAAACGTGATGATACTGGATTGACTGCTTTTATGAGTCTAATTAGATCGTATGATCACACTCAGTATCAAAATATTCTAGAAAGAGTTATAAAAATACAATATCAAAAATATCATGGTTGTCAGAATTACGAGTTGACGCTAGATCATTTAGATTTCAAAGGGAATAATATTTTGCATGCAATCAGATCCCCAAATCTGGTCAAGTATGTTTTAAGCCTGTTCGATGGCAATGAACTCGATGTTAATAGAATGAATAATATGGGAATGTCAGCACTTGGAAATTCCATCAAATTTTCAAACCTAAATAAGATAAAGGTAATTATTGCGGATCCTCGCCTCAATATTCATCAAATTGATCAAAGAACATTCACAAATATTATTGATTTGTTAAAAGTTGATAAGGAAACAGACGTAGATAAAGCCATTACGTGTTTAATTGAAAACAAATGGAGAACAAGTAAACGTTTCATTTGCATCAGAGGAAAGTTTGAGCTCGAGTTAGGATTTACTCTTCATTTGAAAAATGGTGACGACACCTTTCATATCAGCTATTTTACATTGAAGAAGTTTTTAAAGGCTTTGAAAAAAGAAAATCAATGGATACCCTTTGAATTTGATAGTGAATGGATTCCTGGCACCTTAGATGTGACAATGAAAGGAAATATTCAAAATTCAAATAAACTTAAGATAAATAAGCTAGTGACAAACATCAATTGGTTGTGTGAATGTTTGAGAGGAATGGGCATTTTATCACAAACAATTATATGGAAACAAATTTTCAATAAAGATGATGGCAATGATGAAATAAAAATATTTCAGATTGCTGAAGATGTTGTGAGAGATAAAAAGAATAAGTTGATATCCTCTCCTGTGTTATTTCAAAAAGCAATTCTTTCAATAGAGGAAATTCATTCTTACTTAGCATTTATGGATTACTCATTAAGCGAATTTGAAAACTTTAAAGAAACTTATCTAAGGTTGTACCATTCAATGGTTGATAATAATTGTAAAGTAGAGGCAGAGAGGTTTAACAATCTCCAAATATTGGAAGATTTTGCTTCAGGCATTTCTGATTGTGATTTGGAGGAAGAAGAGGAGTTCTTACTTAAATTGAGGATGCTATGTTTGGTGGTTAAAGATATGATTAAAGTGCAGCTTGAAATAAAAAGTAAACTTTTAAGATGGATCAAAATTTACAAAATATTGAACAACATCAAAGGTGAAATTTTGAAGCAGCAGATCGAGTTCAATGAATATAAAACGGTGTTTTCTGACTGGGAAACTGTTGCGCTACAATTAATGAACAATGTGTTGAAGCAATTAGAAGCATCAGTTGGAAGCAGTAGTCATTCGACTGAATCTCTCAGGGCCAGTATTGCAGCGGAATTTTTGAAATCAAGTGAAGGGACCAACTCGCTAGCGCATTTAAATACTGTTGGATTGGCATACGGAGAAAAAAAGAAAGTAAACTACATCAATAAACTGGTGACTGCTTTCATAAAAATGAGAGCTGAAATTATTGACCTTGACATAGATATCAGTGAAGGTTATGAATCGATAGCAGAATTCATAAGTAATTTTTACCAATTTAGAGTTCAATGGATTGGTGATGCATTTAAAGAATTAGCATGGTATAATATCAGGACAGGTAAGGAAAAATTAAACACAATGAATGCATTCAAGGCTAGACATTAAAAGTAAAATAAAAAAAAAAGAGGTAAAACTTATATAGTTAATAATTTATAGAACATGTTTAATTGCTATCGTTGTTTTGACCACCCATAAAATTCTTAGCCATGTCAGCTAAATTAGGATTGTTCAACATGGAGTCCATTCCATCAGTATCCAAACCCATAGACTTGGCCATATTCTGAACTTGAGGGTTTTGCATCATGTTTTTGAGGGCGTCAGGATTCTTCATCATTTCAGAAGCAGCTTGCATCAGTTGTGGATTATTTAATAAACCACCTAAACCACCCAAGCCACCTTCGGCACTACCTGCACCACCTGCACCACCGAACATAGAAGCCAAATTGGAGAAATCAAATCCACCAGGAGCAGTTCCTGTTGGATTGGCTCCTTGTTCAGGTTGTACAGACTTGTCGTTACTCAACGAGCTCATAATGTCATTTTCCAATTTCTCTTTAGTACCTTCAAGACCCTTTTTCATAGCTTCATTGCTTGGTTCTAACTTGAGACCAGTTTCATAAGCCTCTAATGCACCATTGTAGTCCCCAAGAGCGTACTTAGCGAGACCCAATCTTGACCAAGCTTTGGCATAGGAGGCGTCTATTTTGCAGGCTGACTCTGCGTCCTTGATGGCATTTTTGTAATCCTTCTTGGAAGTGTACGCAGCAGCTCTATTGGACAAATAAACAACGTTACTTGGGACCAAATCCAATGCTTCTGAGTATTTAGCAATAGCGGTTGCGTAGTCTTGAGCACGAATAGCTTGGTTACCCTCTAATTTGAGTTCATCGGCCTTCCTTTGCACATCTTCGTCCACTTCTGGAACTTCTTCTTTGGTATCAATGTGAACAGGAACACTACTGGAGCCACTGAGTGCCTTAGAAAGCAATTCTGGTAGTGACTGATTTTGGAATCTCGTTAAATCAACGTCTTCAACACCGTAAGTTTCTGCAATTGCTTCAATGGCAAAATCAATGGAGTCCTTTTGGTCCTCGTTAATGGCATTGGATGCTTGTTGATCTTTCAAAAAGGCCACAATAGCGGCAGCTGTTGTCTTAGCGTCCATTGTGTATACAGTTTATTCTATAATTGCTGAACCTCATCCTGTAGGGACGCAATTTTTTCGCCTTCTTCCTTACATTCTGGATCGTTCTACACATGTGGCTGGTGAAAGTGGCTGATGCCTATTTTATCTTCTTTGATGCTCCTAAGTCTTAAATAGAAGGGAGTGTTCAGTGCAGTAACGACATGGAAACAACTGTTGATGCATCAAGGTTACTTGGAAATCCATCTTTGTTTGAGACTGTGGCATGTGACGAGTTAGAGAAGCTTGTATCGCCCTCCATACGATTTATATTGGCACACTATGCTACAAAGTATCCACGGCACTTGTTGAAGATATTGAACAGGTTTGATGACATTTACGTGGCCGTCGGGACATTGGTAGAGGGTTTATATCTCTTACTATGGAATGCGGGTCTAATTGAGAAATTTTACGGAATAAAGAGGACCAATAGACTGATGGTGAGTGTTTATGGTAGGAGATCAAGGCTAACAAAGCTCCAAATTGTGGTTAGCTTGTTCGAAAAGGTGTGGGCCCCATATTTAACGATCAAGCTCGAAAATATTCAGAACAAATTACTACCAAGGCTAGCTATCAAGCAATTGAAATGGGAAAACGGTATATCAGATAAGTTAAGTCTAACGTTTTTGAAGGTGTGGCCACTATTGAAAATAGTTTTGAAACTCAGCAATCTAGCTATCAAAATTCTGTATTTGGCGGACTACGTTACGTGTACTTCCTTGCTACAGTATGTGACCAGAATATCTCTCTCTAGGTTGAACCAAACGGATCATGACTACGTTGATGAACACCATTCCAATTTTCTTAAATCATTATTCCCAAAAACAACATATGCAACGCCCAATTCATCTGTTCTGGCTGCTTTGAACAGTTCAATCGTGGCAATTATTACACCATTTTATAGGTTTGCATGGGAGACGACAGACACGCTGCTACCAGTGGGTATATTTCTATTGAAATTTGCAGAGTGGTATCAAACCAACAAACCAAAGAATTCGAACAAAGATGAAAAGATAATAGTGCCAGCACCATTAATCATCCCTGACGGTTTCATTATGAAGAACGACAATTCTAATGACAGTTCCCTGTGCAAAATATGTAATAAACCTATACACAATCCTGGAATGATTGAAACCGGGTTTGTATTTTGCTATAAGTGCATCTACGAACATCTAAGGGATTCTAATAAGGATAAAGGTGGGAAGTGTCCCGTTACTGGTCGTAAATTACTAGGATGTACATGGAATGAGACTGGGAATGAATGGGTCGTTCGTGGTATCAGGAGAGTTATTATTTAATTAAATAAAGTATCCAATCAATCACTGTATAAAACTAATCGCTTTCAGTGTCTTCTTCTTCTTCCCATTCAACGTATATACTCTCAACCCGGCGCTTAGAACGAGTTAATAATAGTGGATCAAATGGGAACCATGCTTCCAAATCTAATAATTCTTGTGTCCTCCTTAGTGAACTCTCTGTTGATGCAGTCGAATTTTCGTAATCTGTATTGTCCTTTTCATTATGGTTGCCGTTACTGTTAATTGTACTATTCTTGTCATGATCGTTTTCACTCGTACTGTTGATATCGGTAATGCTATTGTTATGACTTAAATGTCCTTTATCATTTGTGCTTATGGTGGGTGGTTGATTATTTTCTGTAGTTGATGATTTTGTAGCATTTTGAATTCTTTCTTTTCTTAGTTTTTCGACTCCCCACCAAGCATAACAAAGACCTTCCTTTTGGGCCACTCTTGCAAAAATCAAAACAACAGTCTCATTAGTCCATCTCAAAACATCAAATTTTGAAACCATCAATCTTGTAAAGAACTTATCAACACTGCAGACCCAAGAACCGTCGTCATTTCTCAATTCCTTTTTTCTGAAACAAATAATGTACATCAAAGATTGTATCAATGCGTAAAGAAGCGGATGACGTGATGGTAGTGTATTATCTGTTTTACCTTGGTATGGTGATTCTTGCTCGCTATTTGTATTAGACACTAAATTGAATTCATTTTCTTCAACTGATTTGATATACATGCTGCACCAGTCTACTATCAGTTTTACTACATTACTCAATTGATCTTTTGATAGAGTTTTTGCTCGTGCAACATATGAAGCTATATATTGAGCACTTTTTATTCTAATTATCATAGGGATCGTTCTGTTGGTATTGATTGACGATGAATTGGTATTAGTGTTCGCATACTGAATATGACTGTTGTCTGCAGAGGGATTCGAACCAAAAACTGTTTGAAACAGTAGCACAATAAAAGCATCGTTTAGTTCCTGATAAAGCTGAGCTGTGTAAAACATCATGTATTGAGAAATCCTTGTTCCGTGGGTTGGTAAAATGACATTAGAAAAGACATCCATTAAAGTCATAAATAGTGAGATGCCAGACCCCTCTTCAATTGTAGCTTCGGTGATTTTTTGAGAAATTACGTCAAATAAAACGTTCATTATGGTATCCAATTTATATGACAATTCTTTGATAGTGGTTAAAGACTTCAGATATTCTTCATCTGATGGCTGCTCGGCATCCTCTTCTTCCTCGTTTTCATCTTCTTCTCCGTCTTGATTTTGGTCTTCGTCTTCTGCTTCTGATGATGAACTTCCTTCGTCATCTTCATTAAGATCAAGATCATTATCTGAATCCTCTTCTACTTCTGAATCTTCTAAGGCTTCATCTAAATCATCATCATCAACATCATCGATGGTATTTTGTAGATCAACATCTAGGGTAACTAGGCATCGTATTATAAGTGTCCAAACAGTATTCTCTAGTTGTGGAAAGTAATCTGTGAGGGTGAGTAAGTTTTTTGTATAATTATTGATGCTTGAAGCAGGACTGTTTTTGTTAGGAAAGGATATTTTGATAAGTTTAGGTAAGGAGTTAGTACCTGTTGGCACTAGATGAATCAGTTTCTTAATAAGGGTATGATGGTGGGGGAGGGGAGACGACATAGAAAAATCCATCAATACCTTTTTGACAACATCATTCCACCATTTAGGTAGCGCAGATACTAAAAGTGTGCAAAAGCTAATATAAGAATCAGAAAACTGTGGATACTTCATCGAATGATCGATCCATGATAATCTCAAGACTGCTGATATCAATGCCACTCCATGAGCAGCATCTAATACAGCAACGTCGGATGCTAGGCAATCTAGAAGATGTGCTAGATTGATCGATGAATAACCATTAGCATTTATCTGAGCTATGATTGCTTCTAACTGATCCAACGAACCCGTCTTCACAGCTGAAAGAGCTTGAAAAACTACATGACGCAACACTGCTGTCGTGTGTTTTGTTGGAGGGCACTCGCCGGCTTCCAACCCTCTCTTCATCGTCTTCATCATCGTCAATTTGCTGATTAGGAAGAAAAGAAGAAAAAAGAGAAAAGGAAAAAAAATTTTAGCTGAAAAATTTCCGGATTGGGCTATCGCTTTCTCCAACATCATCATCTTCTTTCCTTAACTAATTAAAGGAATCTCTTTAATTGTCTAGAAAACATGGGTAGCTTTCTTTCAACGCCTGTGACAGACAAATCAATTACGCTGGTACATCGAAACGCTATGGCTCATGTCATTGGCGAGATGCAAGGCTACAGAATGTCAATGGAAGACGCATATTGTGATGCGGATGTGATGCTAAATGTTGACTCAGTACTGGTACCAATGGCCATTTACGCTGTTTTTGATGGGCATGGTGGTTCAAGTGCATCTAAATTTTTAGCAGAGAAATTTGCAAGCGTTGTATCAGCTCAATTCCAGCATCACATTGATAGCTTAGATGTTAAGCTTCGTGAGAAACTTAAGGATCCTAGTGATAGAGATACTGTGTTTCTAATGGATTATCAACGTATAATGAGAGATGTTTTTCAATTGCTGGATTCCCAATTTTATCAAAGGCCTAATAATAATTCGGGCTCGACAGCAGTGGCATCTATCATATTTAAGGATTTACTTATAACTGCAAATGCTGGCGATTCAAGGTCAATATTATCACGTAACGGATTTTCGAAGCACTGTTCATTTGACCACAAACCTAGAAATATTAGTGAGTTGATGAGAATACATAACAATGGTGGATTTGTTGCGAACAATAGAGTCAACGGGGTTCTAGCTTTGTCAAGAGCGTTTGGTGATTTTGGTTTCAAAATGCATAGTAATAATCATCACCATAAATTGACACCACCAGAAAATTATCAAGTGACTGTCTGTCCTGATATCATTATACAACAATTGAAACCACTAGAAGACGAATTCTTTGTGTTGGCTTGTGATGGTATTTGGGATTGCTTGAAACCACAAGAACTGATTTCTTCAATTCGACATTTGGTTTCAATTGGTAAGAACTTGGATGAGATTGTGGAAATTATCCTTGACAGATGTATTGGAATGGCTGATACAACAACTGGTATTGGTTTTGATAATATGACTATTATTATTGTGGCATTATTCTCGGAACCAAATTCCAATCCAAATTCTCCTACATCGTCAACACTATCTCTTCCTTTGAGGACAAATACCGGATCGACTATACACAACGTTACATCAGTGGCCAGATCCCATACAAGTGATAAAAATGATGGGTTAAATAATTGGCTATCATCATTGAAAAACAAAGTGCTTGATGAAAAATTTGGTATCACTGGACATTAATTTAACCTCCTGGAGAGCGTCAACTTCTATAATGTAATTATATATAACTATATCGATTTATAAATTTAAACTTTTTTGTCATTGATCACTTCATTAACAGCAATCATTTTTTCTATGTTGGTACAAAGTGCCTTTTCACCTGATCCTACACCAAAACTTTCCACGATGTTCAGCGTACTATTCAACCATTTCTTAAACATTTTAACTCTTTGTGGAAGTCCAATTCGGGAAAGTAAAAATTCTTTAGGTGTAACAAATGAAATCACATCCAAAATAAGCTTAAACTTATTCAATACTTTAATAGCAATCAATGAGCTGACGTTGCTCAAAGATCTTTTAGTATCAGTAGCAACAATCAAGACAACAACATCTTGTACCTTAAAAATCATTGCATTTTGAACCCCAATGAAATCTTTTACACATTGCTCAATATCGTTGATGAAAAATTGTAAACCAGCAACTTCAAATGTCTCTGCAATTGGTCCAAGAGTATATAATAACTCAACTTCAATAGTCTTCTTTTGTGCTTGTTGCTTCTTAGCTGGATGTAAAAATCCAAGTTCACCTGTTCTATAATACTCTGCACCCTTAATTGCACCCATATTTTTAGTTTTCACAGTAGAAGTGCTTGAAACCCAAATTTCACCGAATTCTCCAATTCTACACTGTTCACAAGTTTCTGGATTGACAATAATTACCTCGGTATTCACACTGACTACACCTGAATCAATAACACCAATGGCATTCAATGAATCGTTACCATTGATCAAAGATATATAGCCTCTCGCTAATCCATATGGATCTAACCATAACTTAACAGGTTCAAAATTCAAATATGAACGTGTACTGATCAATGGATTTCTGTTATCCTCATGAATATTATTAATTACACCAATTGCAATATTACAACCTGCGAACCGTTCCATAAAAACCTCGATTGCTTTGCCATCTGCTCTGCCGCCTTCCCAATTTATCATTAAATTCTTCATGTTGGATAAATCGATCTTGTCAGCCGCATTTTTCTTAATTGAGTACTTGAACATTTTTCCAGTAACTTGTAGGTTTTGAATCTTATATCTAGATAAAGCTTGGAAAAAAGTATGAGGATTTGCACCAAAATCCACTGGTGTCATAAAATAAGTTGTCGTACCTATGTAAACACCCAAAAGAATAGCCTGCAAAAATCCGAATCCGGATGTGTACTTACCACTTGCTATCAAAGGTGAAGAGCTTGTCATTTGACACGTTTCTTTAATACAAAAACACATCTTCATCAACTCATCAAATGTGAGGTAAATATTTGGTGCTGAGTGGTCGGCATCCCAACATCGCCAAATGAGATCATAATTAGGTCTTTTTTTGATACTTTCTCTATATTTTTCCATTATTTTGTATGTTCTTTTGCCAGCAGATGCTGTTTTACCATGCTTTGCTGTGTTTCTAGTTTTCGGAAGAATAACTCCTTTGGCAGAAGCTACCAACTTTATTTTTGAAGAAATAGGCTTATTCTTCACAGATTGCTCCGTTTCATTATTAACAAAAATTGCTTGGGCTTTAAATTTTTTTATTGTTGAAACGTATTCTTCAACATCTTCATCCTGAAAACGAGATTCTTTACTGAAAGTAGGTAAAATGATTGGAATCAAACCAGCTAACCAACAAGCAAATATTGCAGCGAGTAACTCTTCGCCTAATGAATACAATAAGATAACATGACTTCCTGATTTCAATGACTTTTTCTCCAATATATATGCACAAATTGAAAATACATTATTTTCAAACTTTCTCCAAGTTGTTAACTGCTTATGCTCTTTAATAACTGGCCCCTCAAGCTGGGCAAAAGCTAACTCATCGGACTGTTTATCTGATCTAAATTTCAATAACTCATATGGTGTTTTGAACACGCTTAAATCAATATTTGATCTATCATCTAAGCATGCTTCTCTCCAATCTAATCCCGATGTCTGCAAGTTGGCGTAGCTTAGCAACTCTTGTCTAATTGAAGAACTATAAGGAGACCAAATACCTCCTATATAATCCTCGTTGTGGTAAAGAACACCTGTGCCAAAATAAGGATTAAATGCACTATAAATTGCTGATAATCGTCCTTCTAAGAATTTTCTTTTGGTTAAACTATTTGCCACATCAAACCTTCCACTGCTTAACGATCTTGATATAGATCCTTTGGTTGTTATCAGTATATTGAATGGTCTCACCTTATGATTATCTTCAAGGATCTTGAGAATCTGCTCACTTAATGAATGAAATTTTAAACTGTTTTGTAGCGTTGGTTGCATGCTTGAAGAATCTACTTTATCATTTAGTTGGATTTCAACAACCGCAAAAATCAAATATTCTTTATTTGCAATTAGATTAAAAAATGCACATGCTTTGACATCTGGTAGATATTTCTGTAATGTTCCACTCAAATGAGTTGAAAAATGATATCTGTAGATGTATTTATTTGTTAAAACTTGAGTTAAGTTGACGGAAGTATGTGTGTCTTCATCATCTTGCTGAATTTTATTGGAGTCCTCTCTACTGATTTCGTGAGATTGATCAAGCCATGTCACTCTTTGATGGATACGGTCCTCACATGAACCAAGCACATAAACTTTGCCATTGTAAGCAAAGCCTAATAGTCCACTTCTAACAAATTTTAAACTCAAAACACCTTGATAATCTTCGCATTCTGCTTGGAATATCTCCTGTGTTTGATCTGGTAATCCCCAATAACCTCCAGAAATGCAATGCGAATCAACCCATATTTCTCCAACTTCCATAACACCACTGAGAACTTTTGTCTCCGGGTTGACTAAAGCCAAAGTTGCATCCGGAAGAGGATATCCAAAGGAACCAACTCGAACAAGTTTCGAGTAAATTGCTGAATCTAAAGAAGAACTTTTTATTCCAGAATCGTTTATAACAACCACAGAATTTGTGGTTAAAGAGAATTTATCAATGAATACTTCCGACAGTTTATCAGATTTTTTTTGATCTTCAAATTCGTCTTCTTCGTATTCATCATCGTCCTCGTAACCTTGACTCAGTTTCTTTTCTTGAAATGTACATCCTAGCCTGTCTTCGTGGCCGTACCAGTCTCTCATACTAATGATTGCGCCACCATGCTCATTCAAGGATAATACAGGTGATATAATTTGCCGTGGATTTTGATGACCTAAAGGTTTGAACCAGCGATCACTCAATACTTCATTAAACTCACAATCAACAATTGGCGTATCAATCAAACACCAAGACACACTGGAAAGATCAACACGTTTTTTACTAAATGTTTGAGTTCTTTGGGGAAATGACTGATAATTGTAAACAATAGTTTTCAGTGTGTCATAATCCGAAAGTAATATTGAACTTCTATATGTTGATATCATATTTGCGTATAGTCCTGGGATCTCTGCTGTTTTTGGATGAAACCAAATCATCAAATTTCCACTGTAAATGGAAAACAACACAGCTGTAATTATTCCAACTGTGCTTCGGACATCTAAAGTGACCATTATCGTGTTCCTAGCTCGTGACTGCTTATTTGTTGGCCTAACAACAGGAGTTGAAATGACAGGGGATGTAGAAAATATAGTGCTAAGCATTTTCATTTGATTGAGTATTGTATTATGTGAAATTACCACTCCTTTCCATTCACCAGATGCAGACTTTGTATAATCGATATAGGCAATATCTGATATCTTCAATGGCGGGCTGCCTTCTTTTTTGGAAGGTCTATATGAGCCCATATCAGTTGTTTTCCAAACGTTCATTCCTTTGGGCCAAAAAGTCTGCTTTGTTGTTTTTTGAAGTCTATCAAAATGTTTAAAAACAGAATCTGACATTAAGCAAAGATGGGTCTGAGTCTCTTTCATGATGTCAACCAGCTCTTTGACAGGAGTGGAGCTATTCAACGGAATGGCAACAGTGCCGGAAAGAAAGCAACCAAATAAAGCCACCATGAAGTCGCTAACTTCAACTTTTTGATATATCAAGCAGACACGATCGCCAGGGTACAATGCTGCTTTTGACTTAATTTGCTTTGCAACCTTTTCTGCTTTAAGATACAACTTTTCCCAAGTCAATGGTTTGGTCTCTCTTCCTCTATCATCTAGTACCAAAACAGCAGGTTGCTTTTCGTACATACTTGCCCGCTTTCTTAAAATCATTGCAAGAGAGTCTAGTGAATTGTCCACTGTATTTAACATAATGTTTCTTGGATCAAGAGGTTTTTGAAGTATTCTTTTGACATCCGTTTCAATTTCGGCTTTAAAGAACTCATTTTCATGCAGCTGAAATCCATCGTTAGTACTTGGATGAGTCGTCGCATCGTCAACATTCGGCTTATGAAAGTCGTCTGTGATGGCAATCGAGAATTTGGTACTTGTGGTATCAGATTGGGTACCTGAAACAGGTTGAGTCTGAATAGATTGTGTTGCATACAAACTTGGCTGATCATCCTGATCCTCATTTTTATTCTCCACTTGATTAATGGGTTTCAAGGAATCATGTGCAGTACTCAAGAGGTGTTTTCGTTTCATAATGTATCCCTTCTCTGTCAAATAACCTTCATTGAAATCCTCTACCAACTGGAAAAGTTTTGCCTGTGTACTTTGGTCAAAATCACTGGGTATTGACAAATCCATAGTGTATAAGTCTTATGCAAGATCGCTATCACCTGAAATCTCTCACAAGCTGCAATCTCTCAATAGGCAACTTTTATTTATTATAGTGTAAAAATACCATTTTGTATGGAATTTATGATTATGTAAGCGGGCTATATTTAGGTGAATCATGTTTTACGTCAAGTTGCATTTAAAAGGCTGCTGAGTATCAATGACTGTACGGAGAGTTGAATGTGAGCAGCATAGGGCCCATATTCTATTTTTTTACAAAGAAACTGTCATCAGATTCATGATGTATCATTGCCATATGCGGGAATTCCACCAATTTCTAATGATCGCTTTCAACGACCACTCTCTTCTTTCAACATAGTTTTTCAACTGATATGACTGTTAATTTAAACTGTTACGCAGACGTTTGCCTCTTGCCGGTATGTGTATAATAGTTTTCATTGGATGCTATTCTGTTAGCCTCATACTAACCGGTGTTTATAATTGTTAAAATTTTAACAAATATATAAATCTTAATTTCTACAGATTGGTACTAGTGATGCTTCTGTTTCTGACTACATTGTTGCATGTCAGGTTTTGGCTAAAGAAAGTGGATTGAAGTACACCATGCACAGTGCAGGTACTACTGTTGAAGGACAATGGAACGACGTTTATGAATTGATTGGAAAGTGGCATGAGAAAGTTCACTCTATGGGTGCCGACAGAGTTCAAAGTTCGATCAGAACTGGTACTAGAACTGACAGAAAACAAACTGCTGCTGACAAGGTCGCTAGTATTGAGCGTAAATTGAAAGCGTTAGAAAAATAAATACAAGATTTTTAGCTTATAAACCGCCAATTACTACAGACTTAATAATAACATAATCGTCAATCCCGTATTTCGAACCTTCTCTACCGAATCCAGACCAGCCAACACCACCAAATGGTAATGCAGCCTCAGTAATGCCACCAGCATTTGCACCAACCATACCACAGTGGAGCTCTTCACCAACTCTAAAAATTTTAGCATAATCTTTGGTGTAGAAGTATCCTGCCAAACCATATTCAGTGTCGTTTGCCAATTGAATGACTTCTTCTTCAGTTGAGAATTTAATCAATGGTACTAGAGGTCCAAAGGTCTCTTCCTTATTAACAACAGCAGTTTTAGGAACATTTCCAAGTACAGTCAAATCATGAAAGTTAGGGCCTAAATCGGTTCTGATTTTACCACCAGCCAAAACCTTGGCGCCCTTTGAAACTGCATCAGTGATTTGTTCAGCCACTTTGGAAACTGCTCTATCATGAATCAATGGACCATGAGTAGTTTCTGGATTGAATCCATTACCTAGCTTCAACTTGTTGACAGCTTCAACAAATTTGGTCGAAAACTCTTCATATACGCCTTCTTGAATGTATAATCTATTAGCACAAACGCATGTTTGGCCCGATTGTCTCAATTTACAAGCGATGGCACCCTCAACAGCCTTGTCAACATCAGCATCATCAAAAACAATAAATGGAGCATTACCACCCAATTCAAAGGATAACTTCTTCAAAGTGGAAGAGGATTGGCTCATAAGCAATTTACCGACACCCGTCGAACCAGTAAAAGATATTTTCTTGATTAGATTTGACTCACAAAACAATTTGCCGACCTCTATGGTTCTTTTATGACAAACTGGCATGATTGATAAGGTGCCCTTAGGAAAACCAGCTTGTTCGGCTAAGTATGCGACAGCCATTGCCGATAATGGAGTTTCAGTAGCAGGTTTAATAACAGTTGCACAACCAGCGGCAAAAGCGGCACCTAACTTTCTTGTTATCATAGCAGTTGGGAAATTCCATGGAGTGAGAATACCAACAACACCAATTGGCTGCTTGTAGGTTATAATTCTTCTAGAGTTATCAGCAGACGAAATGTTGTCACCATTGATTCTAGGAGCTTCTTCAGAAAACCACTCAAAGAATGAGGAACCATATTTAATTTCACCTCTTGAGTCTGCAAGTGATTTACCATTTTCAAGGGTACAAATTTTGGCTAAATCTTCAGCATTTTCCGTCATTAAATCAAATAATCTCTTTAATATTAAACTTCTGGATCTGCCTGTGGATTCCTTTCTAAATTTGTGGAATGCGATCTCGGTCTCCTTGATTGACTGCTCAATTACATCAATTGGGGTATTCACGACGTGTAACAGGGTCGCGTTGGTAGCAGGGTTTTCAACGGCAAACTTCTCAGAGTGGTCGTTAAGCCAGTTACCATTAATGAATGCTCCTGTTTGAATCAAATTCACATTTTTGATGCCATATTTGGTTGCAAAGGCTTTGATTTCAGCTGTTGTGGACATTGTTGATAATGTTTAGTTTAAAGAGAAGAGTAACATGTAATATATATGCTAAAAGGGAAGGGCTCCAGTTAAATACGGCTTAATTAGCGGGTATTCCCTCTAATGTGCTCTCTTAGCGGCTTTCAATCCGCTAATTGAATTTTAGCGGTAAAATATCTGAATCTTGAATAGATACATCACGTGACACATACACAGTTTTCAAATTTGAACACTTTTAAAAGAGAAACATTGGTAATCCATATATAATATCTGGTGAAATTAAAATAATTTGCTTATATTTCAAACAAAAACGGGATTAGTTAAAACTTGACTCAAAACTACCTGATAGTTTCAATGAAATTGAAAGAAACCAATTTATCCAAATTTTATAATTGCACAATTGACTGATGATAAGGCATTCTTAACTTGTCATTTGATGGTTTATCCACATTACTAAAAGCGTTATTAGTCATAATCAAAAACGACCTATCATTTATTGTTTGAAAAAATGTTAAATGGCATTCAGTCACCGTAAGCGCGCCTAACAAAATTGCCTAATTTAGCACTTTTTGTTTATGACACAAAAGTTTGGTCCTAGCACTTCCATTTGCGGTAGTGTATTAGGCTACAATTTTTTGTAAATAAAACCTTTCTTTAATAAGTAATTGACAGGAGCGCGGAAAATGATTTATGGTTACGAAGCCCCGATCTTTGATTTCTTATCCTATATTGGCAAACTATAAAAGAGCCGATAATCCTCTCTAGTATTTCTAAGTTACAGTTTGATTTTTTTTATTATAGTTAATACTAATTAATTAATATATTATTAAAATGTCAAAGGGTAAGGTTTGTTTAGCATATTCCGGTGGTTTAGACACCTCCGTTATCTTAGCTTGGTTATTGGAACAAGGTTACGAAGTCGTTGCTTTCATGGCTAACATTGGTCAAGAAGAAGATTTCGAAGCTGCCGAAAAGAAGGCGCTTGCTATCGGTGCAACCAAATACGTTTGTGTTGATGTCAGAAAGGAATTTGTTGAAGAAGTTTTGTATCCAGCCGTTCAAGTTAATGGTATCTATGAAAACGTTTACCTTTTAGGTACTTCTTTGGCTAGACCAGTTATTTCTAAGGCACAAATCGACGTTGCCGAACAAGAAGGTTGTTTTGCTGTTTCTCATGGTTGTACAGGTAAGGGTAACGATCAAGTTAGGTTTGAACTTTCATTCTATGCTTTAAAGCCAGATGTTAAGGTTATTGCTCCATGGAGAGATCCTGAGTTCTTCAACAGATTTGCTGGTAGAAAGGATTTATTAGAATATGCTGCTTCTAAAAACATTCCAGTTACTCAAACAAAGGCTAAGCCATGGTCCACTGATGAAAATATGGCCCATATTTCATTCGAAGCCGGTATCCTTGAAGACCCTGACACCACCCCACCAAAGGATATGTGGAAGTTAACTGTTGATCCAACTGATGCTCCAGAAACACCGGAAGATTTTACCGTTGAGTTTACTAAAGGTAAAGCAACTAAGTTAATCTTAGATGACGGCAAAACAATCACTGAACCTTTAGATATTTTCCTTACTGCTAATGCTATTGCTAGAAGAAATGGTGTTGGTAGAATTGATATTGTTGAAAACAGATTCATTGGTATTAAGTCCAGAGGTTGTTATGAAACTCCTGGTTTAACTTTATTAAGAACTGCCCACATTGATTTGGAAGGTTTGACTTTAGACAGAGAAGTTAGAGCAATTAGAGATGGCTTCGTCACTCCAAACTACTCCAAATTATTGTACAACGGTATGTACTTTACTCCAGAATGCGAGTACATTAGATCTATGATTGAACCATCCCAAAAGACTGTTAATGGTGTCGTTAGAGCTAGATGTTATAAAGGATCAGTTATCATTCTTGGTAGATCATCATCAACCGAAAAACTCTATGATGCTACTGAGTCTTCTATGGATGAATTGACAGGCTTCCAACCACAAGAAGCTAGTGGATTTATTGCTGTGCAAGCCATTAGAATCAAGAAATATGGTGAAAAGGCCAGAGAGGACAACCAACCTTTGGTTTTGTAATTTAATAATAGATTTATAAAAAATAAAGTATAATGTCAATAATAAATAGAAAGAAAATATCATGATGTTCGTTGAATGGGCTGTAGGTAATTTATTATCTTTTTCGCAAGATAAGAATAATAAAGCAGTGCAAAAGTTTTTTTGATTGTCAATCATAAGAACTAACATTTAAGTAAATGCACGTTAAAACAACAATTCGTATTTTCACTAAAAAGCTTTCGAAGAATAAAATCTCAAGTCAATTTTAGGTACTACAAAAGTAAAAAGAAGCTTATTTAATTTAAACATTTATTGTAAAGAAAAAATTAATACAACTAAACTGAAAACGAAAGTTAAGAGTGATAAATGAATCATGAAAAGTGGGGTACAGTAGAATAGAGTAGATTCATATCAATCAAGAAATCTACGCAAACATTCATTAAAATCAAGATTTGATCATTTCGATAACTGGATTTAGCCAAGCAACCCATTGTTTATTATTTTCCAAAGTATTGAGTTTGTTGACAATGAAATCAATTTCTGCAAGAAAAAATTCTTTATTGACAATTTTGCTAGTTTTTGATGCTAACAACATTATAGAGAAAGCAACAACTATCAGTGCCCTTGGTTCACCTGTGGCAATCAAATCAATAAATTCATCACTAGTATTCTCAAATAATCTCGAGACTGTAATGCTAAAGTCATCGTTAACATTTGAATACGGTAATTTATACAATGTCTTAATCCAGTTAATCATTGATAAAACGGCAATTCTTTGCGTTTGATCTAAAGGTTCAACGCGTATTAACTTTGACGATGGAGAAGAGGGATATTCGGTATCAATCAGTGAAAACAAATATTCAGGGAAATAAATACTTGGATTATTGATATCACAATCGTAGTTCTTCATTGCAGCATTTGTGTCATTATAAATTTGACAAGTGCCCGTGTAAGGTTGGAATTTTTGGTAAATAAAATTGGCATTTTTGTAACTCATGAAAAATTGTCTTGAAGCCATTTTTTGATTTGGAGACAACACAATGTAAACAATTTGAAGTAATGACGCAACATGAAGACATCCTATCCTTCTAGAAGTTTCCTTCATTTTAATTTCAATGCTGAGAGACTGTAATGCTCTTGAAATGTGATAATTTCCTAATGACAAATAAACTTCAGGATTAAAATTCAAATATGAGTCGTTATTATTGTTCGATTTATTTTCGTGGTATAATGCCAATAGTCCAACTGCATTATAAGTTTGTGAAAGGAAATCGTACAAAGGAGCATAATCGCAGCACTTCAAAATTAGAGATTGATAAAGTGGTGAGATGGATAATTTGAAAGGAAAATAATTTAACAAGTAATATTGAAGTTTCATATTGATTTCATTGTAACAAGCATAGGCTAATAACGACTGGTTTAAATGTAGACTTGAAAGATTAGAATAATGCATTACATCCGACACAAACATTGGGTTGAAACCATTACTCTTTAGCATGTCCTGATCGTCATGTAAAAGATGTTGAGGAAATCTCAACGGATGATGTATGGCATCTTTGAAACGTTGAATGCCACCAAAAAATTCATCTATAGACTTTTTTTGGTTATTCAATATTGAGGAAGAAGAAGACGTTGATGGAGTCATTGGAGTCGAGGAAAAAGGTAACTGATAAGAAGGATTTATGATATCTTTATTCTCATTTTGATGAACAACATTCTGCAGGTGGTACTTTTCTTCACATTTTGCCTTTGCATACTTCTCATGAACATTGTCAGTTAAGCTTGCGGCATCCTTTGCAGAGGGTATATAATCAGCAGGGTAAGTATTTGTAGATTTGTCTTCTAAAGACGTGATTGATTCGTCTGATGATCTTGCAGAGTTTGCACTTGTTACAGAACTGAGAGATTTATTTCTCATTGCAGTATTATTCAAAGATGTTTCGTTACGAGAGATGGAGTGCCTAGTGAAATTTGGTTGAGGAGGTCCAGAATATTTAGGCTGCTGGGTGTAATGATTAGCAAATGAAGCATATGGAACAGCAGGATGTGTTGGAGGTGGTTGCATTGGCATAAGACCGTTTGAAGGAACACTTTGTACATATGGGGTGGGTAGAAACTGCACCTGTTGACTTTGTACTGGAAACTGGGGAGGCAATGAAGGATATTGGTGAGGAACATAAAACTGAGGATTGCTTTGATTGAATGGGTTGTTGAAGTTGATATCCAGTTTATGCTGTTGTTGTGTCGATGATGAGGATGAGCAGCCCGAGATTGAATCCGCATTGAGCGAGGATGACGATTGTGGAGGATGTATTGGAGCAGAGGAAGTGGAAGAGGAGGACGATGAAGAGGGTAGTGGAGGTTGAGAGAGAGACAGAGAGTAGATCGAAGGGAGGCGTTGTCTCTTATCGGGTGGAGCACCATTGGCAACTCGCACAGCGCCATTGGCAGATGACGGATTCGAAGTGAAGGGTAGCTGCTCTGAGGTGAGTCTGGACGGGTTGTTGTTGGCAGTGATCTGCGGTAGGGAGGCCAAAGAGGCCACATATGCGCACGTGAGTCCTCTCTTGAGGCACCTTATACACGATGGTCTCGTTTCATCGCACTGGATTAGTCGGCCGCCAGGGCCAGGTGTTAGTATACGGTTGGCTGCAAGTAATAAAGGTGCACCGGCTTCATACGGTGGCAAAAAAGATGGAGTGCCAACGTATGGAGTGAGCTGCAATAATTGTACAACATACCTTAATTCGTCTCCTTTTGCAATCAACACACCCAGTTTTTGATTTCTTGTGAGGTTTTCTGACGTGGGGCATCAATAGTAGGCTATATGCGTCGCAAGTGTGTGTTTGTGTGTATTAACTTGTGTGCTTGCTTGTGTGTACGCTTGCTTGGTCTGTGACGAGTAGCTAGAAGAAAACAAATGACTATCTTGAATAGAAACTGTTGAAGTAGTTGATAAAAAGAAAAGAACGAAGCCAAAAAAATTCTACTACCTAAAAATCTTGTTCTAAAAAAAGGAGGGAGCTTTGTCGTTACGAGGTTTAGAGTGGGAACTTATATTAACGAGGGCAGTGAAATGCAATTATTATAATTATTCAATTTGGGTGTGCTTTCATATAATATTAAATCCAATTGTTTTAGTGCTATTTTTCTCTGTCGAAGAAAGCTTGTAATGCCGAGATGCATTGTAAAACGCCTTTGAATACCGAGCGGACTCCAGCTGAAAAGGCCGGAAATACACTTGCGGGAATATGAGAAAGCGCTGTCTAGCGTCTGAGCAAGCTGCTGCTACCTTGCTGCGTCGTCTGCATAGTCGTCCATGAGAATGATGCATTTTAAGTTTATCGCACTAACTGGAAACACACTAGTTCCCCGTCATTTTCTGTCTATCCCGTTTTACTGCCAGCGTATACAGTGTACAAACTGTGTTTTTGCCGCTTCTATTGCCGGGAAGCGCCACAAGTTCCGGTTGTAAAAGAACAAATGACGGTTTGCTGCGAACGCCTTGAACACCAACCCAGTGTGTGTTGTGGAAGCCGCTACCTCTCAGCATCTGCTCACCAAGACCTCTGCTCCATGCCAGCGGTCCCAAGCAGACGACGCAACCATTTTCGTTGCAGTGGGGCCATGTCCTTCCTAATTGGGAAGGACAGGTCGTGTGTGTTGCAAATAGGCTAGCGGCAATGCATCGAAGGAACGGACGCTTTCGATCAGCCCTGTAGCAAGCATGGCAATTACGACCAACCTAACACCGTTTGGGATTCAGCTTGCAGGCCAAATGGTGAGGAACGCCTACAGAAGAATGCCGCTGGTAGGTGATGTGTGGTGTGTGGTGTCGCACCTGCCGAGAATGCAGTTACGCTCGGGTTTTGGATACGGGCATAAGCTTCGATTTTATCCTTGAAGAACATCCAATACCGTTTTCGCATGGGTCATTTGCACAGTGAAGGAGCGGAATCTAAATAATTTTTCAAATTAGCATGTAGAGACAATACAAACGTGTCGTGTAAAGTACAAGAAGGAAGAATTGACATTATTGTTACTGGATACAGGTCAGCTGGTGGCTGGGGTAGCAGAAAACGAACGGTGGGCGGATTTTGTCCTTCGCAAAGACACACACACACATCACGCACACGCAATGAGTGGTCTTCACAACTCCGGTGGGTGAAACCTTCATTCGTGTTGTGTGGGTCTTTATGTGGCTACGCTTTTTTTTTTTGACAACCGGGGTTAAGACAATAATGAACTGGATTAGTAATAACATACCATATTTTAGAGTTTGAAAACTAGAAAAGTGAACTAACTTTGGGCAGCAACTACGTAGCATGCGTTAGCGAGAAGCGCCTCTAGCTAAAAAGCCCATTCACAAGTAACATCTGTTCATTTTCACAAAGTAATACTGGTGCGCATTTAAATTTACACCGTCGCTGTACATGCTCTTGGGTATGGCCAGCTCCTCTAGCGCACCACGCCTTTTGGTCCACGCTCCCCTCACATAGGCCTCGGGAATCGCGGCGGGCACGGAGACTTGGTCGAACCTGATCTCAGCTCCAGAGTGCCCAAACCCCATGCTTGTGAATGGCAGCAGCGGCACAACGTCCAGGTGGTTGGTGATCCGCACCATCGAGTTAACAGGGACCCTGGAGTGCGGTCTTGTGAGCTCGTCGGACGCTGACCACCAAACCTCGTTCATCCACGCGCTGGTCATATAGTTACCAATTTTTGGCTGCCCAAACGTAATGAGCCTCACGCTGTGGCCTGCTAGTATGTACTCGTTCGCCACGATCACCGCCAACGCCCCTCCAAGCGAGTGGCCTGTAATTCCAATGTCGTAGTCTGGGTACGCGTCAATAAGTTTGTGGAACTCGATGCTCATGTCGTCGTACACGTTTTTGGCTCCGTATCGAAACCCAGCGTGGATTTTGCACCCATCACACACTGCTTCGTGCGTGTTAAGCGTCAAGTAGCTGATGGGCTTCACTCTCAAGTCGATCCCAACCTCTTTGAGACTTGTTGTGCCCTTGAATGCCCATATTATTTCCCTGTTTCTGTCGTCTCTAAATAGAACGCTTGAAACAATCCCGTTGTATACGAACACCACTTCTATGTTGTTGTCGTCGTTTTGACACAACTCAGATCGACATGCGTCTTTGAGTTTTCCCACTCGTAGCTCCCCGTCGTACTGGCCACAGTACGCGATGCCTGAAAAGAAAGCATATCTAAATAGGTCGTCTTCGTATGTCTCTGCTAAATGGGGGTAACTGGAACTGACTTCGGCGTTCGCTTCTGTTTCATTAAGGGGTAGCGCAATGCCTTCAACTAATCGTACCATCAACAGGAGCAATATGCTTGCTACTTTGAAAAGAGTTCTGTTGCTGCTCATGGTTTGCTGAGAATGCAACAAATTAAGGTTGGTTTAGATGTTCATCCACTTATTATATGTGTGAACATACATAATTTACTGCCAGAACACTGAAATCGCTGTATGCACAATTGTTGGCTCTATACCCTACATTAAACAAGCGGGGAAATCTGTTTTATGCTACCAGATCTCAAAGATTATCGAAGAAAAGACCTAAACCTCCCCTGTTTGACGAAACAGACCATCGTTCAATAGAACACTGCAAGCACCTCACTCCAGTGTATTACAGTACTGGTATATCCTGCTTCCAAACGTCTAATAAACTCGCGATGGTTGATCTTTTATAGTTGCTTGTAGTGTGGTAGTAGTTGTGGTGAAAAATTGGAAGAGGAGAAAATTTCTTCTTCTTGAACATCATCTGTCTCAATAGTGACTAATTAAAAGTAAAAACTATGTCAGTTCAAATTATCTTGTCTAAAGACAAGACCCCAGAAGCTCTAGCTGCTAACATCAAAGTTTCTATTGCTTCACAAGTATTTTTGAAGTCACTACCAAAGCAACAGGATCCTGAAACCGGTGTCACAGAACCGCTATTTAATGCCAAAACAGGATTTTCCCTATTCCACTATGATACCATTGTGCAGTATTTGAAGGGTGTCTCAATCAACGACGAAACTGTGTTTGGTCCTGTTGACATCAAAGACTCTTTTGAAACTGCTAATGAAAAATGCGTCTCTCAGATCATTTCGTTTGCAAATAATTACTCATCACTCAGTAAGGCACCAAACGCTTGGTTCGAGCAGTTCGCCAAGCAGGAAAACGTTGCGAAGGCCTTAAAATTTGCGCTGGCAAACACTAAACAAGAAAGACCAAAATTGGAAAACACAAAGGCTGTTAAAATCTTACCGGATCATGAGGTTATTGTTCCAAAAGGTAAAATTGCTCCAAAGGAAAACCAAAAGAACATTTTGATCACTTCTGCTTTACCATATGTCAATAACGTGCCTCACTTGGGTAACATTGTTGGTTCTGTATTGTCAGCCGACATATATTCTCGTTACTGTAAATCCAGAAACTACAACACTTTATTTATTTGTGGTACTGACGAATATGGTACTGCCACTGAAACAAAGGCACTTGAAGAAGGTGTTTCTCCAAGAGATTTATGTACAAAGTACCATAAAATTCATAAAGATGTCTACGACTGGTTCCAAATTGGATTTGATTATTTTGGTAGAACAACAACTGACAAGCAAACTGAAATAGCACAGGATATTTTTATGAAGTTATACGATAACAAGTTTCTTGAAGAACAGTCTATGAGACAATTGTACTGTTCTGAGCACAACGGTTATCTTGCTGACAGATATGTTGAAGGTGAATGTCCAAAATGTCATTACGAAGATGCAAGAGGTGATCAATGTGATAAATGTGGTTCCCTTCTTGATCCATTTGAATTGATTAATCCAAGATGTAAGTTAGATAACACAACTCCAGTTCCAAAGAACTCCAATCACATCTTTTTGTCTTTGGATAAGCTACAACCTGAATTACAATCTTGGGTTGAATCTAGGTTTGAAGATGGTGGTTGGTCAAAGAATGCCAGAACCATCACTAATTCTTGGTTAAAGGAAGGTCTCAGACCAAGATGTATTACCCGTGATTTGGTTTGGGGTACCCCTGTTCCATTGAAGGGATTTGATGACAAAGTCCTTTATGTCTGGTTCGATGCAACTATTGGTTACATTTCCATCACTGCTAATTACACTGATGAATGGCAATCATGGTGGAAAAATAAGGAGAACGTTGATCTGATTCAATTTATGGGCAAAGATAACGTTCCATTCCACACAGTCGTTTTTCCAGCTTCTGAAATTGGTACCAGAGATCCATGGACTATGCTCAAGACAATTTCTGCAACTGAGTATCTTCAATATGAAGGTGGTAAATTCTCAAAGTCTAGAGGTGTTGGTGTTTTTGGTAACAATGCTAAGGACACTGGTATTTCACCATCTGTTTGGAGATACTATTTGGCATCTGTCAGACCAGAAAACCAAGACTCCCAATTCTCCTGGACTGAATTCGTTACTAAAAACAATAGTGAGTTATTGGCCAACCTGGGTAACTTTGTCAACCGTATTGTAAAATTTGTTAATGCGAAATACAATGGTGTTGTTCCAGCCTACAAGGTTGAAAACTGTCCAAATTGGACTGAAAAGGCAGCTGCTGATTTCAACGCTCTTTTGAAGGTCTATTTGGACGACATGGAAACACAACATCTACGTAAGGGTCTGGAAACCGCCATGTTGATTTCTTCAAGAGGTAACCAGTTCCTCCAAGACAACAAGTTAGATAACTCCCTATACGAAAACGAGCCAGATAGAGCAGATGCAGTTGTTGGTTTAGGTCTCAATATTGTTTATCTCTTGTCGTCTATTATAAGTCCATACATGCCAGAAGTTCAAGAGGACATTAATGAAATTTTGAATGCACCAGCACTCCGTATTCCTGACGAAGTGAACACTTGGATCCAAGGTGGCCATTGTATTGGCCAAGCCAAGTACTTGTTTAACAGAATTGACGACAAGAAGATAGACGAATGGAGAAACAAGTATGGTGGTCAACAACAAAAATAATCAACAGAAGGAAGGAGGACAAAACAGGTGAGTTTGTTCATGGAATCACCACTATAGAGGCATTTATAAATATACAAATCTTTTTATATGTTGTTTTATGTCGTAACTTATACATTAATCATAATTAGTTCCTAATTCGTTTATTTTACTTATCAAAGATAAAGAATAAAACGGCGTTCCATTCAAAAGATATTGAAAAATTTTAAAAGCCAGGGTGGAGAAAATCAAAGCTGTTCAGCAAATGAAATCTTTCTTTTATTAATCAGATATACATTAAAGATGTCTATCATTGCAAAACGTGCCTTACCTATTGCTACTCTTGTAGTGATTGCTACTGCTGCCTTTTTTTTGGGAATCATCTTCTCCAATTGGCCTTATCATTACCATGCTCTTTGGACATCCGGTGCCACTGATAAAGAAGTCGAAGCCATTATTGACCATTACGTCAAGTGGTTGGAGATTCCAAAATTCATTCCGTACACCATGTATGGTGTCTTGTTTTTTGGTTTACTTGGTTGTGTCGTAAAATGTGCGCAACCTGCACCTGATGTTGAATATGTCGAATACGGTACCATCGCAGCTTATGCGCTTTGTGCATGTATTTACATAAGTAACATCAGGTTTGGTATTTATTCTGCTCAGGCAAAACAATGGGGTGACTATGATCCTTTGACTTCGATGTCCGTTGTTGCTGCCAGTGAAACCATGATAGTCTTCTTCCTTTTGGGTATTGTGTTAATTCAATGCACTTTGTTTTATGCGCAATACGAAGACGATAGAGTGAAGCACGAATTCTTGTTGAACGAGTTGAAGGCAAAGTTAGCCAAGGCTGACAAGAAGTCTAAATAAGAGTGTTTTGATACTGTTTTACATTTAATTTTTGTAATATTAGTTTATAATCTATACGACCAGTGGAAAAAAACCTTAGACAGTAAAATAGTCTCGTTGGTGGCATTCTAAATAGTGCTACTTGTTCCCTTTTACGTGACTACTTTTGACGACGTGTAAGCCCTATCTACTTCCAAATGCTAAGCATTTTCCACAATATATCTGGAAATGTTGATGCGAAAAATTTCTTCAAGACAACCAAGTAACAACAAAGTTGAGGACGTAATAGCTGAACAATGTCAGGGGCACAGAAGCAACCACAGATGGATATTTCCAGATTGGTTTTAGAATACTTGTCTAAAAAGGGGTTTACTCAAACGGAGGCGATGCTTCGATTGGAACAGTCCAAAATCCCAGGTGCAAAAACGCAACATTTAACACCAGCCAACTCGAACTTCAATAAACCTATAGACACTGCAGAAGATTGCAAGTTATACACTAGAGCATATAGTATGCTGCATTTGTGGATGGAAAATTCTTTGGAAATGTACAAATACGAGTTAGAAAAGTTTCTGTATCCAATATTCATCCATTCATATTTGAACTTGATTAAATCAGATAACATTGAAGAGGCAAGATCCTTTTTTGATAAATTCAAACATGACCACGTTATTTCACATGTTGATGAATTGAAATCGCTTGCGGGTATAACGAACATCGAAACAATGAAGGAAAACAAAATAGCCAACTTGATTTTGAGTAATAAGTACAGGATCAATGTATCACAGACGGCATTAAACCTAATATTAGGTTTTCTGAATGAAAACCAAGGAATTGGTGGGTCCATCCTAGTTAGAATTTTGAATGATCACTTGAATGTCACCACACAATTGGAAGTTACTACTAAGGAATCTGATGAGCATCAGCCATTAGAAAACATTGAAGGTATCCCTGCCATTTACGAATTAATTAATACAGGAATTGAAGAAAACGATGAAGAAAAACTCTCAGGTACAGAATTTAAAGCCAAAAATGAAACTCCCTTGAAGTTGGGCAAGATGCCTGAAGACGCAGATTTTTCAAGGGAATTAGAAGCAGAATTAAAATTGAAAGATGAAAAGTCGAAGGATAAATCAAAAGGTACTTTAATAGAGGAATATGAAAAGAATTTTAAGGTGGATCCAAACGACGAAAACTGTCCTTCAAGGGAATCATTACCCTTGCCTCCAAAATCAGCAATGGACATTAAAAGAGCAATCACAGAGATTCATGACTCAAGATCCAGAATCCACTTGAATCCATCACAAGCTGCATTACCATCTGTTTGTATGTATACATTTCATAATACCAATAATGATTTAACAACATTAGAATTCAATGAGGACTCTACAATCATAGCAGGTGGATTCCAAGACTCATTCATTAAACTATGGTCAATTGATGGTAGTCCATTAAAATCAGTTTTGAAGAATGATAAGTTGAATAATGAAGATAACTTTGATGGATTACCATTAAATAATACAAGAAGATTGATTGGTCACAGTGGACCTGTTTATGGATTATCATTTTCACCCGATAGCCATTATCTGTTATCTTCCTCAGAAGATTCAACTGTAAGACTATGGTCAATGGACACATATACAGGGTTGGTTGCATATAGGGGACACAATTCACCAGTTTGGGATGTTGAATTTTCACCTCTGGGACATTATTTTGCCACTGCTTCTCATGACCAAACAGCAAGACTATGGTCATGCGATCATATTTACCCATTGAGAATATTTGCTGGACATTTGAATGATGTTGATGTAGTCAAGTTTCATCCAAACTCAACTTATGTATTTACAGGATCAAGTGATAAGACCATCAGAATGTGGGATATTAACAAGGGTGAATCTGTGAGACTTTTTATGGGACACTCAACAGGTATATCAAGTATGTCTTGTTCTCCTGATGGTAGATGGCTTGCAAGTGGTGGAGAAGATGGAGTTATCAACATTTGGGACATTGGGTCAGGCAGAAGATTGAAAACGATGCGAGGACATGGTAGATCAACTATTTATGATTTAAGTTGGTCAAGAGAAGGCAATGTGTTAGTTTCTGGAGGTGAAGATAACTCTGTCAGAGTTTGGGATATCAAGAGAGGTACAGGTGATGCGACGATCGATTCACAACCAGAAAGGTTTAACAATGGGTTGCAAAATGAAACAACTGGAGATATTACCAATTCGAATAATGTTACTAGTAACAGTAACAATAACGTTAATAATAATGGATCCAGCACAGGCAATAATAGCAACAACAATAATAGTAATGTCACGAATAACAAAAACGCATATGTTCATGGAACACCAGATCATATGGCAGTATATTTCACAAAACGAACTCCTGTGTATAAAGTTCACTTCACAAGAAGGAATTTGTGTCTGGTTGGTGGAGTTTTTAAAGAGTTATAAAGATCTAACAACAGGTTTTGCGGGATCCCAGGGACCTTGCAATTCATCTTTATATTTTTGTAATTTTAGGAAATAAAGCGGACCTAAGAATATTATGATTGAGTTAACTATAAACCAAATCAGTAACCAGTTGAAGCCAAATATATAGTATATTGAGTAGTTGGCAACGAAAACTATGAAAAATAATTGAAATAGATGGAAAGGGATGTTGTTGCATTGTCTAGTAAAGTTATTAAATTTGGGAAATAAACCATTGAGCTCAATGGAAAACAAAATGAAGCAAAAGGCAGAAAGGTTTGAATCAAGTCTGGAAGCAAGTACGATTGCATTCGAAAGTGAAATATTCTGACTTAAATTTGAATTATTCTTTTTATTTGATTTCCTGAACTCAGTCTGGAAGTCATTGAAGAGGATATTCAATAAGCAAAGCCAAGCGGAAAGAGCCCAAATCGAGTCTGATGAAGTCGAGTTTGTCAACGACTTCAACACCGGAGAAAGCGTTAACAAGTAAAATAAGATAAGTGACGACGACTTTAGGGATCTCCAGATGGAAGGCGAGTTGGGTTCGCTCAACACTAAATGGTGGTTCTCCGGGATGATACCGTGATAAAGCTGGTTTAGCTTCATGTTTTGCAGATCAATGAGTTCTTTATTTTGTCTGATCTTGAGGGTGATGGAATATATGATGAAAGAAACAACCGTGAGCGAGGTGGATATAAAAATGGGCTTCAGTGGGTTCCAGTTCAGCTTGTAGATGCCATAGAACACAATGATTGTGATCATAATCAACGAAATGTGTAGCACGATTAGTGAAAAGTCAAAAATGAGTTTGTTCAAGGGGTACTTGACCACTGTCGTGTTTCTTTTGAGCTGCGTCAAAAAGTTTTCATGGGTATAATTGTCAGGGTAATCCTGCTTGTACCAAAGTAGCTTTTTCCAGCTCATCGCACACTAAGGAGAGAGAGTATTCAACAATACCGTTGCACTTGGTACAATTGCCATAGAGAAGAACCAACTGCGCCACACGCTTTTTTCTTCCGTTCTCTCGCTGTTTCTGTGGCGCATGTGTCGCCTCTGCTACGTAAATGTCACGTGCTGTCATAAATTTTTGGAATGCTGTCATTATGTAATATCGGTCACGTGAGGTCGTCATCTTCAGTAACTTCTTTCTTTCGCGAACTTTCACGTGATGTGTTTTGATGTTTAGCCCCTCGCTTTTCAATGTTTCCCGGCTTTTGATTGTTGGCGAATACCACGTGATGATATCCACTCCAAGCCAGGCACAGCGCGCGTAGTGGCATTTCCTATTGAAGATTACGTAATGAGCATGCTTATGTAATTCTCACGTGATATGTTTACGTAATGTTCACGTGATAATCCAGTTGTTTGTTTGTACCGATAAATTTTCAATTTGGGTCAGAATATTGCCTTACGTAATCGCGGTGCTCTCTTGCAGTCAAACGCTACCTGTGTATAGAAGGTGTGTACATGTGGTAAGGATTGGTGCAAGATGGATGATTTAGAAGCATTAGAAAGCGGATCGTTCAAGAGCTATGCCGATAGTGTCGGATCACACAGTGTGCTCCCGCTGGCGAGCAAGGAGCGATCCAGGGAGTCAGCAAGGGCTCCATTGGTGGAAGATTTGGTGAACACTACGTGGACTCCTCACGAGATTAAAAACGCAGAGGTGATGAAGATGGAAAAAGGAGTGGATAATGAGAGACTACGTCGATTAAAGCAGCGGCAAATGGAGCTGCTAGTAGCAGTGGCGTCCCAGCGTTCAGACGCAGAAATCAAGGACAAGCTAGTGGCCATTAGGAAGGAGATGGGGGATTGAGGTCCGAATCGTGCCGTGATGGAGTAAGGTGGGAAAAAAAAAATATAATAAGTTCAACTTCAGACTGGAAAAGTATTAAAAGTCAGCAGATCCCACCTTTGGTTAGTGCAACACTTGTGAGAGGTTGGACTTTTATAATAAATTTTTGAAAGCTTTTAATAGTTGAATTAAAGGGAAGTGAATAAAATGACATCACCATTGAACTTGAACGCTTGGCAGCAATTGACTGCTCTTTACGAATCTAAGGGTAAGAGCTTCAGCGCAAAGGAGGCCTTTGCACAAGACGACTCTCGTTTCGACAAGTTGAGTTTCAACTTTGAGAACTTTGACAAGTCTCAAATCCTCTTTGACTACTCAAAGAACTTGATTGACGAAGACATTCTCAAGGCCCTGCTTGCTTTGGCCAAGGAAGCTAACGTTGAGCAATTGAGAGATGCCATGTTCAGAGGTGACCACATCAACAACACTGAAGACAGAGCTGTCTACCACGTTGCTCTCAGAAACAGAGCCAACAAGCCAATGCATGTTGACGGCGTTAACGTCGCACCAGAGGTCGACTCCGTCTTGCAACACATGAGGGAATTCTCTGAACAAGTCAGATCCGGTGAATGGAAGGGTTACACTGGTAAGGCCATTCAAACCGTTGTCAACATCGGTATTGGTGGTTCCGACTTGGGTCCTGTCATGGTCACCGAAGCCTTGAAGCCATATGCTCATGAATCCATCAAGGTCCACTTCGTTTCTAACGTTGATGGTACCCACATTGCTGAAACTTTGAAATTGTGTGATCCTGAAACCACCTTGTTCTTGATTGCTTCAAAGACTTTCACTACTGCAGAGACCTGTGCTAACGCACACTCCGCAAAGAACTGGTTCTTGCAAAAGGTTGGTGATGAATCTGCTGTTGCAAAGCATTTTGCTGCTCTTTCCACCAACGCCGAAGAAGTTGCTAAATTCGGTATTGACACCAAGAACATGTTTGGTTTCGAAAACTGGGTTGGTGGTAGATACTCTGTCTGGTCCGCTATCGGTTTGTCCGTTGCAATTTACATTGGTTTCGACAACTTTGAAGCTTTCCTTAAGGGTGCTGAAGCCGTTGACAACCACTTTCTCACAACCCCAGCTGAGAAGAACATCCCTTTCATTGGTGGTCTCTTAACTGTTTGGTACAACAACTTCCACAAGGCTCAAACTAAGTTAGTTGCTCCTTTCGACCAATACATGCACAGATTCCCAGCTTACTTACAACAATTATCAATGGAATCTAACGGTAAGTCCGTTACCAAGGATTCTCATTTCGTTCAATACGAAACCGGTATTGTTTTATTTGGTGAACCATGTACCAACGCTCAACACTCTTTCTTCCAATTAGTTCACCAAGGTACTAAATTAATTCCAGCTGATTTCATTTTAGCTGCTCAATCTCACAATCCAATTGAAAACAACAAGCACCAAAAGATGTTGGCTTCAAACTACTTCGCTCAAGCTGAATCTCTTCTTCAAGGTAAGACCCAACAACAAGTTGAAGCTGAAGGTGTTGCAGCTTCACTAGTTCCACACAAGGAATTCAGTGGTAACAGACCAACTACTTCAATCTTGTGTCAAAAGATTACTCCAGCTACTCTTGGTTCTCTTATTGCTTACTACGAACATGTCACCTTTGTCGAAGGTGCCATTTGGGGTATTAACTCATTTGATCAATGGGGTGTTGAATTAGGTAAGGTTTTAGCCAAGGTCATTTTGAACGAATTACAAACTACTGAACCAGTCAACACTCACGATTCCTCCACTAGAGGTTTGATCAACCAATTCAAGCAATGGAGTTAAATCAGAGGAACGAAAACATATATTTTCTTATTTAATGACTTTACCTTTTACTTTCACTTTTTATTTCAATAACTTTTTTTTACTATTATTTTTTATACCATAATTAATAATTATGAATATGATGATTAAAACTTGCTATTTTGTGTTCCTTTTAATGATATATTGATACATAGAAGAAAAGATCGTATAAAAATATAAAAAAAATCAAAGATGAAGGAAAATAAAAAATGTAAATATTAGTATGGTAATAGTGTCGTGTCCTTGTAAATACTTATTAAATGATGAAGTTGTGAGTTGAGGAAAGAAAATAAAAAGGTATTGAAGATTGGAGAATTTTTCATAATAAAACATCATTAACATAAAACATTTTGTAAATCACAAACCATTTCTTTTTAAATTTAAGGAATCCCTTTTGCGCATTATCGTCGTCTTTAGTTGAGTTGATTCATGATCTGGATATAATGGAGACGGTAAGCCTTGTTCATAAGGTGAATATAACTGGGGAGACTTCAAGTTGAAATAATCTCTTTGTAAATTGGGAGGTTGATTTAAACTCAAATTTGGCTTCCTCTTGTTTAGCTCCAAAGTTGGCAGCGGTGGCAAGAGCGACGCAAATTGTTGCTGATGAGCGGTAGTAGGCTGCGGTGATGGCACTGCCGGAGGGGTTGAGATGGTGTTTGGTTGGGAGAGTAGATTAAACATTGGGTTTGACGCTGATGAGCCATTAGTTCCGAGATTACCTAATTGAGAAGGTAGAAATTGAGGTATATTAACCATGTCAACGTTAGAGTCAACAGACATCAAAGAGTCTGTCCGTTTGAATGAATGGGATCTAGTGAAAGGTATCGAGCTTAGCTCTAAATCCCTTTGGATCAAATTCAACAATCTCATTCGGATGACAGTCAAAATAATTGACGTTGAATTAATCAATTCGTCATTGATATGGACTCTGCAGTCGATCGCACCGTCGTACTGTGACCAGAAGAGCTTGGATATCTTTGACAGAACCCCACTGGGTGGAAAGTTGTGATCAAACGGTGTGATGTTAGGCTGTGCCACGTAGTTCAAGTAGAAATCCATCAAGGACTGATCGAAACTTGGATGGAACTGATAGTTGGATAAATTTGGCGTTGGTGCATCCGAGTAAATTGACGACGACAAAGATGTTGTCGATGCCTGACGGCCAGCGTTATTGATGTTGTAGATAGTGTGAACCGAGTATGATGATCCCGCTCTTGACCTCGACATTGCCTAATCCCTAATAAAGACCATTATGTCAATCGGTGTTCTTTTTTTCTTGGTATATCAATTTTTGAAACGTGAATTTTTTTGGTATCTTTTACGAAGCGATTAATTGCTGTTTTATCCATACATGTGTAAGAATTTACGGGTATCCGGAGAACCCAACCAGATTGTAGTAAACGTTATCTTCCAATAAAGCTTCTTTTGCAAAGAAAACATGTTTTTTCACCGAAATAGTCCAATTCTGATACTATAGCAATCTAAAAACTTTAATTTCCATCAAATCACTATAAGTTAAAAGCTTTCCCCATTACTCTTTATTTATTGCGCAATCATGTGTTCCCCTAATCCCAACTCTGTCCATCTGTCACCGCATTCAATGTTTTTACGTCAAAATACTTATTTTGGCCACAAAGCGCGAGATTTTTTTTTCACTACAAAAATTTTAGTGGCAAAAATTGTATGGGAGAAGAAAAAAGGTGAAGTTGGACAATTGAGTAGTAAACATACTCCTTTTGAGCACTGCTTGTTAGCGTAGGGAATTAAATCGACGTTAAAATCATCATTTAAGAATCCAAATGCAAGTGAGTCCAAAAACGATTGAATTGACCACTCCGTTAGTGGGTAGACAGCAGACAGTGGACGTTGTTGTGAAGAACGAATCAACAACATCATTTTTAGCATTCAAAGTGAAGACCACAGCCCCTAAATTGTACTGCGTGAGACCAAACTGCGGCTCCATAGCACCAGGCACGTCGACTAGCGTGGCTATCACATACCAGGGTGGTTCAAATGAGCCATTGGTGGGCGCCAAATGCAAGGACAAGTTTTTATTCGTTGGTGTTGAGACAGATGTTGAGCTTGACAGCAAGGCCGTGGCATCACAGTGGGCCAATTTAGAAGCCTCCGTGGCAGGCGGACCGCAACAAAGCAAGGTGCGTGTTGCATACAAGATCGTTGGCGACATGGGTGCCATTGCTGAGGATATCGAACCTGCAAGCGCTGACGCCCCTGTTGCTGCCAACAAGATTGCCAGAGGGCCAGAGTTAACAAAGGAAAGCATTGAAGAGGCTTCAGAAGGAAAGGAAATTAAACAACAACAACAACAACAAGTACAACAACAAAGACAAACCCAACAGCAAGGGCAAAAGACAACAGAAGAAAAACAACCTCAACCACAAATCCAAACCCAAGGTTCTAATAACTATTATCTTATCCTAATTGCTGTCCTTGTAGCTCTCTTTGCTGCCTGGAGAACTTTTTAAATTTTTTACATAACCAATGGTTGTTTCAGTTGTTAATAATAATTCTATTAATAATAGTGATAATAATAATAATAATTCAGAATCTCATATTGTGTGCCCAGTGTGCTTCGAACCTCCAAAATCACCAACTGCTGCACCGTGTGGACACACATTTTGTGCACAGTGTCTCTTTTCATCGCTAGCAGCAACGACTTCATCCACCTCTTCCACTGCCTCACCAACCCACAATTCAAAGTGTCCTGTTTGCAGAGGTCCGGCCACTCCAACTGTTTGGCTCAAACCCCGCAAAATACCTTCGATTCCATCAACTACTTCTTCATCACCAACCATTCTGTGAGCTTCACTATGATTTTGCTATGAAGAACTTTTTCATTAGCTGAATTTATTAGCCCTTTAAGAACTTCTTCTTTTGTTTGAATGCTCCTATGAGAGGCCATCTAAAGTCCATTATCTTATTATCACTACTACACCCCTTTTTCTTTTCCACTCTGTATTCTTTTTGTTTAGTTGTTAACTTACCTTTCTTGAGCCACAGTTTTTTTTTATATAATATATAAATTTACTATTGTAACCGGTTACTGATAAACTCATATATTTCTTGGTATCCAACATGAATATCAACGTTACCTGGAAAAACGTGGCAGTTGTTGACTACACAAATTCGCCAGCCATCAATTCAAGGCTCGATCACCTTTGTGCAGAATCAAAGGTATATCTTTTTACTAATAACTCAAACCCCGGATATTACTTGGATCAGCATCAGAATATTAGCTTAAACTCGCTTGCTGATTTCAATTTGGCACTGCTAAATGAACCGGTATACGGTGATTCGGTTATCGATGCAGTGTTTGTGTTTGCTGATGACGAGGGTTTCAAAAATGAAATTTACCAACATTGTAAAACCAATAGAATTCCCTTGAATATTCACAATACTCCTCATTTGAGCACCTTTACAGTTCCTGCATCCTACATCAATGGTCCCCTTCATGTATCTATTTCAACATCATTAAAAGGCTGTAAAATTGCTAGTAGAATTAAAAGAGAAATCATCAAATCACTACCGCCAAATATCGATGAAATTATCACAAATGTTGGACAATTAAGAGAGACCATTAAGGCCAATAACCTAAGTGACTCAAAACAACAGTTGAAATGGTTAGCTCAGATTATTGAATACTATCCTTTGAGCCAGCTCCATAATCTCTCTATTGAAGATTTAACTCAAACTTTATTGACCAATCAAAATGACTTCAATTCAAACAGGGGTTCGATATCATTAGTTGGTTCGGGTCCAGGTTCCCTGTCACATTTAACTTTGGGTGCGATTAATGCCATCTACAGTGCTGATTTGGTCCTTGCAGACAAATTAGTTCCACAAGAAATTTTGAATTTGATTCCACAATCTACTAAGGTTTTCATTGCTAGGAAATTCCCTGGTAATGCAGATCGAGCCCAACAAGAGTTGCTAGATATGGGTTTGGAAGCTCTTAAATTAGGTCAGAATGTTGTTAGGTTAAAGCAAGGTGACCCCTACATATTTGGTCGTGGTGGTGAAGAATGGCTTTTTTTTAACAGCCATGGTTACAAGGTCAATGTGTTACCAGGCTTATCATCTGCTTTTGTTGCAACTGCTACAGCTGGTATTCCAACCACTCATAGAGGTGTTGCAGATCAAGTAATGATTTGTACAGGTGTTGGAAGAGCTGGCGCTATTCCTGACAATCTTCCTACTTACGAACCTAAAAGAACAACCATCTTTTTAATGTCCATCAAGAGAATAGTGGACATCTTAAGTGTGTTGAAGTCAAAGGGGTGGCCTGATGAATTGCCTGTGAGTATTGTGGAGAGGGCCAGTTGTGGTGACGAACGTGTTATAAAGACAACTTTAGGTTCTCTGGCTGAAGTTTGTAAACAAGTTGATAGCAGACCACCTGGTTTAATTGTTACAGGTTGGGTTTGCGATGTATACGGAAAGCTTCCTGAAGGTCAACGTTATCAAATCAAAGAATCAGGTTTGGCTGAAGACACTGATTTATCAAAGATTGTTAGTTATTTGACAGCGGAGACATGAGTCTGTAATTTTCACTATGTGTTCGGATCTCACTGAAATTTTTCAAGCCTGAAATTTTTTATCACCTTAGTGAAACATACGATTCGTATATATACATATATACAAAGGTCCCGTTTCGATCTGTAATAATAGCTTTATAGAATAGTAATAAAATTTTTCTTAAGTGAAACAAGAGATTAAATAAAATGAAAAGAAAGCTTGGACTTGGTAAAGCGTCAAAGGTGAAAAAGCAAAAGGCTAGTGATAATGAAGATAAATCAAAAGATGCATCTGAAAATAGTGAACAAGTATTAACCGTTGAGTTGAAAACTGCAAAAGATGGTGAAATGGGGGAGCTTGAAGGACTTTGGGAAACGTGGTTTGATGGGGAGCAGGATAACGAGTTGATTCTTAACGGTGTCATTAACGAATGTGACAGAATGGAAAGAAATTCTGAGAATTTGAGTGATGAATTCAAAGCAATTTATGCAATGGCATTGAGTGAAATGGCAAAGTTTCAAGCAGATGAAGTTGAAGACTGGATTGAGTTTGCTTGGTCAAAAGTTGAAAGTTTAGATTCTGATGTTGTCAACTTTGCTAAATGTATTATTGGCCTTAATGAAATCGGTGTTTTAGTGGGTAAGTTAGATTTAGATTCAAAGGAATGTTCAAAAGATATTTCAGCTTTATTTTCAAGTGTCATTGATAATTGGAACAAAGCAAAGTCAAATAAAGATTTGCTACAATACAAATGGGTTCTCTCAATTTTGGATACCCTTGATGATTTACTTGACATGATAGATAAATTTGGTTCACAAAAGGCTGAAGTCGTTGATTCAGATAATGAGGATGCAGTTGAATTTTTAAACAATTTTGATGATCACGAAGTAGAATTGAAGAAAACCCATCCTTTATACAAAATTCAACATACAGATGATTTTAACAATTTTTGGAGATCTGCAACTTTGGAAATTAAGGACAATGTGAAAAGTGAAGAACTGAGAAAACCAATTTTCAAAAAACTAGGTCAATCTTACCTTATGGAAGCAGAACACCCAATTGCTGTCTATACTTCTTTAACTTACGAGACTGACAATGCTACAAAGGATGAAAAATTGCAAGCTAATGAAGCTAGAAGAGATGCAAAAGAACTTGTTTCAAAAGCACTCGATCTATTAGAAAAAACATGGGACGATGAAGATCCTCAATCTTGGGTTGACATTGCTGAAGCGGAAATCGTTATGGGCAATTTATTTGACGTTGATTCCAAGGAACAAGAAAAATGGTACCAACAAGCTGAAAAGAAATTAAAGCTAGCTAACAATTCAAGCCATGGCAAATACCAGCAAATTTTGGACAGCTTACTCGAAAAGGATGAAAAATAAAAGATGCTACAGTAATTACTGTCCTACTTGTGAAACGAAAATTATCATCTATGCGTAATTTTCATTTATGCTTTATATTTCATTAATGTATTTTTATACCAGCTCTACAATGTACCGGTAACCACTAACATTAAACGAGTTATGAATTAATTTTCCTTTTACTTCTAAAACAACACGAATAAAATACATAGGAAAACAAGACATTTGTTTGATTATGTCAATCTATAAATCATAAAAAATCAACTAAACGAAAGATAAAACGATTGAAGTAAAAATCATTCTTTATTCAAGAATGATGAATATTATGAAGTAATTGTAAACACTAGTGAGTCATGAGAGTTGTTGTCTACTTCCCGAGATTCAGAGAGACCCATATCAATACTACCCATTGTACTGAAGCTCAATTCTCTACGTGGCTGAGGAAGTGTTAAAATTTTAGGAGGTTCGCAGACATAAGGCTGACGATCGTCCATGTTCGATAATGACTTCGAGTGCGGTCTTGATGGGAAATTGCTGAAAGAAAAATCGGGGATATTATTAAATACAAGTTTTTGTTGCTGTTGTTGCTGTCGATAGTCGGATGCTTCTGAATGTTTTGATTCTTCTGGCTGGTTCTCTTGAAGTATATGTAACTTCCTTCTTTCAACTGTTTGTTCCTGAACTCTCGATAAGATTTTGTAACTATATGTGATGCAAAATTCCAAAACAAATCCACTAATTACGTATTCGTCAGGAGAAAGATCGTCGGCTGGATGAGAAATGATGCTTGGTTGGAAGACATAAGACAAGTTTTTTGCAGACATTCTATTTTGCTTTGAATTTAAATGGAATAAAGCTAGAAGGTCAAAGATGTAGAAAAGAGTTCTTCTTTGTATGGGTTCGATTTCATCAAATAAAGAGGCATAATAGTTTAATAGCGATTTTCGTTCATTCAAAATAAGCTTCTTTTCCTCCTTGTTCAAAGTTTTCTTAGGTGGTTTGTCAGCTGAAATAGTGGTATCATCGTTGTGCATTCGCTGTTCCTTTTCTTTGAGGTATGCCATCAAATGGGGCCTCTCCAAAATTGCTGTTCTAAAGCTTTTGTACAGTCTCAATGGTATGAGAGGTTCCGGGAGCGCAGTTAAGTACCTCCTCAATAAGCTTGCAGCGTCGTGCACAGTGTATCCTGTCCAGTCGATGTTTGCCCCGTGATCGGGGCCCGTTGAGAAAAGCTCTTGTAATTGCTTTATCCTTTTTGACGAACCAGCTACTCTGAATATGCCTTCAGTGGCCAGAGCATTCTTCTTTAAGAAGGAACCGCAAGAAACAATCACCAACGGAATGTTACCGTAGACCACTGGTTGTGAATCGAGCTCTGGTGAAGCTGAGTCCGTACTTATAAGCACCGTACCGTGAGCCAATGCAGTGGATGTCACTATATCTGATCCGAAGATTGGTACATCTTTGTGCTGTCTCTGAGAAGAGTGAGAACGCGTCTTGAGGCCTAGAATGGGTCTAGGAAGAGGCGAAGAGTGCGTGGAATCGTCTAATTCCAGCGTAGAGGGGTCCCGCTCTCTTCTGAATGGCCTTAGCCATCGGGACGGAGAGATTGGAGACGACATCGCTTGGGTTTCCAATCGTATTGAGTTTTTTAGTTAGTTTATTTGCAAAGAAGAAAGTCTATATCAAGTAAAAATGGTTGGGCCTTATTTTTTTGGCTGATGCTGTACTGTTCCCTCATTCGGAAGATTGGCACGAAATTTGAAGTTGCAATATATTAGGACGCCTCTCTTTTTCACCAAAATTGCCAAAAGAACAGCTAGGCAAACAGTTCAGGACCAGTATCGAAGTATAGATGTCATTCAAGGGGATTCAGAAGGCGTTCGTGAGAGCACCGCAGAATTTCCGCCAGAAATTCAACATGGGGCAACAAACAGAAGACGCTGTTTACATAGACGCAGAAAGACGGTTCAAGGAGCTTGAATCGGAGACAAAGAGACTTGCTGATGAATCTAAGAGGTACCATAAGGCAGTCAATGAGATGCTCGACCACCAGTTGGGATTCTCGAAGGCCATTGAGGAGATTTACAAGCCTATTTCAGGAAGAGTGTCAGATCCAAACTCGCTGATTCCTGAGGGTAACCCAGAGGGTATTGAGGCGTGTGAACAGTACACAGAGGTTCTCAATGAACTTAAGGACACTTTGAAGCCAGACTTAGAGCTTATTGAAAGCCGTATTGTGCAACCAGCACACGATCTACTACAGATTATCGCTGCGATCAGAAAGATGGCAACCAAGCGTAACCACAAACAATTGGACCTGGATAGGCACCAAAATTCTTTGAGCAAGTACCAAAACAAAGCAAACAGAACCCCTAAGGACGAAGAGAAGATGTACAAATGCGAAAACGAGGTGGCCGTTGCGCAGCAGGAGTTCGACTACTACAACGAGATGATGAAACAAGAACTGCCCATATTGTTCCAACTAGAAGGTCAATTTGTCAAGCCTTTATTCATCTCGCTTTATTACATGCAATTGAATGTGTTCTACACATTGGCATCACGTATGGAAGAAATGAAGATTCCATACTTTGATTTGTCTCAAGATATCATTGATGCGTACAATGTCAAAAGGGGAGACGTTGAAGAGCGCACAGAGTCCATTGGTATAACCCACTTCAAGGTTGGTCATGCGAAGAACAAGCTCGAATTGACAAGAAGAAGGTTTGAAGCACAGCAAGCCGCCGGCCCAGGAGCCTACGGCGCTGCTTCTCCTGCTCCTGCATATGATGGCACAGGAGCCGCTGTTGGTGTTGCTGGTGCCACCGCAGGTTCCAGTGCTTATGGAGCTACGTCCTCTTACGGTTCAGCCTACGGTGCAACGCCAACAACTGCGCCAACTTCTGCCTACTCTTCGCAATATGGTGCTCAACCTGCATATGGTGCAGAAAAGGCACCATACGGTGGTGTCGCACAAGCCCCAACTTACAGTCAACCACCTCCTTATGCTTCAGGAACTCCAACTTATGGATCTGCTTCTCCTGCTCCAGGAGCTACCGCTGTCAGTTCTCCCGTCGCAGCAGTATCTCCTACCTACGGAGCACCAGCACCTGTTCCAGCACCTGTACCTGTTCCACAGGCTGCTCCTGCTACAGAGACTTGCACTGCCTTGTATGACTACGTAGCACAAGCCGCTGGTGATTTGAGTTTTAAGGCAGGTGACATTATTACTGTTGTGGAGAGGACCAGCGATCAAAATGGGTGGTGGACGGGTATCGTCAACGGAGCACAAGGTGTGTTTCCCGGTAACTATGTTCAACTCAATTGAAACAATTCTATATTCTTTATCGTAGGCTTTATTTTTAATCCTAAGCTATTATAATCATGTTTTGATGTTAAATTAAGGTTTAATTTAATTGAATGTACAAATGGTTATGACCGAAAGGTTCATAAAGAGACTAAACCAGAAAAGGTCGGTCTAATTCACCAGCCGGAGATACGCACTCATAAAAGGTTATTAATCTAACCCCAACGTCAACTTCCTTTCTGTTTCCGTAAAAACACAAAAGATGTGCCCCTCCATCAAATTACACCATGGCATTAGGTACAACGACGAATGGGGGGTTAGGGTAGTAGAAGAAAAGAGGTTGCGATAACTGGGAAACTTGACGTTGAAAATTTTTTTTTCAAGATTTGCAGAAAGCAAGGGTTTGTGATAAAAGAATTGAATGTTCCTTCACAAACAGCAGAAATGGGTCAGAAAATATGCTTTTTAAATAAGTTATGTAGTGATGTCGATTCACTTCATAAACTGGGTTCAAAGGCAATACCATTTTACAACTAAAGCTTAGAGGCTCATCATATTTGCGACATATTCTTTGTTGTGTTTTATTTAAACTCTAATCATTAGTCAAGCGAAGATGCTGTAAACACACCAAATAACTCTTTTACATTGCCATACTGACCCATTGTGTTTTATGCCAATCAGTATAATTATTCAGCATTAGTTTGTAGCTATTTTGTTTTTTTTTTTGAAAAGAGTGATAATGCCCTTCTGTATTCTAAAATATCAAAGAGATACGTGAGAAATGACCATAAGACATGGATACAAACATTATTTACCAATAAACCATAATATATCAGTGATGTGAATAATTGCAGAAGTAATTTGTGACCTTAGTTGTCATATTTTACTTTATATTTGATGAATTCTATGTGCATCATAATATTAACTGAGCATAATACATGTATATTTACAATAAGATGTTGAAGAGATTTGATAGAAATGAGTGTAAGACGTAAACGCAAACATTATTTACACATAAGCCGTGATGCGTCGGTAATACAGGCAATTACCGAAGTCGATCGAGACTTTAAATATTACTATTCAAGAAACTAATCAAGAAACTAATCCTTAATCCGAAATAATATAAATAGTTAACATTTGAGATTATATTCAATTTATATTTAATTTATAATTAACGGTTTGATTAATAAACTCTGGATTTATCAATATTTACTCAATACTTAATTGTTAATTAACGGTTTAGTTTAATACCTTGAATTTGTTACTTATAATTAAGCAAATTATATGGTTAATACTGCTATACGGGAATTGTAAGATTTGACACTATGAGCTAAACTTGCTTTGCTAACCCAACTAGATATATTTACAGAGTTCAGAAAATGCTTATTTTTGACAAGCCACGATATCTCTGGCCTTCTCAGAGGGAGCACTTTGTGGCTTAACTTTGAAAGTAACTTAAGTGAGGGATTAAAGAGCAAAAATCAAACGAGGATCTTCAGACTGGATCATTGGTATCAAGCTGTTAAGAAGTAAAAAGGATTTCATAATATTCTTTCTTGCTTAAGCAAAGTTTCCTTTCTATTTACCTATAACCCAAGAAAATTCAGGAACAGATTTGGTGTCTTTCGTTTGGCAATTACCGCACTACTCCTAGCAAGTGTAGCAAATGCAGCAGGCAGAGTCTATATGGATAGAGACAACACTTCCAGCGTAGACGCCTTCAACTTTTTGGACTGCTTGTACAATAACGGACACGCTAATGACGATATTGTTTTGAGAGATGATCAAGATGGCGGGCTAGCCGTATATAACAATCTCACTGAGATCAACACGGATGTATAAGATGCTGCAATAGAGCCATGTTACACCCTGTTTGGGAACAGACTTTCATTTACTGCCTTTAGGTATTCATATTTTCCTACTGACGTTACAGAGTTCCGTACGCTTATCGAGGTGTTGATGTCAGGCGAGTTGAGTTTGAACTAACTAGGCAAGAGATTGAGGACAGCACGGATCAGGTCAATTCGACAGGCGCGATAGAAGGTAACACAACTTCAGAGGCAAGAGCTGAATACGCGAGTCATTACGAAATGTATATGAGTTTCAACAACGACGATACATGCCGAAATAATGATAAGTTTTCCACAGTTTCTGATCTGTGCCAAGATGACTAGATGGTAGCATTTAGGTCATACAACGTATATAATCCTGAGGCTAACAGAGCCCTGATTGCAAACGTGTGGCCTGATCATAGATGCGAGAAGGGTCTACACAGTCAGCCAAGAGGCTGGTCCGGCGATACAGTGTTTACTGTTTTCTCAGGTATGGTACTTTTGATGGCGACGAATGTCATAGACATGGAAGCGCGTCAGTCTGTGATCAGTGGTAGGTAAATGAATGGGGAGGCAGTTTTGTGTCAGTTACTTGCATAGTATTTAATTCTACACTGCTCATAATATACTTAGCTCTTAAAAAAAACCATAATTTACATTAATAATAACAAAATGTAGCCAATTTTAAAATCATAGCACTCATAGCCTTTAACCTTTTAGTTGCATACAAACACAATAAAGACACACTCTTAAAGCTACACTATAACCAGAAATTCAAACCCCAGCACGTTTTAATGGCGCGGCACGTGGTGCTCATTTTGTCGTGCTGATAAATTTGTATAGTGAAAGAATCGGAGATGAAGAATAACCCTTACCTTTATTTCAAGCAGTTGTACTTGAATAGAAAACATTAATGCCAAAGAAAGGAGAGTTTCCAGCCAGACCACCAACTCTAGCAGAAGCCATATACGGTGATGCAGAGATTGGAACAGCTCCAGATAATGCAGAGAGTATTTTGAAGGATCTTAATCTTGATGCGTTGAAGCCAAAAGTGAGCGCCAAGACTGAAATAAAGAAGAAGGACAATCAAGGGGAGGTTAAGAAACACAGTATTCATCAGGTGGATGCTCACCTTTCAGAGCCTATATCTGCAGACAAGCCAAGTAGCATAGATCAGAACTGGATTACACCAAACTTAGCAGAGGCGGTTATAAACTTGCAAATGGACTACATTTTACAAAGGAAGGCACAGTTTATCAAGTCATTTTTGAGGTCGAGACTGTTTGGATCTGTGGTCACTGGTTTGATGTCAATGATTGCTTATCACAAATTGAACGGCTACATGTCCGAATACAATTTGAGAAACGGATACGTATCAGCAGCTTTTGAGTTGTTTTCAAACTCTTATTTCATGGACGACCTCACTATGGTGGTTTTCTCTATGATGTTCATTCTTGGTTCAGCATTCATTTTTGTTAAATTTGAATCTGGCTTCCTTCAAACCCAAAGTGAAGAAGTGCCAGAACACATGGACGAATATTTCAACACTGACTTGATAAAATACAGTACCATCAAAAACTGGCAAAAGCCAAACAAGAAGGAAGATAAGGAAGTTGTTAAGTTCATGAAGGAGAACTCAGTGGTTATTATCTACAGAGAGACACCAGTTGCATTTTTAATCAAGAAACCAATTGAAGGCGAGTCTAATTCTTACGAAATTACTGCTTTAGGTATCAGAAGGGTGTATGTCAAAGCAGAGTTGCTAAAGGACTTGTTAGGACTAACATTCAGAAAGTTTGTGGAAGAAAAAGAAGATTTAAAGCTACGTGTGAAACTTTACAGTTTTGAGAAGTTTGACATCAGCATCCTCAAAAAGGCTGGATTTGTCAAAACCAAGAGTGAAAGTTTCAACTGGGTAATTTCTAATATATTCAATATCACGACAGACACCTATGAGTTTGAAATGAATTCGATTGAATTCTGAGAGAAAGCTGGGATTGTAGGCAAATTTACAGTGAGGGAAATGCCACAAAAGAAGATCTAATGTCAAATGAATCCAGATAGACGATCTTTGTTATGGGATAAAGTTTCATTTTATAATCTTCGCTAAGTAGAGTTTCAGTTTACGGGCAAGTTGCAATGTATATATACATATAAAAGAAAAGTGAAAATTAAAGATAAGAAGTTATTATGAGCGCTAGATGTTAGATTAAAATGAATCGAGCTAAACTGGTTTAAAACCCACGTTTCAGATTCAATTACTGGATTTGTATATACATATAATAGAAGCAGTAATGCAGCTAGCTAGTTGTTTAATTTTAAGAGTCTATAATTAAGGTATTTTTCAAGTTTTATTTTTCATCTTTCAAGTGAAAAACTTCGTGAGATGGTTCTTCCCTTTCGGTGTCTAAATGATGCAAAAATCCTGTTTCGACATCATAGAGGACCCCGTGAATTTCAATGTCGCCGTTGGCAAAGGCCTCGACAAAGGAAGGGTTCTTTTTGATCATATCGACTGAATGGAACACGTTGAATTCGGAGAGCTTCTTACACTTGTCTCTAACGTCTTCGATCTCCTGCAACTCACCCAAGTGCTCAGCTCTGACAGCTCTCACTGGGGCCAACCAGTGGTCGAGAACACCGCCAACCTTCTTGTTTGAGAGCGAGGCCCACACACCCCCACAGTCGGTGTGGCCACACACGATGATCTTTTTCACCTTGAGCACCTCGATCGCAAACTGAAGTGCGGACTGTGCGGCCAAGTCTGACGTTGTGATCACGTTGGCGATGTTTCTCAACGTGAACACCTCACCTGGCAAGCACCCAAGCGCAGTGCACTCGTTGATTCTCGAGTCCGAGCACCCCACCCACAACGTGTGTGGTTGCTGGCCCTTTGCTGACAGCGGCAAGATCTCTGGGTGCGACAGCTTGAACGCCTCGTTGGCCAGCTGGTTCGACAAGATGTAGTCCTGCACGCTCGAGTCCTTGGACAATCTGAACGGATGCTGTGATTTTTCCGCCTTGGTCCCCACTTCGTTGAGAACTGGTCTAATGGCAGTGGCGGTTTCTACAGACATCTTAGGCATTTTCGAAAGGAACTTGAGCACGTTTATTTTGTTCTGTTACTGACAACCAGTATTACTTATACAAATGCCGCTATATGTCCTCTACTTTAGTGCCTGTATCTCCCTATTTAAATTTTGCCACTGGCCACAGTGATGTCACCTTTTCTCCCAACAACCTCACAGTGATGTCACTTACCCAAAAAATGAGCTGAGAAAAATGTGTATCACCACACGCAGACGGGTACGACGATGAAATCATCGTGACGTTGAACTGTGCAACTTACTTCGTAGGCACCCATCCGTTGACGCTGATTGTCTGTCAGGGTTCAGGGGCCGCATGGGCATTATCCACGACTGAGAGCGATCCCGCTCTCAAGTGGGGGATGCCTCACATTCTCACCATGGTTTAAATTTTTTGACACGCGCCACGCTTACATAAGCAGCAGACATCGTTTCAGTAAGTCACATGATTGAAAGTCATGGTAGAGGAGTCATTTTTGCAAGAATGGCTTATTATGCTTGCCAGTGCGGATGTAACATCACCGAGAATGTCACAGGTTTACTCAAAGCTGTGCACGACAAAGAGCGGTGGGTGCCACTAATGTCGGGGCGGAAGGTCAAACATCGGTACAAAAACAAGGTCAAATTCTGCTCATTGGTGTTTAGCCGCTCATTGGAATATAAGCCGATTGTGCCTTCATTACCTACAGGAAATGCGCGTTGTATAACAAGTACGAAGTGGTTTTTTCTCATGAGTGGCGATTGAGCTACCAGTGGGACATTCTTCCGAGGGACATTCTGTTCAGTGTAGGATGCCTTTGCAATTACTCTTGTTCAAACTCCTAGGCATCGTAGTATCAACTGAGCATACTACTGTATGTATGTATACCAATAGTAAAATGTTTCCGAGATCGATGAGAAGTGAGCATGTGACATAAGGACTAACAGTATTCGCAATATATCATAATATGTCTGTCATGTGAACAGCTCCCAAAGTCAATCTCGACTCCTACCCATACTGACTAATGAGCTTGCTCTCGAGCGCAACCAATACAAAAATCCTCGTATCCGCTCTATATTTATGCTACATTTGAATCAACGATTTTGAGTATGATATACATTTACCAACCACTTTACCAAGTTCTTCTAGTTGGAATTCCAGTAATCGAAATTTAAACGTAGCCCCAGTGAATTAAAAGAAAGGCCCACCAAAAGCACAAAAAATTTAGTGGATTTAGTATGAATCGTAAATTAATAAATCGTAAACGTCTTACAAACTTTTGCATTAGTAGAGCTTTAAATGCCCAAACACTTCAGCAGCTGGCAATTGTCGCGATGTTTGAAGAGCGAATCGCTAACTGAACAAACTGTCAAGCTCTGTGGGTATGAGTGCACCAAACAAGACATCTTCGTCAACGACATCAAACGCCATGTTGTTCCACAAGTCCTCCAGCGGGCTGTCAAACAAAATTGCACTAGGCGTATTTGTTTGAGTTGCTAGAACATCCTGCTTAAAATTATCATTGACACTCACACGTATACTGCTGAGCTTCTCGTTATTCACAGATAGCTGTTCCTTGTCATTACTGTGCATCTTGCACTCCTTCTCCCATGCTGCAAGCGCTCTCTTGTATCCAATACCGTACTCGTTCTTGCATTTTTTGTCCACCATCTCAAAACTGCGGCCCGCTAAGAGCCAAACAGGCTTCAAGTTCTCCAACACCTTCATCAACGTGAAAAACCAGTATCGTAGCTCTCGCTCTCTTTGGAACTGCATGGGGTTTTCATAGTAGTACTCTCTTTCGATGCCAATGGGCCCCAACAGCCATTTTGACCGCTTTCCAATCGTCAGATAATCGCTTGAGTTACCAAGAATCATCACAGTGGAAACTCCAATTATCGAGGCATAGATAGCTAAGATGGATCCTGGCTCGTTCCCGTTCACTTTGGTGTATGGCGCCATCGCTGTACAAAGATCCCGAAGCGCTGTGACAATCACATTACAAATATGTGTTTCCAGATCTTCCACCTGTTGCACTAGCAAAGTCTCCGTTTGACTACTTTCGTTGCTGTTTATCCTTCGAATAAAAGGCCTGTTCAGACACAACAAGCAGAGATAGTAGCAAAAAACATGGGTCATTTTGGGGGTTGTTTTGCATTTTTCCTCTAAGGTATCAATACCCTCAATTCTTAGCTTGTTATTAGTCCATTTCAAATTGAAATCAAGTGAATTACGCCATTGTTCAATCCGTTCGTTGTGTGCTTTCACAATACCCAATTTATCAATTAACTCGCTCAGTCCATTCAAATTCTTACCCTTATTATTGCCGTACGTAATGAATATGTTCTTGATTGCCTCATCAACTGCCACAAACAGTTTGACAGTGGCCCTTAATGGGTTTGCAACATCAATTACTTGATCAAGTTCTTGAAAATTAAAGTCTCTGATCCATTCTAGATCTGGCACTCTGTCAGATTCTTGGATAGTCGATTCTTCAATATTCAGCATGGGCGGCCTGCCGAGTATTACACCTAACAAGTGGTCAACAATGAAACACCCCCAGTAAATTCTGCTTTTAAACTTTATTGCCAAATCGCTTATCGTTGAGTTTAATGGTGGAGAGAGATGAAATCCAAGATTAAAACCAATTCTTAGCCCCATACCAGTCAAGAGCCAACCAGAGTCATTTTCACACCTGTAGATGTCATAAAGCCCTAACAAGATGAACGATTGCAGTGCTGTCATCGAAGGGCTAGTGATATTTAGGAACAACCTTGTCTTAGCTATGTTGTAATAGCTGTCAGATTGATTGAAGTCGGGATCAATTAACGAACCAATTGCACATATAGAGTATACTAGCTCTTTGGTACAATAGTTTGGCTGGCTTGTAGACGGTTTCGGATGGTAAAAATCAATCAAAAATGTTTCTCTTGGTACAAGCATATGAACATCAGGATACATGTACTGAAAAAACAGCTTGATATGCTTAATGATTTGTGGGTTCTTGTTCAAGAGTCCCAAAGTTGAACTGTTGGTAAGCAAATTCGACTGATTGTTCAAGCTTTCGTTAGAAAACGTCAGCGTTTCTTCGTGCGCAGTTTCTTCTCTGGTCTTTCTATGGGCCAAATCTTCTTGGTTTTCATTGAAAATAGAGGTTGGACCATATGCAGACCACACAATAGATTCATCTTCTTGATCGATTTTATCAAACTCTCCTGGTTTGGAATATTTGGAATTGTTGATGTTTGATTTTGCCGCTGTTGCTGTGACGTTCAACGGCGGTAGCACATCTGGCAGTTCTACATCAATCTTATTTTTTTTAAAGACCTTAAGCAGCATACTATTTTGATTCGACACCTGGTCCAATTGTGACTCTAGTCCTACGATCTTTGCTTTCATCGTCTCCCAATCAGCGTTTGATGGTCTTGTTGATCTTTTATCCATAGTCAAGACGCATGTTGCATTAGCCTGCGAACAATTCAAGCACGGGTACCCGTCACATTTCACCTTTCGAAGTTTACAGTTAGTGCAGGCTCTAAACTGCTTTTTCGGTGTTTTAGGCATACTAATGGTGTAGACCTAGCATTCCATCTAATCTAGTAGGAAACATTTAATTCATCGGTTTTTCTTTGGTTCCTGATCGAAAAAAAGAAACGTTGCAACAATAGAGATAAAAACACAACTCGGTAATGTATCTCCGAGCAGAACATTTCACAAAAACTCCAATTTTTGAAACTAGTTTCGTTATAACGCCAAAATGACACATTTATTGTAGGATCTGAACGAGAAATGTTGCACAACAGCATATTCTCCAATAGCACACTTTGGCATTTATTAAGGGGTGGTGCTAATTCCTTAAAAAGATGGCGCGACATGCCGCTTTTTTTAGGCGAAACCAAAAAAAATTCGACGTTTTTTTCTTTTTCTCCCACCCTTGAAACCCCCATCGCCACTTGATTGATTTGATCATAGACCTCATATATTTGCTAGAACATAATGGCACAACGTCAGTCTGCCGCAGCAGCAGCCGCCATGGCGGCCTCTAATAATCTAGGATCTACTACGAACGTTTCGAATGTGCCACAGTACTCTGCTCCTTCGCAATCACAAAATTACTCTCAACAACAACAACAACAACAACAGCAACAACAACCAAATCAACAACAAGTACAACAGCAACAGCAACAGCAACAGCAATCAAACCCATCCTCTGCTTCCTCCTCTTCAAATAACCAAGTTGTGGGTCTTCATTACAAAATCGGTAAGAAAATCGGTGAGGGATCCTTTGGAGTGATCTTTGAAGGTACCAACTTGATCAATGGTGTTCCAGTTGCAATCAAGTTTGAGCCAAGAAAGACAGAAGCACCTCAACTTAGGGATGAGTACAGAACTTATAAGCATTTGAACGGTGTCAAGGGTATTCCTAATGCATACTATTTCGGTCAAGAAGGTCTTCACAATATCTTGGTTATTGATTTACTTGGTCCGTCACTGGAGGATTTATTTGACTGGTGTGGGCGCAAGTTCAGCGTCAAAACGGTTGTTCAGGTTTCTGTACAAATGTTGACATTAATCCAAAGAGTTCACGATCATGATTTGATTTACAGGGATATCAAACCCGATAACTTCCTCATTGGCAGACAAGGTTTGCCAGACGAGAACTCCGTTCACTTGGTTGACTTTGGTATGGCTAAGCAATACAGAGACCCTCGTACGAAAATTCACATTCCATACAGAGAAAAGAAATCACTAAGTGGTACTGCAAGATACATGTCTGTCAATACCCATTTAGGTAGAGAACAATCTCGTAGAGATGATTTGGAGGCACTTGGTCATGTCTTCTTTTACTTCCTTCGCGGTCAACTTCCATGGCAAGGTCTCAAGGCCCCAACCAATAAACAAAAATACGAAAAGATTGGTGAAAAGAAGAGAACAACTCCAATCAACGATCTTTGTCAAGGTTTACCACCACAATTTGGTCAATATCTTGAATCCGTTCGTGCTTTGCAATTTGATGCTACGCCTGACTACGAGTCATATAGACAATTGCTTTTATCCGTTTTGCCAGACATTGGTGAATCTGCCGATGGTCATTATGATTGGATGGATTTGAACGGCGGACGTGGGTGGGATTTAACAATTAATAAGAAACCAAATTTACATGGTTACGGTCACCCAAACCCACCTGGTGACAGACACCGTCGCCAACAACGTCAATCAAGACAAGCAGCCCAACAACAACAACAACAACAGCAACAGCAACAATCTCAGCAACTAGCAGCTCAACAACAATCAGGCCAGCAACAGCAAACACAAGTTCAAAAGCAGAATCAAGAACAGCCACAAGGACAACAATTTGGGGGTGTTGGTCAAGGTGCAGGTCACTCCAACACTGCGACCAATGCATTACAGACTAACCAAGCCAATGTTGGTTACAAACAACAAGGGTTAGTCAACGAAGATGGTAGACCATTACCAAACTTACCACAACAACAGCAACAACCACAGCAACAACGTAAACAAGGAGAAGATGATTACGAAAGCTCTAAGGGGTTCTTCAACAAATTGATGTGTTGTTAAAAGCTGTGTTTTTTTTACTTTTTCTTTTCTTTAAACTCAGTTAGTAAAGAGAAATAACAAGGTGTTTTTTTGTACATGGTAATCCTACTATTATAATAAGACGGAAAAATATTGAGTGATTATATTCTACTTATATGTAAATAACTGCATATTGATAAAAATATGATTTGAGATAGAGTTTAAATCAAAGCTAAGATGAAGGTTAGAAGTTGTGGTTTGTTTAGAGTATTATTTTATTAAAACTGATTGTTTTTTAAAAGACATTGAAATGGTATTCGATATAAATTAGTTTAAACGAAAAGAAGTTGTAAAGGAATATCATATCTATATAGTATTTTCTAGAAGTTAAATTAAAATCATAGCCCTTTCATCATCACTGCACCTAAACGTATTATTATCAACAGTACTCTCAATCACAAGGCTAAGCTATTCATTTATAAAACAGGGCATAATACAAGTATTGAGAAAAAAGAGTTGAAAAAAAAAGATAGCAAATGGGACTAGTTATTGATACCAAATATTTACTCTTTATTTATAGATCCTAAGAGCCATGGAGTACACAGAAGCAGAGCCAATAAATATTGGAAATGATGATAGTAGTGCAACTATTCTTTTGATGGGGTTAAGAAGGTCCGGTAAGTCGTCAATTTGTAAAGTTGTTTTCCACCACACACAACCATTAGACACTTTATACCTTGAAAGTACAACAAAACCAACAACAGAGAATTTCAAGTCATTGATTGACTTAGCAGTGATTGAGTTACCAGGACAGTTGAATTTGTTTGAACCGTCATTATACGACTATGAAAAATTATTTTCATCTGTTGGAGCATTAGTATATGTCATCGACTCACAAGACGAATATTTGTCGGCGTTGCAAAACCTTGCAGTTATCATTAAGTATGCGGTGAGCGTCAATCCAAAGATACACATCGAAGTTATGATCCATAAAATTGATGGTTTATCAGAAGACTACAGACTAGATACACAAAGAGACATTATGCAAAGAGTTGGTGACGATCTAATTGACTACGGACTAGAGGGTGTACAAATATCATTTTTTTTAACATCTATTTTTGATCACAGTATCTATGAAGCATTTTCTAGAATTGTTCAAAAGTTGATATATGAGTTACCTGCTTTGGAAAATTTGTTAGACTTGGTAATGCAGTATTCCAACTTCGACAAAGTGTTCCTGTTTGATATCAATTCTAAGATTTATGTGGCGACAGATTCATCTCCTGTTGATATGCAGACTTACGAAGTTTGTGCAGAATTTATTGATGTGTGCATAGATCTGGATGGAATTTACCAAAAGAAGGAAAAAAGCGATGACTTATTATTGACACATGATAATGAAATAAATAACTTAAAACCATTGAAATGTGTCTCAAGGTTGAATAATGGAACTCTACTTTACCTCAAGCAAATGATCAGAGGTTTGGCACTAGTTGCTATAACTAGATTCGAAAATGATTTGAATGAAACCAAAGATTTAGCTGTTATCGATCATAACGTGGAAATCTTCAAAAAATCTTTGGAAAAGATGTGGGAAACAAGTAAAATTAATAGTACTGTTAATAGTAAGTAAAACCATATTTCTTTTCATACATATATATCTATAAGGCAATTAAAGTAAAGCTATGGCCGCTATATGTGGCTTCTAATACCAAAAAAAATTATTAAAATATGTGGACTAAGAGGTTCGAACTCTTGCATCTTACGATATCACGACCTGAACGTGACGCCTTAGACCACTCGGCCAAACCCACAAATTTTGTAGAAAAACATTTACAATGTATTATCCTCAAATATTCTTCCAGCTACCAGTTTGCGACAAAAGATTTAAAAGACGTACAGTGCAAAAGGTTCTTCAGCAAAGATAAATAAAAAGAATGTTTTGTGTTTGGTAAAATTATTGGTATCCCAAATCCATCCAAAATGGCCTAATTTTTCTGTTGACAAACAGTTGCCGCTTACTTTCTAAGGTAAAAGGAGAGTTCTTTTTGTACAGTTCTGCGACAGTCACATGTTAATATTACCACTTTGAAAGGCTATCCAAACTCTCAAATTATTTTTCGAATTTTATACATCACACTACGAAGTAAATTGTTTCAAATCAAGTTAAACTTTAATATGACTCTGGTGAGTGCCTATAGTAAGTCTTCAAGGCAATACAAGCTCTTTTATCTTATATGGTTATCTACAGTTTCCTTAACTATCGATTTTAAAATAAGGTATCCTAAGTAAGGTATATGCTCCTGCATGAAATGAAATGGAAGCTCTAATTCACATCAATGAAGGCGCACTGATAGGCCCATACCATTAAGAAATGCATTAGTCAAGGCACTAAAGTTTTACTTAACTATTTCCGTTACTTGGAACCAGAATCTGCGCTTTATTTCTAACTAATGTTTTGTGTATAAGATGCATACATTTTATATTTCCTTTTATAATTCATTTTGTATTATTTCAAGTATTCAAAGCATAGTTTAAAACAAACATTCACTTTTCATTGGATCAATACAAAATGATTATGGAATGAAAGTGTTTTGGCGATTTATTAGGCAGAACCAGGGCTGCTTGACGCAAACGTTTTTAATCAGGAACAATTTGCTAAATGTGGGCGGTAGCTTCATAATTTTGGAGCTCAAAGATTGTAAACTTGTTTGCCGAAAAGCAGATAGAAATAATGATAAGCGTCGGGAAAACTTCTACCACGCTTCAATAAATCCAAACTAGCGTAAGAATAGAACCAGCAGAGCAGCGAAAACACTAGACTAAGTATCGAAAACATTGTGTTTAATTAAAGAGTATGGCATTTTGATTGAACCGCACCTATCATGTTACATGTATTACTAAAAAACCTCATAAATTGTTATTTGAAGTAACGATCACCATTTTATCGTTCTACGGCCTTCGCCAACTAATTTGTTTAAGATCCCCTAACTGCAGTCTTTGTTAATGAATGCCACATTGTGTCAATACTCTCATGCTCGGTTTCAATGTTGCATACACATTTCAAACTCCACTTACGGATATCGCTCTTTTGTTCCTTTGTCAGAACAATGTCCGAAACGAACTGTGGCGTCTGTAATCTTGGCGCTTATTATGATGAAAATCAAAAAAATAATGATATATAACTACGTAGTGCCAACAGCAAGTAAAGAAAAGCTAGCAATCGGTGAAGTGGAAAGCTGGCGTTCACATGGTTTACAGCCTATTTTTTTTTTCTTTATCTTTACTTCTAGAGATTACTTATCAAGAAAAAAAATAAATAGAGGAGAAATAGGTGTTGAGATTTTTCTTGGTTCTTGACATTCATTTTTCTCCTTTAACCGAAAGTTGATTTGAGTTAATTGAAACCGAAGAGATTAGCGCTTGGTGGTTTGACTTCACAGAAATCTTTGCTCCTTTTTACAAGAGCTAAGTAGAAAACTGATTTGTTTAGAGATTACAGGACCCAGATAGGAAAACAAAGGAAGAAAAGAGGAAGAAAAAAATAATCATGTTTACATTAGAAACATTATATGGGCTGTTGAACCACTGGAAGGCGACAGCCAACTTCTTTTTAAAACACGTCTTTAGATGTTTCTACAATGAGAAGTATGAAGAAAAAGAACATGCCACAAACAATAACGACCTGTTCATCGGAGTGAAAACCCAATATGGCAGCTTTCATTCTACACTCCAAGGACTGAGATCGTGTGCAGTTGATGAATATGATCTCAGCTACAGTACGCATAACCTGTCTCAGCATGAAGAAAATATCGGATCAGACAATCCTTTCAACTGGGATTTGAATTCGTTAGTTATGGATAATAACACAGATAACAATCACAACAGCGCCATGGGCACAGATGATACCACCACTTTAAAAGAAGTCGACAGCGAAGACGCATCTCGAAAGAAGAAGTTGGCTGCTGATCAGATCTCAAAGCCCTCTAATCAGTATGAAACTCAGATAGCTAGCGCAAACACTATATTCAGCGACGATGAAGAGATTTCAGATGACGAGGAAGAAAACGGGTTTCCGCTTGACGATGAGTTGAATTTTCACTATCTTTACTCCAAAAGTATGGCCAACGATGTGACTAGAGAGATGTCGGGGTCTTGGAGCAGCAACAAGCGAAGTGGAATGCAAATGAACGACAGAAAGCTTGTGAAATCAGAAGACGAACAAGAGGTTCCTGACAAAAAGCGGCTGAAAAAGTACTACTCTATGAACGATTTGGACACGGGAGCCATGTCCACCTTCTCTACTACGAACGACCTCAATGGCAAGCTGTTCAGTTGCGAGCTGTGCGGTGCGCATTTTAGTGTCAAAGGCTACTTGACCAGACACATGAAAAAGCATGCGACCAAGAAACCGTTCATTTGCCCGTTTTACGACGAGAACTCGCCCTCCAAGTGTCACCAGACGGGTGGATTTTCGAGAAGAGACACGTTCAAAACACATTTGAAGGCGCTGCATTTTGTGTATCCGACGGGAACCAAAAGTGCCGAGAGGGTGTGTAAGAGCGGACGATGTGCCGGGTGTTTTAAGCAGTTCGATTCGAATGTTTCGTGGTTGAACGAACACGTTGCATTGAACAAATGCGAATCGATGGTTGCTAAGTACCATTAATTTACTGTGTTTTTTTTACGCTTTGCCTATCGCTAGATAGTTGTTCTGGTTTACCCACTTGGTTTTGGTGTGGGGTTTTTGTTCGTGTGTAATTAGTGTTCTAAGGGTTTATTTTGCTTAAAAATAGAGCTTACAATATAGTTTTTAGAAAAGAGTTTGGCTTTGAGATAAGGAATCGGCGTTAGGCACGAAGTCATGCTGTGTAGATCAACGGTGCCAATTTGCACAGAACCAAAGGTGCTTCCCAAGCATGTTTCCTTAGAAAAGAAGCTGTGCTTTTTGCTTGCAGATAAATGCTGCACCAATGGGCACCTAAATTCAATTCTTTTGTCCTAATTTTAAAAATATCAACCTCTAATAACACCAGGTGGCCCACGATCAACTGAATCTCCTGAAACGCTCATTACCGTACCTTTTGTGGTATGGAATTCTTCCAAGTACGTTTGCGTTTTTCCGAGGTCAGGATGGAACTTTGAACTCCGAGATGATACAAACTGCTACCAAAAGGCCATTCGAAAAAATGGAAAAGAGCGGAAAGTGTCTTGGCTCAACATACTAGTTGAACTTTACGCTGTTACGGCGGCTTCCTACCGATGCTACATGTGCCAGGCTCTGTGCATGCCTTAATTCTGTGCAATTTATCATCATGTCATTTCCAGTTTTCTTTTTTTCAGCCCTCTCGTTCATTTTTCCAGTGATGGTGAAAAAAAAGAAGAGATAAAGATCAATAGTAGGAGACGAAGGACTTAGAGGCAAAATGGGGCTAAGTATGTTACTCGGAGCAATTGCGCCAGTAGTTTAAATGGGTTGTAATTGAAATGCAGTATCGAAAGAGACAATTGGGGGTGTATTCCAACAGTTACTTCCTGAGCAAACCTTCGTTTTTTTCATCGCATTATAACGGACAACCGATTCCGGTAAAAGGTGATGTTTTTCAGTTCCCCTCTCTCCACTATATAAACAGCATATTATCCAATATTGATATAAATACCGTAGAGTGTCTTGCTTTTAATTGTAACTAAATCAACTCCCCTTTTTAGTATATACAAAAACCATCACCATGTCAAGATTACAATGGCTCACTTCCATCAACGTTAACTCTATCCCAGATAGAAACTTCCGTCGCTCTTCTATCATTGGTACCATTGGTCCAAAGACCAACAATGTTGAAGTTCTTGTCAACTTGAGAAAGGCCGGTCTTAACATCGTTAGAATGAACTTCTCCCACGGTTCATACGAATACCACCAATCCGTTGTTGACAACGCCAGAAAGTCTGAAGAAATCTACCCAGGTAGACCTTTGGCTATCGCCCTTGACACCAAGGGTCCTGAAATCAGAACCGGTACCACCAGAGACAATGTCGACTACCCAATTCCAGCTGAACACGACATGGTCTTCACCACCGACGACAAGTACAAGGAGTTGTCCGACGACTCTATTATGTACATTGACTACAAGAACATTACCAAGGTCATTGAAGCTGGTAAGATCATCTACGTTGATGACGGTGTTTTGTCCTTCAAGGTCGTTGAAGTTGTTGACGACAAGACCATCAAGGTTCAATCCGTTAACGCTGGTAAGATCTGCTCCCACAAGGGTGTTAACTTACCAAACACTGATGTCGATTTGCCAGCTTTGAGTGAAAAGGATAAGGCTGATTTGAGATTCGGTGTCAAGAACAACGTTAACATGGTTTTCGCTTCTTTCATCAGAACTGCTAACGATGTTAAGGAAATCAGAAAGGTTCTCGGTGAAGACGGTAAGGACGTTCAAATCATTGTCAAGATTGAAAACAGACAAGGTGTTAACAACTTCGACGAAATCTTGAAGGAAACCGATGGTGTTATGGTTGCTAGAGGTGACTTGGGTATTGAAATTCCAGCTCCAGAAGTTTTCATTGTCCAAAAGCAATTGATTGCTAAGTGTAACCTTGCCGGTAAGCCAGTTATCTGTGCCACCCAAATGTTGGAATCTATGACTTTCAACCCAAGACCAACCAGAGCTGAAGTTTCCGATGTTGGTAACGCTATTGTCGATGGTGCTGATTGTGTCATGTTGTCTGGTGAAACCGCCAAGGGTAACTACCCATTGGAAGCTGTCTCTATGATGCACCATACCGCTTTGATTGCTGAAAAGACCTTGCCATACTACGCTAACTTCTCAGACTTGAGAGAATCTTCTCCAAAGCCATTTGCTCTTCAAGAAACTCTTGCTTCTTCTGCTGTCACTGCTACTTTTGAACAAAACGCTAAGGCTATTATTGTTCTTTCTACCTCTGGTACTACCGCTAGATTATGTTCTAAGTACAGACCAGACACTCCAATTATCATGGTCACCAGAAACGACAGAGCTGCTAGATACTCTCACTTGTACAGAGGTGTTTACCCATTCATCTACAGAAAGTCCAAGAACGAAAACTGGGCTGAAGATGTTGATGAAAGAATCAACTTCGCTATTGAAGAATCTGTTAAGCTCAACATCTTCAAGAGAGGTGATACCGTTGTTGTCATCCAAGGTCACAAGGGTGGTGTTGGTCACTCCAACACTATGAGATTGATCCAAACTTAAATGTAAAAAAATGAATCTCTTTTAATGCTTAAATATATACGATATAAATAATACTAATTAAAGAAAAATGATTTTTCGATTATCAAAATAACGAATGGCTTTAAATAATGTAAACCATCAAAGGTGGTGAAATCCTTTGATTCGCAAAATAGTTTATATAGAAAAGATGTAAAAAGGATAGTTCTTCAACTACTTAATTGAACCTTTTGTAAACGAATTAATTTCCTATTCGCAAAGTAGAACAATATCATGCCGAAAATGCAAAAACCAGAACATATGATGAAATACCAATTGTCTCTTTCTTCAATAAAGTTTTCTAAATTCATACCGTATGTTGCTGCTAAAAACATCAAACTTGCCAATGAGAGTAGCGTTATCGAAAATTTCAAATTCAAGAGCATCAAATCATTTCTATTTGAGTCTAATACAATAGCAATGATTTCTTCAGTGGTCTTCACGTCATTAAGTCTGCTTTCTGCAGTTTGAACAATGGCATCGCAGTGTAACGAGTATGTTTCTAAAAGCAATTCAACTTCTTGATGATCATCTTTACATCTGCGTATGCCCAATTCCTTCTCAGTTAGATACAATTCATTAAGTTCTTCATCTTGATCTAACATTTCATCAATCAAATTTCGAATTAATGTTGCTTTTTGAATGTAAACTTGGAGCTTTTTTGAAACAATTAAAAGATATTTCAATTTGGCTAAATCTACATCATCTTCTAGTTCTTTCAAGATTCCATTTACAACTGTGACGTGTACTTTCATTTCGGACTGCAAATGGTCTATAACATCTGCAAATATGCATTCTAGTGCTCTTATTTCGTAATCCAATACAGTATTTCCTGGTATGCCTTCGTTTCTTTTAACCTCTAACGACTCTTCTTTTTTGATATCATTCAAAGGTCTTAGCTTTTCTGTGAGTTGTTCCATTAAATGAATTGATGAATAGCCGCCATCATAATTGAACACAACAACTTCATCACTTTTTATCAAGGCTCTAACATGAAGTACTGATAGTAAAATACTTCTTTCTCTAATGATAACCATTGGGACAATATCATCATATCCTTTGTCAATCTTTCTCAAATCTCTTGGGAGAAGGTCGTGTTTCAACAGCAGTCTTTTAATGATAGACTCACTATTCATAATTCTATGTCGTCCCACTGAATCAAATAACAGACATCTTCCAGACGCTGTTGAGTTAGAGTTCATTAGCGATGAAATAGAACTTGGAGGTGTCACAGTTGGATATGAGGAAATATTACTCAATAAATGGTCAACACTGGATGAGTATCTCCTAAACCCTGTCCTTATCAATGATCTCCAGAACATAGCTGCTTTGTGTTCATGAAAGTAAATGAAGAATGTAGAATGCAAAGTGATTAAATGTTCTAAAAATTTCTTTCTTTACAAGTTGTGTGAATTCAAACTGATTATACGCTTTTTTAAAAGAGGTTATGAAGCGGTATGAATTAGGTTACGAATTGGGTAGAGGATCATATGGTACTGTTTATGTTGCCAAAGACATATTAACAAACAGACAGGTTGCCATCAAGGAAATTGACTTAGACTCAACAGACGACTTATCAGATGTTCAACATGAGATACGCATTTTGTCAACGTGTAAACATCCTAATATAACGCAATATTATGGAACAGAAGTTCAAGGTACTAAGCTTAGAATTGTTATGGAATTTATGGGTGCTGGTAGCTGCCTAGACTTGATATCTGCGGGTCCATTTAGTGAAGAAGTTATATCATACATTATGGGATCAGTACTACAAGCTTTAATTTATTTGCATGATCAAGGAAAAATTCACAGAGATATTAAAGCTGCTAACATACTAGTTTCAATTAATGGAGATGTTAAAATTGCGGATTTTGGAGTTTCAACTCAATTGTCAAACAACTTAAGTAAAAGAATTACATTTGTGGGAACACCTTATTGGATGGCACCAGAAATTATCCAACATGACGAGTATTCATTTGCCGCCGATATTTGGTCACTGGGAATTACTGCTTTTGAATTGGCATACGGAAAGCCACCATTGAGCCAGTTTCATCCATTCGATGTGCTTTATAAGATCACGGAAAACAATCCTCCAAATTTAGGATCTCAATTCTCCGAAGAGTTCAATAGTTTTGTTGATTGCTGTTTACAGAAAAATCCAAGCGACAGATTGAATGCAAGAGTCCTCTTAAACCATAAGTTTTTGAGATTAGGGAGGGGTTTGAACAAAAGTGAAATGAGAAAGTTATTGGAGCGTAAGTGGAAATGGGATTCAGAAATTGGGAACGTTGATAAAAGGTTCTACGTGCCAAGTAGTGAAGAGTTACAGGCAACAAACAGAAATGATAGAGAGAGTCATAGGAATGGCGTAACAATGAACACTAATAAAAATGATATGAAACCAAACGACTTACAGTGGGACTTTTCAGAAACCGTTAAGAAAATACAACTGAGTGACATACCAGTTCTGGCCAACGATTCACCGCAACGTACAATAAAGGTTCCACAATCACCGCTTTCAAAATCAGCAATTTATCAGCTACCTAGGTTCTTGGATTCACCAAAAAAGAACTCAATAAATGAGGACGCTGTCCAAAAGCTGTTGTCAGACATTCTCAACCAGTCATTCAAAAAGGTTTCTTCTAGGTATGATTTATCCACAGCACAATATGATTCATTGGTTAACTTCCAAACTCTTATGAACAACTCTTTATTTTTGAGCGATGACGAAATTTACAAAGACATTTTCAGCAGATATTTCAAGGTTATGCTGAAGAAGATCATGAATACCGATGGCGAGGTCGGTGCCGCGTTGAGATCAAAGATGCTCCCTAAATGGTACATTTCCATGATGAAAGAATTGGAAAGATTGCAAAATAATGATAAATGATCCTGTTTCACTGTATTATTAGCCTGGTATATATATCCTTAAACAATGTTTAAACTAAGTAACGACTCTGAAAGTTGCTCAATCTCATGACCATCTGTCTCACGGTTCGATATCTTGCACCTTCCATATTTCTGATCAGGATGTGGAATCACTATTCTAATCCGGTACTTGCCTTTCTTAGGTCTCTTGTTATTTGCTTTGCATGATTTCACTATTATCTGTAGCTCACTATCTGTAATTTTGTCAACCCTTATGTGGTTGCCGTTTGACTTGTACTCGATCCCCATATTTTCAAGTGAAAGAGTTCGGATAGCCCTTTATTAAATTGGTATATTCAAATAATTGTAATTATGTTCAAACCACGTAAATAGGTTTATCTGATTGCAGTAATTGATTCAAGTATGAGGTCCTGTATTTATGATAATTATATTATGATGTCACTTCACCCGCTCTTGTATTTACTATTATCTTACTCGCCAATTATGACTCTTTATGGGAGTGGCTCTCTGCTAATGTTTCCTTCCCTATGTAACAGTAGCACTATCACACAAAACGAATACCCAGCCGGCGTTCGTCTTTTCCGAATGAATAGAAACCAATCAGATGATGTAATTGCGCAATGATAAAGTATAAATAATTTATACTAGACGGTACATAATAATGGTTCGGACTTCAACTCCGAGGTGGCTCAGCAGCGCTCAATTCACTGGTCGAGGTTGAGTCCATTCAATCTGCTTTGTAGCTCCTTGATGTGGTCTCCCTTGGCACTGCTTTCAAACGATTTCTTCTTTGGAGGTGCAGGAGGCGCCTTCTTCTTAGCAACAACCGACTCGAGCTGCTGTTCATTGAGTTTTTTTGGTTTTGGAGGTGGTGCCTTTTTGACAACAGGTTCTTGGCGAGATTGAAGTGGCGGTGGAGGTGATGATGATTGTACAGAAACCAATGGAGATGCAACCCGCTTGGCAGGTTTTGGAGGTGGGGCTTTTTTGTTTGTAATAGCGATGACTTCGTTAATTTGAGGTCTATCTTGAAATTGTTGTTGATATGGAGGAGGAGTGCTTGGTATCGAGTAGACAGTTGAAGTTCTGGATGGTAACCGTGGCGGCAGTGCTGGGTGATGTTGTATTTGCTGCGGAGAGCTTTGTTGTTGGCTTGGGGGTGGTGGTGGTTGGAACTTTGTGATGTCAGGTAGTTCGAACTTCTTTGTTTTTTCCTCTTCTGAGAATTCGACGGAGTTTGTCCTTGATGGCACCTCAGACCCTACATTTCTGGCGTGAAGTGAACTCGAGGAAGATGAAGACAAGGTGTTGACTTTGGCAACAGTGCCTCTAGCCTTCTGCAAACTTTGCTCTCTCATTTCTTTCAATCTGATTTTTTCAGCTTTACGTTTCAAGATGTTATCTTGCTCTTCCTTTGTCAATCTTGCTTTAGGGGGTGGGGCTCCAAATCTATCTAAACTAAAGTCCATCAAGTTTGTAGCAAATTTAGGCTCAACGATTCCGTCGTTATTGAGCTCCGCCTGCTTTTGAGCGATTCTTTCGATGGCTTCTGATTGCACTTCATCAATCCCTGTAGCATAATTGGCCTCTGTAGCACCTTGTACTCCTTGCACCACAGGCTGCGCTGGAATATACTCTTGTGGTTCTCCAAAGCTATTTTGCGCTTGTGTTATTGAGACAGCAGAATATGGTTGGGCTGCTTGTTGGTGATAGGGGTTATTGTAATTCAATGCCTCAGGACTTGATAAAGGTTGTGGAATCGGCATTCCAGGAACTTGAGGCGGTAATTGGGCAGCGGGTCTGGATGAAATTGGAAGTGTTGGTGGCTGTTGACTATAGACTACCGGAGGTTGACTTGGGCCAATTGGTAACGATTGTTGAATGCTATTTTGCGAGTCAGCTGAAAATTGGTTAAATGGTATTTGTTGAATGCCTCGTTCGGTTGATTGCTGTTGAATTGGTTGCTGTTGAATTGGTTGCTGTTGAATTGGTTGCTGTTGAATTGGTTGCTGTTGAATTGGTTGCTGTTGAATTGGTTGCTGTTGAATTGGTTGCTGTTGAATTGGTTGCTGTTGAATTGGTTGCTGTTGAATTGGTTGCTGTTGAATTGGTTGCTGTTGAATTGGTTGCTGTTGATATGATTGCTGCTGGTTTGATTGTTGTGCAAGCGATAGCTGATCATAACCATATGACTGTTGAACTGGAAGCTGTTGTTGTTGTTGTTGGTTGTAACTATATGATTGTTGCATTGAAGGAGGCTGATTATAGCTATAAGACTGTTGTACTACAGGCTGCTGTTGAATAGGAGGCTGATTGTTACTATAAGTCTGTTGAATTGTTGATTGCTGCACTGGTTGTTGCTGTTGCTGCTGTTGCTGCTGAATTGGTTGCTGCTGACTATATGGATATTGTTGAACTGAAGTTTGTTGATTAGGTTGTTGCTGAAAATACAATTGTTGCTGTTGGGTTTGTAATCTAGGGTTGGCATTTGCTGGCCGATTATTGGTGCCATGCTGTGGAGGCATAGGAAACGATTTTGGATCTTTATAATTGATGTTGTAATGTGGTGTTGATGATTCTTCTTCTTCTTCTTCTTGTGTGTTTCCGTTTTTCTTATTATTGGAATGGTTCTTGGCGGCTTTATAGCCAGCTTTTGAAACGGCCTTAGTACCAGAGCCTATACCCTTCAGTACGGTGATACCACCACTTTTAATAGAGTCTTTGTTATTGTCCCAAAACGACGACATCTCAATCTCCCCTCTTAAACGTTAATAGATTTAAGAAGTTCAAGAGTTTGCAATTGAGAAATTTCTCGACGGCTTCAAATCAAAACCATGTTCTTCACCTGAAAATGTCTAAAATCTTTTTGAATAAAAGATATAGAACATCCAGGCTTTCCGTACTAGATGATTCAAGTGATCCCATTGATAGTATGTGTTTCAGGTCTACAAATTATCTTCTAAAACGGATTTCTCAAACAATAATATCAAATAACCTCATTGATTATGGTCTGCTTTCTAATAGCCTAATGTTGAAAGAAACAGCTTCCTTTACTACTGAAAAGGTTCATTGGCGTACCGTTTACGATGAACTGGATTTTAAGGTAAAAATAGATGATAGCAATTCCAATAAAGTTGGTCATTTTCGTTTTTATTTACCACCAATTTTAGGCCCTCAAATTCTTATTGTTATTCAATCAAAACAAGATTGCCAAAGGCGTCAGTTGTTGATGCTGTTTGCTGGAAATAACATATTTTATTCAACTATTCAAAAGTTTTTTATTGATTTGGCAAATTGTATAGTAAAGCCATTAGCTTTGACATCTTTCGATTTGAGATCGTGTTTGGATTACACTGTTTGTGAGGACAAATTAGATAGTATTGGTGATATTGAACTTTGGTTTGGTAAGTTCGATACTTCAGGGAAATTAGGAAGCATTACGATAAATGTCAATGCTGAGGATGTTAAGAAGATACACAAGGAATACAAAGATGAAAACAAATGCATTTTGAAGAGGGCAGAAGATGTACATTATAACGATGTTGAGCAAGTAGGAAACAGAGGTGTTTCTATACCAATATTCCGAAATTTAATTAACGAAACAAGAATATCATTTGATAAACTGGAATTGGTTAGGGTTAAATGTGGGTTGTTCTCATTGACATTTGATGGTAAAATAATATTCACAGAATTAATGACCCCAATAAATTTCGATGACATGGATACTTTAGAAGATGATCGAGTGTCGATATGGTTCATTCTCAATAGAATGATCAATAGTTTGTGAAATGTAAGGTATTTGTATAATATATGTATAGTATAAAAAATTAATTCAGTCATGATATTGCAAGAAACAGTTATTGATGGATAGTTATCAACCTCTATAGTCAAATAGGCTTCTCACCTGCTTTGTCCAAAGCATCAAAGTCAACATCAAAACTGCTACCACAACCACATGAACTCTTTGCGAAAGGACTTTCAACAACTTTAAAGCTCTCACCGATCAACTCCGTCACGTAATCCACCTTAGAATCCCTCAATATTTCCAATGCCTCCTTGTCAGCAATGACTTTAGCCCCATCTCTTTCAAAAAGCGAGTCACCCTCGTCTGGTTGGAACGCTGTGGAGTCTGTTAATTCTAAATCGTATTGAAAGCCATGGCAACCACCGGAAGAGACTTTCAATCTCAAAGCTAAATCTTTGTACTTTTCTTCAGTACTTTTGATAACGTTCATCTTGTCTGCTGCCTTCTTCGTTATCGCCAAGTGGAGAGGTAGACTATTATGATCAGAAAGTTGGATATTAGATGATTTTGTTAATGAAAAATCATCTAAAAGCCCTAACGTTGATTTTGCAAACTTCGGTGATTGTGTAGACTGAGACCTTACCCCTCTAATCATGCTCAAAGAGCCTAATCGAATGCTTCGTGCCCACATTGCTTGGTTTGAAATTGATATTAGTTGCTTAGTAAAGATTTTTATATAGATGATGATTAGTGCGTTTTTACGTAAAATGCAAAATCAAGAGATTGTATTAAAAGCATGCTTACAAAGGAATACCGATGGAAAATTAGACAGATATAACTTCCGATATAAGGGCAATTGACAACCAAATTTATGTCAACAAATACTTTTAAAGAGTACCCCATTATTCATCGATTCTCTTAGGACTTGCTTATCTCGAATATGAGCAAAAGTCCCATTTGATCGGAACCTTTGTCAATCATATTTAAAGCTTAGAAGAATGGCTGAACACCTACACTTGTTTAAATTATATTTTCGAGTAAAAGCTAAAGGTATTAAGCCTTCAATATTCTATACTGGGCCACTTATCACTTACATAGTAAAACGACAAAAAAACTGAAGAGAGCACCTCCTAATAAACTGATGTTGATGACAAGAGCAGTAAATGCAGCGGCTGCTTTCTGTTCTTCTTTTGTATCTAAAACCTGTCCAACTCTCATATAGGCACTACTAAAAAGTTGTCCATTAGTCAAGCCAAAGAGTAACTGTAATCCCATATAAATCACATCTCCAAAAACACTATTGCCCTTACCATTGACGTTACATAATAAGAACAAAGGAATAAAGCCTATTCTGAATAGAGAATAAGTTATCAGTGAAAAGTTTGATTTTACAACACACTGAGGAATTGCACAGATAATCCTTCCCAGTAGATCACCCAAGTTCCAGACAAGGAAAGCTAACGGGGTGAAAATCTTTTTATCAATGACTTTAGACTCAACGTTTGACGCAAAAATTGGAAAGACAAGAGTTATTGAGAATGTTAACATGATAGTAGATTCAACATAGTTCAATTTTGACCAAAGTTGCTTGAAACCAACATCCTTATGCTGGTAACTATCTTCTCCATCTTCCCCAGACACACGAGTATCAATCGAAGGCACCACGGATTCCATATCCAAATATGAATATTTGTTTTCATAATATTGCATACCCCAAATACTCAACTGTGCTAAAATAGCCATTGCAACACTGGTTAAAAAGTATTTGATGGCTTCGCCTGATCGTTGACTAATATCGAGTATTTGCGATTCGTTTGTTAAAACTGCAACAATCATTGAGATTGATGGTAACACGCCAGCAATTGCGTTACCAACTACAGTAGCATTTGCATAGAAACTGGATTGCGTGTTAACTAAGGCCATCAAACCGACCTGTGTCAAACAAGAACCAACAGAAGTAATTGCAACATTCAGCATGACAAAAGCAAAATAAATTATCGTTAGCTTTTGTGGCAATAAGACGGATAAAGCCATGATAATAAACACCAAGATTTGAATATTATTTCCTCTTTTCAATCTATTCGAGTAGTTAACATTCTTTTGGCGTCTTGACAAGTAAAAGTTAAAAAAGGTGGACACTAAGGTGGAAACTGTCATCATCATAGATGAATAGTTTGATGACAAATATGGATACTCACCAAACCTCTCTTGAAAGTAGTCTGATGCAGATAAAAAGCAGTTCCATGGCCATAATGAAGCAACACCAGCCATTAAGTAGGCGATATATTTGATACTAGATAACCTCACTAAAAATGGGCCTTTGTTTAAAACGATCTGGTCATCAGAGACTGCCATATAGTCGTTTTGTTACTTTTGATTATTTTGATTGTTAGGATAAAGAATTGAAATTTTTAATGAACACATGATAAATATTCGGCAATTAGTGGTCACTTGTCTTAAAACAAGTAAATAAGCACAAAAAGCGGGACAAAGTCCCAACAGGGGTATTCAAAGATGTTTAAGTCAAAGATTATTATTCGGAAGTTGAATTTTGGGGCTCTTTAAACAAAACACTTTCTGTAGTAAGACCGAGGACACGACATGAAAATGGTAAAGGTAAAATAACATGGTGTTTCTATCAACTCCATACACTAGCGGAACATACAAGTATAGATCCGCATTATTCGGCTATATGGCTTTCTAGATAAAAAGATTTTACTGTTTGTAGTCTCAAGTCGTGATTTAGAGATATCTAACCTGCCGAACAGACTCATATCTTGTTTATAAAGAGTTTCTATTGTAGTGAACAAATACAGAGTGGTACTTTTAAGTAGTTAACACCGTTAATAATTATCTTTCTGTTAAATCAAAACAGAGGCATGACACATGATCATTGGCATTTTGAGTCATGTACATTTGTTTACCACTTCAGGCTTTATTTACGTTTCACAAGGTTGAGGAAACATGATACTGTGCCTAAAGTCGAAGTTTACAATATTTTTTTAGGTAAGAACTTTGCACATGGTGACCAAGATTATAGACATGTAAGACAGGATTGCTGAAGCTTCCCCTGCCGATCACTTCGTTATTCGCATATGGATAAGAAATTAAGTACCACCTAACGTTATTGATATTATAATAATACAAGTTCACTGTATTGAAGCTGTAATCGAATATTCACAAAAGCTCCTAGTATCAATTAAAAAGCTTGTGTTCGAAATGTTGACTCATCGATAGAGTAGACCAAGCAAGATATCCTGAACAGAGCACGGCAGTTTGCATTATGATAGTGTCTATCAAAATTCACGGCAGCTATTGATGGCATGTCAATAGTATCTTTAAGAAAATATTGTATCTTATGAAATGAAATACTTTATGCAAACTGTTGAATTGCCACTGAAGCGTAGCGAAGAGTGAAAAGACGAGTAATAAAAGAAAAACTGGTTAGTTAATTACAAAAAATGTGCCGAGGAAGATATTTCAGTGGAGCAGTAAATTTGCTTAAATCATAACCACTACTCTTTGCAAGAAATAGTAAGTTGTTTTTCTTTTATAGGTCATAATAGCAAACTTTTGTTTTCTTTTTCATTCTCATTTGAAAATATGATTTATAAATATAGAAATAGTGTATCATTCTGCTTTTGGCAACACCATTCGATAGTAACAACTTTTCTTCTTATTTGTTAAGACAAAAGTTTAGTGATCAACACTAAGTCCAAACACTGGATACATGATTTTAGTAAAGACAGTAACAACGATTGGAATTCCGGAATAAACAATCAGCTTTATCCAAATGTCTCTATCGTTTCTAGGTTTGAAAGCATAACACTGTTCAGATTTATGGTGATGATGATTGCTATTGCTGCTTGAGGAGAGCCAGCATTTTAGCAAAACAGGCTTTGCGAAAGATTTCCAAATCAGAACAGCAACAACACCAACTAAAACCCGTAAAATACTGTTGATAAATCCTAACTGTTGATAATCAAATGGGACAAGAGAAGGATAGTTGGCGCTAGGGTTTGCAAATCGAGAATTTGCGATAAAGTAATGACCGAGATCTAGACCCATGATAACACCAATAAAAGCAACAGAGTCCTCAAAACAAGGACAAGCGTCAACCGGCACAGGATGAATGTATATTAGCAAATAAAATCCAAACAAGATGTAAAATGGAACAAAAATCGAATCGTTGAACATGACCAAGCGATCCCAGTATTCACAAGTAAGTAATCTCAAAACCACGACAAAGGCACCAATTAGACCACCAACGGAAACGTCTACGAGTCCATGCATGCCACAATACAGCCTACCAAGAACCAAGGAAACCCAGTACCAAACCATAACGGCCGCAAGAGTCAATCTTGTCACCAATGAGAGACCATGAAGCTCGGAACTATTGTTGATCAAGTGGTAAATGAGTAGCAGACAAACACCAGTAGCATTGGCGGTGTGTGAGGAAGGACAGCCGTATTCCCTTGCAGTGTATGTAGACAAGGTTAGCCTTTTGAGTGGAGGAGAGGCAGGCCTTGGTAAACAAATCGCGTCTTTGACAAAACCAGTTAGATATATACCCATACCGAGAATGACCACCAAATCACGCAAAATATACAAGTATCCAAACCAGGCAGGAATTGGTAGCATCAAGACGTAGAAGGTGTGAGAACCAAGGCTGGCAGTGTGAAGAAAATAGAAGTTGAGTAAGGGCGAATGCCATGACTGGATGTAAGCTAGAAACGGCAACTCCACATCAAGCAGAGGTAGCAGAAGTTCCCTGAAGTATGCGTATACTGGATTCAAACGCTGCTGGTAGTACTCCCTGGATTTTAGACCAGCGTCCTCTAAATGTGTGTCTTTTAACGTGACAGTTTCTTTTTCCGAAATCTCGGAGATCGAAATGGATCTGACCCGTCTTGTCCAACTCTGCGCCTCTTCCATTAATACTAAGACCAGCTGTATATACCAATATCACGTAAAATAGGCAACACTGAATGTTATTATCAGAATGTGAATTTCTATTTATGTTTTCAGAGTAACATCATCCGAAAGCGCTCAGCAGCCGAGCATAAAAGACGCCGCGGGGCTCCAATGTTATGAGAGAATAGAATGCTACTGTCAGAACAACTCTGTGAATGCAATAGTTGGGATGTCTGTATTCGTGTGTTAGTGAACAAAACAGTGGTGAACCCACTGCACTATTTTGCCCAACGTTCTCGACTCAGTACGTTGTTGCTAAGTGAAACCGATGAGCTCTTCACCATCCGCCAAACAGTATGTTGTTACGCACACACACGTTACTACCCTCGCCAGATGCTGGCGTTATCCAAAGCCAACTGTTTTGCAGCGGCTAACCAAATGCGCTCCATTCAAGTAGCAACAGTGTATGCTACTCCAACCTGCATGCTCCTTATTATAAAACAGTCTTTGATAGACATTATTCCAAGCTATATACTAGCTACTTATTGTAGTTAAAGTTGTCGATCTTTAGTACTTCAACCACTCATCTGTAAAATTCTATATAAATACTAAATACTTATACTACACAAGCCTACATTTGAACATCAGCATGACGCTCAAGAACACAGTGTCATCACCATAGAACGGTGAAGTGTAAAGAAAATGAGCATTGAATCACGTAAAGGTAGTGAATGAGCAGCTCGATTCAAATAAGGCATAGCATCTTTCACGTGACCGTACTAAGGCCTTCCCTAAGCTTCGCGTGAGAACTTTGAGTATCTTTAGCGTGACTGCGTTTAGAATCACGTGCAGCACCCGCGCACCGCACCAAGCGCCCAACCTCGCTGATTTTCCACTCAATTTTCCTCCAGAGAGTGAAATTTTCAGCGAAAAAAAAAAGTTGGTGATTGAAACTAGCTATTGAAAGGAAAGTAGTTACATTAAGCCAAAATGCAAAACGACAAGGGTGAACTCGTATGTTGACATTGAATTGGAGAAGTGAAGGAAACACGACCGTTTGAAGAGTAGTAACGAAAGAGAACCAGTGGTGCCTATCATTCTGGAATTTGAACAAGCAATATCGAAACGAGATTGAAAGTAGTGGAAATGAAAAATGGCCAGCAGTATACAATTAGGTAGATAAAATTAACGTAGTCCAGAGAAACACAGATACACTACCTCTAAGAAAGGAAATGAGTGATAGAAAGACCAAGCGAACGGACAAATTGTAATTCAACATTTTCAAAAGGGAAGGAGCCTCAGCAAATACATTGCGCTGACCCTAAAGCATTATACACAGTTGTCAAAACGATCCTCAATCAGAGCTACTCTTGAACTGCACCCTCAGCACTTCTCTCCAACACTTTTCAGAGCCCAATTACTAACAAATTTATCTTTTAGGTTGAATTATACATTCCAAGAAAGTGTTCTGCTACCGGTAGAATTATCAAGGCCAAGGATCACGCTTCCGTTCAAATCAGAGTTGCTGAAGTTGACGAATCTGGTAAGATGATTCCAGACGCTGTCAAGACCTACGCTCTTTCCGGTGAACTCAGAAGAAAGGCTGAATCTGACGATGCTGTCAACAGATTGGCTCAAGCTGATGGTTTAATCTCTAACGTCTGGTCCTACTCCCGTTAAGATATGTGTTGTGTAAATTATATAAATCTTTAAAAACACACAAATAGTTATAAATATCTTAAATAATTATTACTTATAACCATTTTACGCCATATTGACTTCCTTTAATTTTGTGCTTGCCACGTCCTATGTTGTAGCCTGCAATTGCTTTCCAATGTCACTGCCCACTACATTTTCTCAATGCACTATCTTGAAGCACATTTACTAAACTTGTCTTTACAGAGTTAGGGTTACCCGGCTTGAAAATCATCAAAGTTCGAAGAGAAAAAAAATTTATTAAAAAAATTTTTTTCTCTATTTGGGAAAAAGTTCAAAATTTTCAACTGATTTCATAGTGTCTTACCTCCTTTCACAAGCTTTATTCCATATAGCACATAAGAAATGTCTGCACCAACCAGTCTCACTGCCGACAACGGCCAAATTGATTCCAACTATGATCAAGTTGCTACCACTTTTGATCAATTGAACCTTAAGCCAGAAATTATGAGAGGTATTTTCGGTTTGGGTTTCGATGCTCCATCTGCTATTCAACAAAGAGCTATTTTGCCAATTACTGACGGTAGAGATGTTCTTGCTCAAGCTCAATCCGGTACTGGTAAGACCGCTACCTTCTCCATTTCTGCTTTGCAAAGAATTGACGAAAAGGTTAAGAAGACCCAAGCTTTGATTATGGCCCCAACCAGAGAATTGGCCTTGCAAATTCAAAAGGTTGTTCTTTCTCTTGCTTTGCACATGGACGTCACTGTTCACGCTTGTATCGGTGGTACTTCTGTTGCTGACGATATCAAGGCTTTGGAAAACGGTGCTCAAATTGTCGTCGGTACTCCAGGTAGAGTCTTCGACATGGTTGAAAGAGGTTTCTTTAAGGTTAAGGATGTTAAGATGTTTATCATGGATGAAGCCGATGAAATGCTTTCTGCTGGTTTCAAGGAACAAATTTACAACGTTCTTAAGTACTTACCAGAAACTACTCAATTGGTTCTTTTGTCCGCTACCATGCCAGCTGAAGTTTTGGCTGTTGCTAACACTTTCTTGAGAGACCCAATCAGAATTCTTGTTAAGAAGGATGAGTTGACTTTGGAAGGTATTAAACAATTCTATGTCGATGTTGACGAAGAACAATGGAAGTTTGACTGTTTGTCAGATTTGTACGACTCCATTTCAGTTACCCAAGCTGTTATTTTCTGTAACACCAGAAGAAAGGTTGAAGAATTAGCTCAAAAGTTAACCGAAAACAACTTTACTGTCTCTTATATTCACTCCGACATGTCTCAACAAGACAGAGATAAGATTATGACTGAATTCAGAACCGGTTCCTCCAGAATTTTGATTGCCACTGATTTGTTGGCCAGAGGTATTGATGTCCAACAAGTTTCTCTTGTTATCAACTACGATTTACCAGACAACTACGAAAACTACATTCACAGAATTGGTAGAGGTGGTAGATTTGGTAGAAAGGGTGTTGCCATCAACTTGTTGACCTCCGAAGACGTTGCTAAGATGAGAGAAATTGAAATGTTCTACAACACTCAAATCTTAGAATTGCCAGGTGACATCTCTGCTTTGTTCCAATAAGTAAATTGAATTTCGTGTACTTGCTTGTTATTATCTCTAGGAAATGACTTTCCTTTTGTTTCTTCCTTTTTTTTTTTAATATATATCTTAACTATTACACTACTACTATCGTATATTTATCTTATCTTTCTTTACTTAAGCACAATGGTTTCTCGTTAATGGACATGCTTTTGTTTATTAATCAGTATTACGTAAAGTTTTTGCTAAAAAATGCTAAATCACTTTATCTTCATCAGTTAATTCAAGCCTCCGGAGCACAAATAGCAATGGACAATTCACTGCTTTCGGATCTGATATCCACGCAAAGGGACTATGGTGCCATGGGCATTATGTCCAACGCACAAAGGACAGCTCGAACAGATCCCCAAGAGCCACCCAAGTCTACATACACCAATGCGTTTTTTGTTAGTTTAGATCGGATGGTGTTTGTTCTCATCTATCTAACCTACTGCAAGGATGAATCTTTTACACGCTTGCTAGCCACATCTTTGATCCAGATCCTCATTTCCCAATTTTGTTCGCCTATTGCACTACTTGAATTGGATAGCACCATCCTCTCCAAAGTAAACTCCGCCAAGACTGGATTGAGGCTTTACGTAATCCTATTAGGCATCAACAACATCAGTTTGCACTTGTTTGATTATGGGTTGCCTGTGTGGAGCTGGAACTGGGACTTGCTTATAGATTCTACTCCTTATTTGACGCAAAACTGGATCAGTAGGGGACTTTTGACTCAATGGATTGGCGAATCAAGCCTAAAATCCGTTACTCTGTTGCTGATATTAGACTTTTTGACCCTCACACTACAATTGGTTGAGGTTGGCGCCATCGGGTCCTTGAGAGCCTCGCAATTGAACCAAGTCACAGTGGATCTCTAAACTTCAAAACCGTTATGTTATTTTTAACCCTCAGAAGATTTTTTCTCATCAGTTACTCTCCTTCCTTTTATCTTTCATTATCGGAAAAGGTCGGAAAGGCATTGAATAGCGTATCAAAGTAGCCAGAAACAATGGATACCAGTTCATATAGAAGGGCGACGGATGATGGAATGGAATCTCCGGACTCCAGCTCGCTACACAACGTGCCATCTCAGTTTAACTTGGAAACTTTATACAGGGATAACATTCGGTATGCAACTCAAAGAGTGTTGCCACCGTCAGATTTTCACTCCCCATATTATTTGCCGTTTAACAACATTGACGATCCAAGGCCTGTGGATCAATTGATATACCGTTTGACAATCTGGAAAATGATCATCAAACAGGTCATTTTCTATTTCCAAGAGATGTCTATTTTCAAGAAGCAAACGTTCCTGGCTAACAGAGCAATGCTTGAAACATTGGAAATCTTGAAAAGGCAGAACAGTGGTAAGCTAAAGAACAAGGCAAACGCCAACAAGGGCTTAAAGAAGTCAATGCCAAACGTCTCTTTGGAAGATCTGGGTCAAAAGACTCCTGGATCTGGACCCTATGGTGATTTATCGGCATCCTCCATTGTCAACAAATTACTACAAACAACATTTTTACCTCCGGGCGATCATTCAATTCTATCGATCAGTAATACTTACTTCGATAGTCATAATGCTGTCAAGGAAAGGGAGTTGGTGACATATCAACAACTATCGAATAAATTGATCCCAAAATTAGAAAATTTGAAAGAACAGTTGAATGGTGTTATTGAACAGATGACCTCTTTAAAATCAAACCAGGGTTTCAAAACCAAGAACCTGAAGATGGATATAGCTAAAACTGGTGCCATTTTGTCTGATTATTTGAATAATATCGAATTATTTACCAAGGGGGAAACGAAGACAAGATTAGGAACGACCATTAAATTTGGTGACTCAAATGTCACTCCAAAGGATCCATATCTATTGAAACTTAAACTAGATTTACAATTAAAAGATCAATTGTATTCGGAGGCAAGACTCAAGGATATGTATTATGATCTTCAAAAGAAAGCTGTTCAGTTAGAAAAAATTCTTTACGAAGAAATTCAAAATTGTATCGGCACATATACTGACTTAATCGACTGTGAATTGAATGCGGTTAAGGATAATATGATCCAGCCATTCAGAGACGGGTTTTTGAAAAATTCTCCTGTTATGGATTGGGATTTTTTTATTAGAAATGACAAGAATAGAAATTTCTTAAATGTATCAGGAGAAGAAACTTTAAAGACAAAGATCATTAGAAAAACAAGCGATATTGTTTATCCATACAGACAGAGTTCAATTTCATCATGCTTGTTATCAGGCTTTTTAGATAGAAAGTCAAAGTATTTGAAGAACTACTCAAAATTTTATTACGTTCTAACATTGAACTATTTGCATGAATTCAAATCTAATGATAGGAAAAAGGAAAGGCATCCAACACACTCTTTCCCAATTGATGACATCAAGGTTTCAATTGTTGATGATGATCCAAAAAAGTTTGTCTTGAGAATAGTCAAAAGAGACGAAAACTCTAAGGCGAAGTCAACATTTCGATGTGAAACTGAAGAAGTTGCAAAAAAATGGGTTGAATATCTCTGCGATTTGACAGATTTTGACTCACCAATTGAAAGAAATAATAGTTACGAGGATGAGGATGAGAATGATGGGGCAGAGCTTAACGAATTTGAGAGTAATGATCAAAGACTCAACCTTTCACCTGTTAATACTGCAAATGAAACTCACTCTATCTATAGCGTTCCTTCAACAACATCTGTGAGTAGTCCAAGCATGGGAGGGGTGCCTACACTACAATCGGCTCAATATCATACAAGGATCCCTAGTGATCATTCTCTTGATAACTACTTTCCTCCAGTCAATGGTAGTACTCCAAAATTTCCATCTGCTACTAATATAACTTTCAGATCCATTAAGTCAAATAACACAATAATGTCAAATGCAACAACAAGATACCCTAACACAGGATCAAAGCCCAGCTCGAAAGCCTCATCCAGGGCTACAAGCCCAACTACATCGAGATTCAATTTTTCGAGCCCAAGACTCAATGCTATGGCATCTACACCAACTAATAATACTAACGCCATAAATAACGAAGCTGGCACACCAGGTTTGCCAAGTCCAACCCCTATCTCACCACAGTCTAGCAATCTGGCTTCAACGATAAATAATGGTGATTACTTTTCATTTAGATCAAACGTACGAACTCTAAAGAGATTACCTAGTGCCGGTAGCGGCGGTAGTAAAGTGACAACCAATTCAGGGCCTAACTCTATTCCTTCTCCGAGTGGACTGAACACGAACCTGAGTAACAATTCATTACCAATAATCAATGTTACAAGCTCGCCTGTTAATGAATACTTTAACATCAATGGCATTGGAAATGATCAAACCAATGAAGAAGATAACGCGATAGAAGAAGAAAGTGGAATGGACAAAAGAAGAAGAACCTTGACCGAGCAATTGAAGAAAAATAGTATTGAGAAGCTTTTACCATTGCCAAGTAAATCCTCCATTGATTTCAATCTACAGTCAGTAAACAACAATAGAACAATTCCAGCAACACCTGGTGTTATTCCTGGTTCGAGGTTGGATGGTATGTTTAATATTGAAGAAAATGAGGAACATGATGAGGAATAGGGGTTTTTTTCTTCCTTGGTATAACATCTTGCTTTTATGGCAATTATTAACCTTTTTAAATAGTCCTCTTTTTAGATACTGAAATTAAAGTCTACTGAAAATGTTTTTGAAAAAAAAATGAATAATTTATCATGAGCAGAAATTATTTTCATACTTGTAACGTTTTGTGTTTACATAATCTTTTGACAGTTATACACATAGAATTTCTGTGGACAGAAAATAGCAGAGGAGTTAAATGGAAGACCTTGATGTTTCAGGGTTGACATCTTTTAGCCAGATTCGAGACGTCAATGAAAAGGAGATTGCGCCCGGACGGCGTGAGAGCTTCAAACTTACTCGAAAGGATAATAGCCTATTTGAAGAGATAGAAGATAATACCCACAACAATAAGCTATCTTTGAACAAAAAAAAACCCAAGAGAATGAAGGTAAATGGAAATAATAGTACAGTGTCTATAAATAAAGGGGAAAATGACAAGAAAAAAGCAGTTAAAAGAAAGACAAGTGCAGGTAACGGAAAGAACTTTGACAGTATTTCACTAATCCAGTTTCTAGAAGTTAACTCACCGAGCCTATCAAGCGATGATGATAAAACCTTTTTGAGCGGTGATGACGAAGAAAACGGGTTTTCATTGAGACCCGATAAACCAACAAAAAAAACAAAATCTTCACCAGTGTTGCAAACAATGCTTGATAAAGATGATAAAACTCGAAACACTAACAAAAAAAAAGCCAAACAACATGAATTAGAAACAATAGTTGGAGAAAGTGATGAAAGTATTGGACAAAGATTTGTAGACCCAAAAGATAAGGCCAAAAAAAACAGCATTGTGAAAAACACCACCGAGGAATATGATAAAACAAAGGTGCCCATTTTGCGCTCAAGACCAAGAGGAAGGCCAAAAAAGGTCTTAACTGAAAACAGTAACGATGTGAATGGTGCCAAAAAACTACACTCTATTAAAACTAATTCAAAGAAAGCTGTTAAAAAAAACAAAGAAGATAACTTTACTCTAGGTAAGATACCGATTGATGACGGAGTGGATGAAAATAAAGGCAAAGATCCTGCTGTTCTAAGCCAAGATCACCTTGAAACTTTTAGTGTGCCTCTCAAAGATGATCCGAAATCATTTCATCAAACTATGAAAAGCCATCAAATTGGTAAAATAGTCAAACAAAACGCACCGCGTCGTTCGTCATTATCATTTAGGGGTAAAAGACTATCATCAATAAAAGGATCAACGATTTTGCCACATAATTCAATACCTTTAAGTGAATTTCATAAACATTTAGATCCCAACTTGCCAACTCCACATAAGCTAAAAACGTTGTTGCTATGGATTTGTAAAAGGTTAATGGAAAGTGAAAACGGCAAGGATAAAAAAAAAGTTGAAAAATTGTTGTCGATGATCCAATCTAACTCTTTGGATATCAATTGGTGGGGGCAAGATGATGACAATAATGAAAAAGACGAAGAAATAAAAAATAGAATTCAATTCTTGAAAGGTCAATGTTTTGAATTCGATGAAGAATTGACTCAGCTAAAAAATCGAGAAAACAGTCATTTAGGAGAGTTGAATTTTGATAGCAGTAATGATAGGCTCAGTGTTGAGCAGTTTATCAGCACGAAAAATGTAAATGAATTGAGATTAATCAATAAACGTGTTGAAACATTCGAACTTGTGATGAACAAGACTAAGATTATTAATGATTTGACTGACAAAGTATTGGAACTAAAAAAGGAGTTAATTATTCAAGAATTGAAGGACTCCATCGAGGTAGATTCAGTCAGTTTATTAAGACTGTTATTTAATCAGCCCAATACTTATGACAGAAATGATAATGCTAAATTAGTTAAATACTAGAAGGTTGTATATTATTTTTATAAAATATGTGTTTTTGTGTATATGTATGGAATCACTGTTTTTCTTTGGACACAAACTTATAAATATTTTTTGGCCAAGTGCCTGACTTTAGAGTCAAACTTTGCGTCTGTTATGGTAGTGTTTATTTTATAAAAGGGAGAAAGTATTTTTTTGACATAAATTTCATTGATTTCGATAAAAAATTGTCTAATTGATTCATCATTTGACCTTGAATTTGTTAATATCATAAACTTTGCATTTCCTTGTGTTAAGTACCCTAAAATCTGATATCCATAAAATGAGTCTAGATTGTTGTAGAATATTTGATTTGTTTTAAACTGCACATCCTGGAGAATGTCGATTGATGCATTTACGATGAACTGTTTTAATTGATTAATTTCTTCTGGAAAATGGACCTCTCCATCACCTGATTGCCTGAAAGTGCCAATATCTAACTCGTACAATGGAACATCTGAACTCCCCAGTATTGTGAAATAATAGGACATTATGTGACGGCCACTTTTGGTAGTTATTTTGGTTAGAGAAGAGTGTTGATAATGCTAAGAATAAAAAATCCTTTATCTCCTCCTTTTTTATTAATTTTTGAAGTTAATTCATTTTAAGGCCTAGCTGATTAAGTTAGAACAGATAGAAAAAGGACCATATTATATGAGGGAGCTCACTGAAAAGCAGCAACATCATGTTAGAGCAAAGGCCAAACATGTATCAAATTATTTGGAGATTTATTATGCATATATTGAAGAATACCAGAATATACATTTTCAAGAGTACCAACCAGTCGATGGAGCATGGAACCCTATCCAGATTATGAGGAACAGACGGATTAGATCTAAAAAGAAACAGAAGTTGAAAGACATAGTTTCTGAAGGAATTTCTAATGAAATTAAGTGCGATGGTAGTCAATCCAGGCGATACGAAGGCACTGAACTGTTAAATTTTCAAAATCATGACTGGCAAAGAGTTAAGTTAGCAAGTAGAGTGTTCAGTAAGTTTTCTATGGCTAGAAATATATGGCAAATCAACTTGCATGAAGTAATCGGTGATATTTACTGGAGGAATAACGAATGGGATGAATTGAAAGATGCTAATGGTAGACTATGGTTCCCAAAAGAGGATTCAGATCGCAGTATGAGTTCAAGTTCATTAATCAAAAGCGTTCCATTTGTATCAACCAGTGACACGCGTACGGAAAGCACCCAAAATTTATTAATGATAAAGGATCATCATCACGCAAATAGCAATGGAAATGAAGCAACAAGGACAGCAAAGACAGAAATCCAGAAACGGATCGACACTAAAGATAGATCAACGAGGCCTGATTCTGAGAAAGAACATAAGAAAGAAAGAGACCAGAAGGATGAAGAAGACGAAGACGAAGAAGACGAAGAGATGATCATGAACAATAGTGAAGTAGAGGGATCTGCGCATCCAACAACCTCAACGTCAATTTCAGATATGCCACTTACAGATTACGGAATCGATGATGGAGAGTATATTGAGGAATTTGCCTCTAAGATCAAAATGATAGAAGCAACTATTTTCAGCAAAGGAAGAAAAATTGATCTGTTTAAATATACTATTTTAGGTTCAGTGGACAGTTCAACATTGAAGTTGAAGAGGCAAATGAATAAATATAAAGCTTTGGAGAAAGAGTGTGAAGTGCGATGCACAAGATTGAACAACGAATTAGATATCATTGATAGTCAGCTAAGCAATCATCAGTCCATGATTAACGAAAGAGAAAACAAAATAGAAGAACTTTTAGGTTATTGTGATCGTACCAATGGTGACATCAACACTTCAATTACGCTTAGTATTCGTAACCTGATGGAAAGGACAAGCATCATAGGAAATGAAATCGAGGCATCGGTGTTCACTGAATTTGGTTACAAAGCAGTTGAGTCGTTGATTGTTGCTTTGATGTGGATTTTTTGGATGTTTGTAGAAACATGGTTGCTATTCAGGTGGTCGGCATTGAAGATATTTAAAATCATCAAATGGGTTTTGTTTTAACTGAATATCATGAGCATCTTTAAACACGCTACACGTACCTACACAATAAAAAAACTATATAAAAGGAATCAAAGAAAAAATTGAGCCAAATTGTTGATACACTCTTAGCTGGCTACAGATCTACAATATAGCAAGCATTAACAATGTCATTGAAGATTCATTTACTCACTGAAACTGCCAAAGCGCCAACAAGAGGTTCAGCATTAGCCGCTGGTTACGATCTTTATGCCAGCGAAACAGGAGTCATTCCAGCAAAGGGTCAGGGTATGATTGCCACTGGTATGACAGTCGTGTGTCCTGACGGGACGTATGGACGTGTTGCGCCACGTAGTGGACTTGCGGTGAAACATGGTATCTCCACTGGTGCAGGTGTCATTGACGCTGATTACAGAGGCGAAGTGAGAGTTGTTTTGTTCAACCATAGCGATAATGACTTTGAAGTGGCAGTAGGTGACAGAATTGCACAATTAGTGTTGGAAAAGATTGTCACTCCTGAAATTGAAATACTTGATGACGAAAAATGGGACATTTTAAAAGCCACTGAAAGAGGTGAAGCTGGATTTGGATCCACTGGTAAATGATATAATTCCAATAGCTAATTACCTTTGTATACTATATAATATGTCTTTAAATGAAAATAGATGTAGATAAGACAAATAATTTAATAAGCTTCGAAGAATATTGGAGGAAAAATTTATGTCAGTAGGGCATACTGATGTTTATTACTGGATTCAAATATGACAAAATACACAAAAAGCTTATATGGGGGCGCTATAACCATAGATTTACCGATGGAAATGGTAGACGCATCTACTTTGAGACAGATTCCAGACACGCAAGAGGTTTTCGTAGCTGAAAACGGGTCTTTATCTGTTATTATTGATCTTTTGGAAAGTGTTGAAGCTTCAAACACACAGCAGAGAGTGCAAATACATTGTGACGAGATCAATAGCATTAATGGTGTTAATAGCGAAGGTTTAGATAGAGACTTTGCAATTGCCGGAAGCACTGAGTACGGGGAAATCGGTATCATGGAACAAACAGAACTAGTTCGGAAGTTTGGCAAAGAGGTTAAAAATGTGTATATTGTTGTCGGAGTGATTCATTTAGCTAAGGTGAACACCGACATAGTTATTACCTTCAATTCAGAGGCTTTTGATGTTGATTTAGACACGTTCAAAGCACTGATTTGCAGTGTGAAAGTTATTGATTGGAATCTCTTTGTTTGAAATCACATTTTCTTTCTCTCCTCTATAGATTTTTTAGATTTATCTCTAAATAGTCAGATAATTCATGAGTTACGATCAGTATAGGGTTCAGGAACTGGCCGGTGTTTCTGACGAGATTATGGGCCGTTTGGAGATGCACTCAGGCCGCTTAAATATTACAGAGGAGGGGTCGTCGATGTTTTTCTGGGATTTTATAAAGCCAAATACAACAACACAAAGACCGTTGACAATTTGGTTGAATGGTGGGCCTGGTTGTTCATCTATGGATGGAGCACTACTGGAGGTGGGGCCTTTGAGAGTTGTTGATAGTTCACAACTAGAATGGAATGAAGGCTGGTTTGAGATGTCAGACTTGCTATTTATCGATCAGCCTTTAAATACTGGTTTTTCTTTCAAGAGTAGTCAAGATCATTACGATACCGAACTTACAACATCTACAGATAGGTTAATGACGTTTTTGGAACGATATTTCCAATTACTGGAAGATTCAAATATTGTGTATGACGATATCATTATTGGTGGTGAATCATATGCGGGACAGTACATACCGCACTTGGCGAGATCAGTTAAAGATTCCAATTGGGGTTCAAAAAAGTTGAAGGCAATTACAATGGGTAATGCATGGCTTGATCCAAATTTACAATCGCTGTCATTTATTCCATTTGCAATAAAAAAGAAAATTATTGATCCAACTAAGGACGGAGAAAAGTTATCCAATTTGCTAAGATCACAAGAGACATGTCAAAATAAACTAAATAAAGAGAAAGAAATTAAATTTGTTGATCAATCATGTGACAGTATCCTTTCAAAGGTATTAAAGGCTTTTAGGCCTGAAAACAATAAGTGCATCAATGTTTACGACATAAGTAAAGTAGATTCATTTCCATCGTGTGGTAACAATTGGCCAGAGACTCTGGGTGCAGTTACGCAGTATTTAAACAAGCCAATGGTACAACAATCTTTAAATTTAGGTGAAAGTTCTATTGAGTGGAACGAATGCAACAATGATGTATATAAGTTTTTTCAACCATCAAAGGGCAATAGCAAATTAGGAGCAGAATTGCTACCGGGGCTATTGAGTGATGGTATCAAAATACAGCTATTCAGTGGCGTTAATGACCTGATTTGCAATTCATTGTCCACTGAGATGGTAATCAAAAAGTACTTTAAAGATCTTATACAATATAATAAAAGGTCTGGGAATGATGGTCATAGAGGTGTCGAAGAATTTGAAATGGATTATCAGTGGAACCATGAAGATGAAGTTGCAGGTAGTGCTTGGATCAGAAATAACTTGAGCTACGTAAGGGTTGATGGTGCCAGCCATATGGTTGCGTATGATGTAAGCAAAAGGAGTATTGGATTGTTAGAGTTGGTATTGAATGATACAATAGTAGCAGATGATGGTGTTGTATCTACAACAGGAAAACGATTTGAAGAAATTGATAATCAAACAAGTGAAGAGGGTCATTTCAAAGATGTCAACGATAACAGAAGACTGATCGCAATAGTTGGTTTACTGTTTATTTTTGTTGGACTGGGTGGATACTTGATTAAATCGTCATTAGGTAAAAGAAAATATTCATCTTTGTCTAAGGGGGCAAATGGTAAGAAGAAAAGAGTTCATTGGAGAGACCTGGATGAATTAGATGATGAACAAAGCATAGGATTAGAAATGCAAACATTGTAAAGTTCTACTTGGACATTGTGTATTATTTCATTAATAACAAATTATGTAAGGCTTATAGATATACATTAGAGCACACAAAAAAAAATAGATGTTGCTATAAGCAAATCAGATCCTTTGTAATTAATTAACATTTTGACGGTATAATGTCGTATGCTATGTTGAAGCACACTGTGATGTGGGGGGGTGGTATTATTGGACTCGGTGTTGTTCTTTTCAAGTACACTGTTCCAACAGATGAGGAACTTTTAGCCAGGATGTCTCCAGAAATCAGAGCAAAGGTTGAAGCACAGAGAGAGCTCCGTCAACAAGAACAACAGAAACTCATGGAAATTGTCAAAAGGACAGCTGCCAGTGACGAACCTGTTTGGAAAACAGGTGAATTGTATAATCCATGGGAAAAAACTGGCAATAAGTTACTCGTGGATAAATTGCAGTACGAAAAGGAAACGGCAAAGGATAAGGTTCTCGGTGAACTAGAACAGCTAAAGGAAGAGCAACAACAGCTAAAGAAGTGAAAAGGGAAGGTGATTTTCGTGTACATAACTATAAACATATATAAATGTAACTAAGTGCTTTTCTTATCTTGAAAGAGGCCACCTTGTAAAGAAGGAATCCTGTGGTTTACTCTGTATACCTAAATTGTCTTGCTGATTCATTATGTCGATAGACTTGAAAATATTTGTTATGCTTGTGTCTATGACCATGCCACCTTGAATCATTTCCTCCAGAGCAATTTGAAGTACCTGCCAGTGGAACACGAGATCTAGTTCACAAACATCTTTAAAGCATCTGTTCAAAACTTGCACAAACACCTGGATAAGATCCAATATACCCAATTCGGACTCACTTGAATCTACTATAAACACGAAATATAGTGTGGCATAATGTCTGTAAATAACCTTGATGTCGCCGTTATTTGTATCATATAGCTGTTTTAGTACTGGTGGAATTGTAAGAAATGATGACTGTGAGTCTGATCTTTCTTTAACCAACGCATGAACCTGTTGTAAGAGAAGCTGTTGATGTGTGATTGGCAAGGGCGTGTAGAATTTCACCACTCTTGGAAGCCCATCATTGTTAAAGATCAGTACAGATTGGATCATTGTAGTCTGTTTATGTATGTAACTACTTTAGACACCTGTAAACGACTTGTTAAATATAAATGTCTATAATTATACACTCAATTTGAACCGAAAACCCCCGTCTTTAAATTTTGTCTTATTTTCCACCCTCCCATTTATCAACCAAGATATGGGAGTTTTTGGGTTTCTGAAACGAAAGAAAGGATCTGGAGGTGTGCAATCGGGCTCGCTAGATAGCAGAGGAGATAGTGATGTTGGTTATGACAGTCCTGAACCAATTTTACCAGAAGAAATCGCTAAGCCCAGTATGCAACCCACAAAGCAATCAAAAAGTGATGAAGTATCAGAGGAATTGTTACCAATTGTGACATTGTTATCGCATCAGCAACAGAGAGAATATTATCAAGGTAATGTAGGATACTTTGACAACTCAGATGCGCTGGTTCAGGGTCACGATAACTATAACTTCATACAGACCAATGTTGTTTTGAAAGGATCAAATCTAGCAATTGTTGATAGTTACAAGCCAATTTACATTAGCATTTGTGATTGCGAGTTAATTGTACACACTGAGTCATTTATTATTGAGGTTGTAATCACGGAAGAATCGAAAGTGGGATTCCAGTTTAACGATTTGGATGAACTGATTGACTTTTATTCAGCAGTGCTGCTATCGAAATACGAGTACACGCAATTGCAAGAGGCATATACAGGAGGTTTGCTTTCTTCTGAGGCTATCCATTTCAGTGACATTAGAACACTTCTCGATCCAAACAACCGCCGCCATTCCAAGGAGGAATGGTGTGTGTTGAGGTTTCCATATTTGAACGGTAAGTGGATAAGATGCTTGAGCGTGATCAAGCCCAACAAGATTGAAATTTATTTGAACTCTAATAAGTCAAAAAAGAATCTTTTGGCAACAATTCTTGATGGTAAAACCATACATGGGGTCTATTCTGGACATGTTAAAACAATCAAACAAAATTCTCTTATTAGAGTCTGGGGTGATTGTTATATCGATGTTGCTTTGTTGAACAACATCCTAGCAAGTGACGAGCTTGTCAACAATATGAATGATGACAGTAGATCTTTGACTTCGTCCATTACCATCAAGAGAAATTCACTTTCGAAGAAATTGTCCATCAACTCATTGAAGTCCAACAAATCTCACGAGTCACTAAACTCATCAAGCAATGGATCCTCGTTTTTGAGAAAAAACCACCGCAGAGTGCAATCCATCGATACGCAAACCTCAGAATCTTCATTCACTTCAAAGACTCCTAAGAAACTAATCAAAAGACAAATTGTCCAGACACATTTGGCCTACTTGATACCAGAAACCCATGGAGGTATCAAGCCCGTTGAGATCATGTTGCGTATGATGATTCCTATGATGAACACCTTTGAATTATATGGTAGGCCAGAGAAATTTATATCCTCTAGGAACGAAAAGGAGTCACTTCTTTTTGGCTTGCCACAACTACCAAACACAGTTTACATGACTCTTAACGCTGCACGCGACCTTGTTGCCATGAATTTGGAGAATTCCATGCTGGAACAGTGGGTCATGAATGATTGGAACATGGTTTTCAAAGAAATGCTCTCTATCATGATGGAAAAGGGTTGGAAAGGCACAATTTCTTCAGTGAAATACGAAAAGCCTGTTTCTCAATACGATTATGATCCGGAACTTGACTTCATTGATGATCCACAAGTTCCCTTTAACTAAGTCTATCTCTTTTATAATTGTTTCATTACCTTCATGAGCCTTTTTCATGATCTTTCCAAAAATACTCCAAAAAAAACAACACACCCTTTTGGTGATCTGTTTGTATTCATTTTGTCCTTATAAACACAGTATAAGCAGTTGAAAGGCAGATATACACGATGCACTTCATACAATTAATGCTGTTTTTGCTTCCTGGAGCGTTATGTACCGCATTAACGTTCAGTTTGCCACCAAATGGAGAACAATGCTTCCACGTATTTAATACTGAAGTGAATACAAACATTGGGTTCTTCTTTGCAGTGCAATCCGGTGGGTCTTTTGACGTTAACTACCGTATTACAGAACCAGACAACAAGATCATTGTGTCGGAGCTAAAGCAGTCACAGGCTGATTACGTCTTCAGTGCCAATGCTATTGGTGAGTACGCGATTTGCTTTGACAACGACATGTCAACGTTTGCAGAAAAGGTCATCTCATTTGAAATCAAAACGGAAGAAAAGGACGGTGCCAACTACAGGGCTTCTCTTCCAGATGCTCCACGTCCAAACGTCGCAGTGGAAGGTATTCAAAGCAGTGTTGAGTCTGTTGAAAAGAAATTGGACGATTTAACTAACACTTTACACTACTACAAGACTAGAATTAACAGAAACCAGTCCACCGTCAGATCTACTGAGGGGCGTATCCTATGGTTTTCCCTTTTCGATTTGATTTTGATGCTTGGAATGGCCCTTTTCCAAATTGCTGTTGTTAAGTTCTTCTTCCAAGGTTCACGTAAACAACTTGTTTGAAAACCTCTACAAAGTCTGAAAGAAAATTTATAATAATATCCCATTACATATACTCTGTATATTTGCCAGCTTAGCTCTACAAAGCACTCAAAGATCACAACTCACCTCTGTAATCCAAACTTCTTTTATTCCATAGAAAAAATTTTCAGCTCTTGAAAAATTTATTCATGAAGTTGAACATCATACTTTCCTTTCAATAAAGTTTTACTTTGAGCTGGAAAATGAGTACTACACATTGCCGTTTTTACGAAAACAAGTATCCAGAGGTTGATGATGTTGTTATGGTGAACGTGCAACAGATCGCCGAGATGGGTGCTTATGTTAAACTTTTGGAATATGATGACATCGAAGGTATGGTTTTGCTTTCTGAGTTGTCAAGAAGACGTATCAGATCTATCCAAAAATTAATCAGAGTTGGCAGAAACGAAGTTGTTGTTGTCTTGAGAGTGGATAAGGAAAAGGGTTACATTGATCTTTCAAAACGTCGTGTTTCATCTGAAGAAATTGTTCAATGTGAAGAACGTTACAATAAATCAAAGGCAGTTCACTCAATTTTGAGAAGATGTGCAGACAAATTCAACATCCCACTAGAAGAACTTTACAAAGACATTGCTTGGCCCCTGGCTAAGGAATACGGCCATGCTTTCGACGCCTTCAGAATTTCAATCACAAATCCATCAATCTTTGATTCCCCAAATATCAAATCACCTTCAAGCGATGTCATGGAAGAATTGAAGTCCAACATTAACAGAAGATTAACTCCTCAAGCTATCAAATGTCGTGCCGATATTGATGTCTCTTGTTTCTCTTATGAAGGTATTGAGGCTATCAAGGAAGCTCTTTCAGCTGGTGAATCCTTATCTGACGAACAAAACCAAATTAAGGTGAAATTAGTTGCTGCACCAAGGTATGTCATTACTGCTCAAAGTTTAGATAAATCTGTTGGTATTGATCTTTTGAACAAATCTATTACTATAATTACTGAAATTATTGAAAAATATGGCGGTGTTTGTGATATTGCCATGGCTCCAAAGGCTGTCACTGCCACTGAAGATGCAGAGTTGCAAGCCCTTTTGGAAAGAAAGGAAATGGAAAATCAACTGGAAAGTGATGATGAAGACGAAGACGAAGATGATGATGAATAATCTAGCTTCAATATCTCCTAAACTAATGCAATAAAAAGGGTTATTTTTTATCCAAATCTATATATATAAACTTATATATATATATATATAATTATTCTTATAAATAGATATATATTATATACTTGTCATATTTCCTTAACATTTTTGATTCAAACATTGAAGTACGGAGCTTTTTTTTTTCTACTTTTGTATTTATTTTTGTTTAGACAAGAACAGTTGTTATGAAAAGAGATGCTGGTGAGTTGATAAATGATACTAACAAACGTAAAAGTACTGTGAAGTATGAATTTGATGAACTCAAAGTCATCTATATGAAATTAATGTCTTATTACACCTTTCTTTCAACTAGAAAACATATTATTACAACTTTTGATTTACTTAAACCACCAGTTGAGAAAGCCATCAACAGACTTCTTACACATCAGGACATTAGTATGATAAAGGCTTTAATGCCTAATGATATCATTTTTGAATACGTTGATAAGGAACAATTCATTTTGGAAGAAAAACACTTTTCTTGGAAAGATGGTTTCAAACAAAACGAACAAGATGTTTTCGAACTTAAAGAAATGAACAAAAAGGATAACCAGTTACTAATTATTGAGTTTATTGATGGTGACGTTACAAAATCGAAAGCGAGAATGGGGTTTAATTCAAATGTTAAAGTGCCACAATATTCAACTGAAGCAATTAAGAAATTAATTCAGAAACGACAAGGTAAATTTGAAAAAGCGTTGCAAGACTTCAAAGATATTAATCCACTAGATGCCTGGGATATTCTTAGATCTGAATCTGTTACATATCTACCAGAAAAATTTGACTTAATTGATCCAATGAAAGAAATGAATGAAGAAACAATTGAGTCCAAACATAAGCCAATTGAAAAAGTGGTTGATTTGATAAAAAAAGCACCATTTTATGATCAACAAATAGCAGGCCCTATTCACATAATGCCTTCAAAGCCAACAAAATATGGTGAGCTAACTTCCAGCTTGAATCCTGAGATTTGGAAATTATTGAACCTAAAAGGTATTGAAAAGCTTTATAGCCATCAGACAAAGGGTATCGATTCAATATTAAACTATGATAAACATGTTGTTTCAACGACGGCTACTTCATCAGGTAAATCCCTTATCTATCAATTGCCAATTTTGAATTCATTGATTGAAACACCGCAGGTAACATCGATTTTGTTGTTCCCAACAAAAGCCCTTGCACAGGATCAATATAGGACGCTTCTTGAATTTTCAAATGATTTGAGTATATCTAGCGACCTAATCTCTACTTATGATGGTGATACAGATCTGAACTCAAAGCAATGGATTAGAGAAAATTCAAGCATTATTTTAACAAATCCAGATACATTACACTTATCAATAATACCGCAATACGAAAAGTGGAGTAGAGTTTTAAGAAATTTGAAATACATTATTATTGATGAGATGCATTCTTATAAGGGTACATTTGGTTCGCATGTGGCTTTAATAATCAGGAGGTTAAGGCGAGTTTGTTCATTGTTTGGAAACTTGAATATTCAATTCATTTCGAGTTCAGCTACCTTGAAAGATGCAAAGCTCCACATGTCAAAAATGACTGGAGTCGATGAAACTTTAATTGATTGGATTAACGAAAATGATGACGGAGCCCCGCATGGTTCTAGGCATTTGATTGGATGGAAACCAAACGTTGATCATAATGGTTCAATGATTGCTGATACAGCTAAGATTATTGTTGAATTAACAAAATTGAACATTAGAACCATTGTATTTTGCTCAATCAGAAAAACGGTGGAACTGGTCATGAAAGAGATAAGAATCAAATTGAGAGATAACAGAGATTTATTAAAGACAATTATGTCATACAGAGGTGGCTATAGTGCAAAAGACCGTAGAAAAATTGAAGAAAGAATGTTCAATGGTTCATTGAACTGTATAATTGCAACTAATGCTTTAGAAGTTGGTATCGACATTGGTGGGTTGGATGCAGTAATAATGTGTGGTTTCCCTGTCAGTTTGAGCTCGTTTGAGCAAGAAATGGGTAGAGCAGGTAGAAGGGGGTTAGAATCAATGTGTTTATTAATTGCAGGTAATGACCCTGTTAGTAATCACTACATTACTAGAATGGATGAATTGGTTAAAAACAAAGACTGGGATGACTTATGTGTTGATTTGAAGAATATTCTGATTTTGGAATCCCAATTGCAATGTGCTTTCAAGGAATTGCCCGTGAAAAACAATGATTTATCTGTTGAATGGTTGAATTGGTTCAATTTCATCGAATGGGATATTTTTGAAACAATAGTCAGGGATAAACTAAAATGGGATACGGATTGGCAAAAGTGGACATGTAGTGATTCCTACTTACCACACCCACCAAGTTTTGTCTCCATTAGAAACATCGAAGAGGAAAGCTATGCTGTAGTTGATACTACTGGTGAAACTGGACGACAAGAAATTATTGAACAGATTGAAACTTCAAGGTTACCTTTTACACTATATGAAGGCGGTATCTTTATCCATCAAGGTTTACCATATATTGTAAGAGAATTGAATATCAATGATAAATACGCTATTGTTGAACGAACGAACGTGGATTGGACAACAAGACAAAGAGACTACACTGATGTTGATCCAGTTTTGATAGAACGAATCAAAACTTTGAAGGCCAACAGTATTCATGTTTACTTTGGTAATGTCTTGAAAACAAGTATTGTTTTCGGCTTTTTTAAAGTTGATAGGAGAGGGCAAATCCTGGATGTTGTTGAAGTGAACAATCCACCCGTTAAATATACATCAAAGGGTGTGTGGATTGATATAAATAGTGAAATACTTGAAACAATTAGAAATCATAGATTGAATATCCCAGGTGCAATTCACGCATGCCAGCACGCAATTATGAATATTATACCGAAATCAATCAGTATTGGATCAAAGGACGAGTTATCATGTGAGTGCAAAGCACCTGAAAAGGAGTTTGCGGCTAGAGAGTCTAAACGTAAACGTCCAAGTAGACTTATTTTATACGATTCGAAGGGCGGTAAAATTGGATCTGGACTCAGTGCAAAGATATTTGACTCAATTGAAATGATTCTGAAGCTTTCATTGAAAGAGGTGGAAGGCTGTGATTGCCAGTACGGATGTCCAAATTGTTGTGCTGGCTTGCAATGTACCGAAAACTCGCTTGTTTTATCAAAATGGGGTTGTCAGTTGTTATTCAGATGTCTATTGAACTACAAAAAACCTTTGGACGGTATACCAGAAGGACCAGAGCCTAACTTGCCCGAAATAGAGATTGAGACCATTGCTCCATGCGAGACCTTTGGTAGTGTTCAGATATCGTCAGTCGTCGAAGTTGAGAACGAAGAGGCTGAAAACAGAGAAAGTTTTATTGATACTTCTTTAAACACTGGTTTTAATGCAAACAACTTTACTGATAACAAAGATGTTGATGGGGGGGACCTCAGAGATCCTAAGATTGAAGAAATTATTAAAACTGAAGAAGATTAAAAGCTGAGCGGATGAGCTAGTTTGCCACCTCATGCTTCATATATACCATTTATAAAGTAAAAAAATCTGAGATTTACTATCACTCACACCGCTTCATCTTATAAAAGAACAAGATTAAATGACGGATTCGACAGTTGACATCAAAATCAAACACTCGGGTAAAACTTATCCAATAACGGTTGAATTGTCTGAGCTAGGTTTGACGCTGAAGTATCAAATTGCGTCACTGACAAATGTACCACCTGAAAGGCAAAAGGTCTTGGTGAAAGGTGGACCACTAAAGGACGATGCAGACGTTTCCAAACTAGGTTTGAAGGGAGGGCAAACTATTATGGTTTTAGGAACACCATTAGAGAATGTCTTGACGCATGAAAGTACCAATAGCGACGTCAAGTTCGTGGAAGATTTAAAATCTAGTGACATTATCAATATGAGTGAGCTGGACCACCCTTCAGGATTGGTCAATTTGGGTAACACATGCTATTTGAACTCTTCGTTGCAAGCCTTGTTTACAATTGATGAATTGAAAGACGATTTGAATAAATTAAGCACCAAAGATGATCTATTGATGAACAACATGAAAGAACTGTTTTATAAAATGAACGAAAAAAAGGGCAAGGTTACGCCGCTAAATTTCTTGTCGTCATTAAGAAGAACTTTCCCACAGTTTGCAGAACAAGATCAGCAGCATGGGTTCTATAAGCAGCAAGATGCAGAGGAAGCATTTTCACAAATTTTAAACTCTATCTTCAGAAAGTTCCAAGATTTGGAAAAGTATTTCAAGGTAGAATTTAAAACTGAAACCAAATGTGTTGAAATAGATAATGAAGAACCTAACTACAACTTTGAAGAATCAATGAAATTAAACTGTCATATTACCGGACAAACCAACTTTCTTCAAGATGGTCTGAAAAAGAGTTTAAAAGAGTCGTTAGAGAAGAACAATGAAACTTTAAACAGAAACGCCATTTATGAAATTGAAAAGAAGATCACTAAATTACCAAAGTATTTGACAGTGCATTTTGTTAGATTTTTTTGGAAGAGAGAAACCGGTAAAAAGGCTAAGATTATGAGGAAAGTGCAATTTCCATTTCAATTGGATGTGTTTGATTTATTAGACGATTCAGTCAAAGAAGAAAAGGCAAAGTTAAGAGATGAAATCTTTAAAATTGGTAAAGCTAATGAGGAAGAAAGCAGACAATTCAAAAAACAAAAGCCAAATGTTGAACTGACAACTAGAGAACAGTACGCAAAACAAAGGGAAGAATACCAAGAACTGCAAAAAAAATGGAAAACTAAATTTGAAGAAGTAGTTCCAGATGAGTTCAAAACGAACGGGGAGAATCCATCATGTGTTTATGAATTGAGTGGAATTATTGCACATCAAGGTGCATCTGCAGATTCTGGACACTATCAAGCATTTATCAAGGACGAGAATGATAACACTGGGGATAAATGGTTTAAGTTTAACGATGATAAAGTCACTGTCATTGACAAGGAAAAGATATTGGCGCTTGCAGGTGGTAGTGAGGGAGATTCCGCTTTGATATTAATATATAAAGGAGCCGGATTATAAGTACTCAACGCTGTATATCATGATAAAGTATTTTTTAGTATATATATGTATAAAAGAATAGTTTTTTCTAATAAATAAATAATGGTAGTTATAAGAATAGTAATTAAGTAATTATATGATTACAGTTGCTTGGATTTATCATCCTCTAAAAATCAGCAGCCAATTTTTTAAAGGTTTGAACTTGATCCCAACAATTGAGAGGTTGGGATTTGTTCTTTAATAAACATTGGGTAACTTCGGACTCAGCGGTCTGTAGCTCCTTTGACTTTTGCGGTTTGTAGTTTGCAATTGACTTCAAATTCTCACTGATGGAATCCAACTTTTTGTTTAATTCACTCGAACCCAACAAAGTGGACTTATCATCTGAGGTTGAGATAAGAGATTTGAGCTTGCTGTCTAGTTCACTTGCTTTATCGTGTTGGATGCTGTTCAATTTGTTTGAGATTTCCTTTTGAATGTACTGTTCCTTCTTTTGTTGTCTGGAGTAAGAAGTTTCATTGGATGCGTCCAAGGCGGATATCAGGCCGGCACTGAACTCAACTGGTGTATTTGGTACAAATGTTTTGACTTGCGATGATGATGACATTGCTTTAGAAGTATATGCAATAGATTAGAGGGAGAATAGTGTTGATGGAAATTTTTTGATGATTGGAGGAGAGAGGATTTCAATTTTTCAAAAGGCTATTATGATGCTCTTATTAGTATTTGTACTACAACAGAGGCACATTGGAGCTCTTGGTATTTAAAAGGTTATATATATATGATTGTGTATATAGGTGAATCTATGTACGATAAAATCCTAAAAATATATATGGATCAAATAGCAGAACGGACCTCGAAGAATCTCTTTAAATACATGACCTGGAAGATAGAGTTGAGGACTACCACCAAAAGCTGAAGTGATGACCAGTACTTGACTCTAGAGTTAGTAGATTCTGCAGTGTTTCTGTGGGTTCTTTCTCTGACAATGATATAGTTTTGTTCGTTCTTGACATCGTAGACCAGTTCCAGCAACTTTCTGACAGAAGATTCCAAATTATCTTCTGAGTTGTCATTGACATCCACGTAAATCACACCGTGCACATTAAATGACACGTCCTTGGTCTTCAACGATGAATCTTCGTTGGAGAAGCAGTACTGGTATTTACCGCTTTCCTCTGCCTTGATCTGAATTGACGCGTGTGTGGCATCATTTAGAGCCTTGATAACCCTACCGCTTGGTGCCGCAATCCAGAAATCACAGTGAAGCTGGTCTGTGGACGCAACATTTCTATCTCCAACTTGGAAAGTGACCGAGAGCTCGTCGTTGGCTTTAAGTGTTTCGAAGAAACATTCCTTACCTCTTGGTGGTAAGAGCGCAATGTGTGCAAATGCTGTTGACATCAATGTCAGAATTGTAAAGAAAAACTGCATCTTCATCTTGTTATTGGTGTATATGCAATAGCTTTACTTCAAAAACGTTGGTAACTACGTGTTTTCTATATTTTCTTGTATAAACAAAAATCAAAATTGCAAACAGGAAAAATCAGAAAAGCACGTGACAACTTACGTAAGCTAGCTTATGTAATTTGTCACGTGATATTATGTAAGCACAGTTCAGCTTTGGTTTATCACGTGATTAGCACGTGTCTTTATCATATATATATTTAACCGTTATTCGAACTAATTCTGAATGATGCTTATATAAAAATATTCAACTATATACATAGATCTATACATATTCTTACTTCTATAAAAATAAAAACCCCTTTACCGACAGTAGCTTAGGGTCACATTGATGGCTCAAAAAGAAAATTATCCACTTTTACTTGATGATGGAAGAACTATATGAAGAACATGGAGAATCACCATTTCCTGAATTCGGAAGCTTGTACATGAAGCAGCAGCAACAACAGCTTAGCAAACCAGACTTTATCAATTACAGAGACATGTTGTCTAGTTTTGTAAGTTACGAACACAATGATGCAAAACCAGCAATTTTTAATTCCAGTTATCAGTATCTTGACGAAAATAGCAATATCGTGAACAATATTGACGAAGACATTGTTAACAGTATTGAGGAAGGTGTTATGGACGATATCCAAGTAGATAGCCCAAGAGGGCTCGAATTGCAACCCCTTAGCACACAATCACTGGTAAACATTCAAGTACCGAAATTGCAGTTTCACCAACCACTGCCGATTTACGATTTCAATTCAAAATCCCTAGTTAAACTTGCGCATCGTAATAAAGACATCAAATTGTCTGATTTTGAAGATGTCAATAAAAGAGCAGATTCAATTGTCAAACTCAAAAAGTTGTTATTCAAAGCAAAAGTGAAATTCAAAAAAATTCAGACGCAACTTGGATCCAGTAAAAATAGGAAGAGCAAACAAATGGGTAGGCCTTTGACACCAAAAACCAAAGTCAGGTTCACTTTAGTGCGTAACTTACTTCATCTTTATTCAATGCTAGTAAGCGAAACTTCCATTTCAAATAACAATTCAAGTTCAGGAAACAATATCTTGAAGTTCAAAAGCAAATTTCATTTGTTGAAGAGTGGCTGCATTGACAACACAACTTTATTATCAGAAATAACACTTGATGATTTAGTGGAAGGCAAAAATAAGTCTTCAAATGTCAGTGATGAGCAAGTACAAAATGCTCAGCTGAATGGCAACAGTAAAGCAGAAAGGAAAACAAGTCGATATAAAAGTCAAAGTGTCACCTTATTAGAAACGCAATCCCAGATTTCTTCGACAAATGTAAAGTTTGATGCTGATGGTAGTCCAACTTTCAATTCCGTTGATGATGCTATAAAATCTGTTTTCAATATCGAAGAATACACCTTTTTAAGAATAACAAGAGCTGCTGCCTTCGAAAAAACAGGTGCAGTTGTTTTGAAAATGGAAACCGCACATCCTGGTGATCCGTGGTTGAACGATGATGAATATGATTTGCGCTTGATGCACAAGTTATACATGAGTGGCGACAAAAACAATCCTAGAATTCTTGATTTGGCATATGAAGATGAAGATCAAATCACAAACGCCGATGTCAATCCTTCATTTTTGAAAAAAAAACTTGCAAGACCACGTTACAAGTCAAATATGAAAATTTATCTGGTGCCAAGGTCAACAAATGTGGTCCTGTATACGAGAGAAAATATGTTGAAAAGAGATATTATCAATGGCACTCTTAATTTGAATGACCCTTCAGATCCAAGAATGGTTATAACAGCCTTTGACTATAATAACGTTTTGAATCAATTGGGTGTTCTCCGATGACAAAACCTGGTCTTGTCAACAGACATGAAAAAACATTGTGTAAATAACTTATTTTTATAGAATCCAAACGAACGTTCATATTTTATTTTCTCTACCGCCTCTTTTTCAGCCCATGTAAGTTTCATCCTTGGTGATAACTTTGCATAATGTAATCAATCCAATCTATCAAGTCCAAATCAAAATTTACGATTCTACCTTCATATTCGCTTGAAGATCCATCCCTAATTTTATCGTAGGCACACCAGACTCTATTGTCGCACAAGGTTAGCTGTTGAAATCCAACATGTGGTTCAATTGGTAAATCTTCTGTTTCTACTATTCCGTTATTGTGACTTGAAATTGGTGGTATTATAACACTAGATATTTTCGGAACACTTGAATAATAAGCCTTTAAGTCATCTAACTTAGCAAAGCCTTTGAATTTTTTGAAGTATTCTAAATCATTCTCTAGTGCGAAATCATTACTTCTCAAAGGACAATTCAAAGAACCAGAATTTATCCATAGTAACGTATCATCGTCTTGATCTATATGACTTGGATGAGCTGAACATATCCTGTTCCAATTTCCATTTTTCGAAAATTCGATTTCTCCACTTGAGCCCGACCAATATTCATTGAATTCAAACGTGTCAATCCCACTCAAGAATAAACCTAACCAAAAATGTTCTTTGTCTCCCCAACTTGCAGTCAAAGTTGATTGAATTTGAGATAAGTGTGGTGTCAAAGTAATACCTTCCCAATATTTCTTCCTATTAATAACAACAACACCAGCTTCTTGATAGTGGAAATACTTTTCTTTGAAGTATTCTCTGTTCCATGACTCACTTTTTATCTGCTTTAGATCGAATAACAATTTTTCACTTTTTGATGGTACTGCATTAAACAAAAAATCATTTATGTAGGAATCACTCATTCTCATGAACACGTTTCTATCTTTAAAAAACAACGTGTTTGTATTGATGAACGCATTTGACTTAAATAATTCAATTGGTGGCTTGAACAAGATGATGTCAGTATCCATTAGAATTATATTTTCAAATGAGTTAAAAATATATGCTAACTCTTTTTCAAAATAACCTTGAAATGAATTTGTATACTCACTATTTATACACGCTGCAATATTTACAAACCATATATCTTGTTTTGGCATATCTGGGCGAAAATATTTATAACTTGAAACTTTCGAGGTTGCAATATTTAGATTTAAACTATTTCTAGCTCTTTCGACAATTGTCTTTTTATTAAAGTCACTTAAGTCATCTCTATAAACCAATTGAATTGGTAATTCGTTTCCCAAATATCTCAACATGGTAATGAGTTTCAGAATTTCAACTATGAACTTATCACAAACAGATATGACGATTCCATCACCATTGATCTGAGATTTAAATTGCAGCCAGTAAGGTGTGTTTTCTTTGGCTTTCCAAATGTTGGACTTATTGAATTCTGATTTACTCCCTGTTGACTCAAAATTATTTATATTTTTTGGAATTGAATAGACGATTTCACCATCCCAATGCTCAAATATTGGGTAGTTGAAAGTTAAATATGGATAAACTCTCAAATCTATATCTCTGAAATTTTTAAAGCTTTTCGATTCATCCGTTATGAAACACTTGTTGAAAATGTTAAAAATATGTATGTCATTCAGCATTTCAACATTGTCATGTTTGAACAGATCCATACCAGTTTTAGGCCTCAGTCCCCAATTGGATTGCGTTTTGTAAAGTAAATCAAAAAACTTTTCACATCTTTTGTCAAGTTCCCACTGATTGATTGTCTTACCATATTTATTGATCATCAAACTTTGAATTGGGTGTTTATTTTCATTAAATTTAGTATCTATTGAGGAAACCGAATCATCAACCAATTTTCTTGGTAATAAAACATAAATCAATAATGTTGCAAGGAGTAAAAAGATAACATACTTGTTTCTTCTAAATTTGCCATGAACCAAAATCACCATCAAAGATGATTTGAAGAAGATAAGGTATTTGGCCAAACAGATTATTTGAAAAATTTGACAATAGAGAAAAAACTTCTATTATTAGATTGTTCATCCATTTTGTGACTTTTATATCATCATTAAAAAAAAGATAACCACAAGAGCGTTGAAGAAGGTGCTAGTCTCAATTGTGGACAGTCTTTAAAGTTAAAAGATCAAGGTTTCCTTAAAGTTCCATAATAGTAAAGATCTATTAAGTGAACTCGTGAAGCTAGAATTCAAAAATCACTTAACCTAGCAATAAAAAAGGAGTAATGCTGTCACGTTTTATTAAATGTTGTTCTCTAAAATACAAACAGTATATCTCATGTTTTCAGTAAAAGTTTGAGTTACATTCAAGTATAACTTGTTAGTCCACTTTCGACCATGCTCAGTTGAATATAATTATGATAATTAATTAATAACTTTTTCATACACTTATTCTTTACAAGAAATGAAAGCAAAAACACCAAATTGGCATGTATCAACCGATTATTAAATTTTGTTTACATTCTGGTGTTCTCGTAAGAAGCTTTGAACACTATTTTAGTGGTCCAGTTGTTCGCACATTCAGCCTATCACAAGACTCGATACACTAGCATTAATGCTTAGGAAGTTCATTTGCTAAATTAGAATAAAACGATTAAAGATTTGGTATCTAACAGGATTAATAGAATCACGGTGCAGAACCCATTTGCTATTCTGGGTTACAAATTGTCTCAGCACATGATTACAATGAATGATTGACCTTATTTTGTGATAACATATTAAATTAGTAGAATCTAAATAGTGTTTAGGTAATATCATTTAGTGTATTTTATATTGAATTGTAAACAAATTTTTGGTTCCAAAATTCAATTATTTATCGTACTAAGCTATACCAAGTCAAGTTCTTACTCAATTTTAAGTATCAAAGTCTTCCATAATCTGTTTGAAATGATTTGAGTTTTATTTTTGTATAATAATCACAATACCTGTTTATAGTCGCTCCGGAAAACAAATACCACTCTAATCGATTCAAAGCATCTCTGTTGACAAATTAACTTGTAGTTTTTGTTGAAATAATCTTTAAGATTAGAAAAATCGTCAACTCTCCTCAACTTGTAATATTGTTATTAATTTTTAGAAAATATGCAATTTATAGTAAATAGTAGGTGACTTTGCACCCAAGCATTTAATAAAGAAAGATCAACACTCCAATAAATACGCTAAATAGTGTATAAATACGTTTCCAACAATTTAATAGCCATATAAGCTACTGAATTATTTTAGCTTTGTGGAACCAAAAACAATATGAAGCCTAAATTAACAAATCTAAAGTATAACCTAAACCGTTAATTTTTAAAGTAAATATAAAATAAATATTAAGTCAAATATGACGACTATTTATATTGTTTCGGATCAAGGGATTTGTTTTCTCATTGATAAAACTAATGTTACAAGTGACTTCGGCAATTATTCAAAACGCTGACACACTATGGTTTATCTGTAAATAATAGTCGTATTTATATCATATGCTCATCATTAACAAATCTCTGTAATATTTTATTTTAGCTTATTAAAGCTTATTAAGTAACAATGTAACTTTAATTGATTGTCAATAATCATCATATACCTAATATAGTAATGGATAATTAGTTATCTTTGACATAAATAACATTGAAGACTATAATTCTATTTTTTTTTACAATATAACTAACAGAGCTCTAACAAAAATTTTTGATATAAACCTATGTTAGCTATATCACTTTGATCAGACTGTCACTATATCAAATGATAGAACTTTTAACAGCTTATCAATTGGTTTGCTTTCTGACAATCATCGCTGATTCTAATGTTGAAGTAAAAAGTTGAAAGTTGAAACAACAAAGGTAATGTCGTGATAAACAAGTTAAAGACACTCTATTTCGAATATCTTGTTACTTTAGAGAAAATATTTTTTGGTCTACAGTTAGGTGAAATAGAGTCTACAATAAATTACCGTAAATTATGAGTGAATCAAGGACTTAGTACCATTGAGCAGATATCAATCTATCTACTCCCACTAACAACACAAACTAAAGTGGATATGCTTTTGAGTTTGGCGTCAGCATTACTTATATACAACAAGGGTAAGGGGACTCAGCCAAATTGTGCTTGTATCTTGAAGTTCTAATCATATGAATATAAAAAATCAAAATTGAGTTTACATTGTAAAAAACATAAGCACAGAAGTAATCTCTTTCATAAAAGACGTTCGCTTATAACTATCAATCAACTTTACGAAAACCGTGCATACCCATGGTATCCGAGATCTATATCGACTTATAAATGAGAAATCTCATAAAAGAGCTATCATTCTTCGCTTCTAAATTAGGAAATTTCACGTTCCCATTGAGGAAAAAAAAGTCTGAAGTTCAAGGTTTTGCTCTTTTGAGTTCATTTATAGTGGTGTATTGAAATGACAACAACAGAAGGTACATATGTCGATAAGATAGCGAGGGGGCCGCACTATGAGGTGCTGACGACCGATGCCATTGCTTCAATGGACCTTCAGTTCAAGGTGGTCATAGTAGGGGATTCTGGGTGCGGTAAGACGTCGCTATTCAACTCATACATCAGAGGAACATTTCCTAGAGAGTACGAGCCTACGATATTTGAGAACCACCGTTCCTTTGTGCAGAGACAGGAGGGACTCATGGAAGTTCTGAGTGCGGACCTGTGGGATACAGCGGGTCAGGAGGAGTACGAGCGTTTGAGAAGACTTTCCTACCAGGACGCTGACCTCGTTATCATTGCATATAACATCAACGCGAGGGAATCGTTGAGCAACATTCCTGAGGTGTGGGCTCTCGAGGCGCTCACCTATTCTCCTGGCGCACAGATCATTTTGGTGGGCCTCAAGAGCGACATGGATCACCAAGTGAACGCCTTTGATGCAGAACGCGTTGCTAGAGAGATCGGTGCTGTGGCGCACGTCCAGTGCAGTAGTATTGCCAACCAAAATGTCAACGGTGTATTTGACGCCGTCTTCAACGCTGTCTACAACAGAGCCAAAGTGATCTCTGGTCAGCAGCAACACCATCAGCAAAACAGACTTTCCCAAAACGGTAATAAAAAGGGCAATAACACTAACAAGACCACTAAAACCAGCAAGACGGGTCATTCATCTAAACGAAAAAGAAGCAGAAGGTGTGTCATATTATAGTATTAGATAGATGTATATATATATGGTACATATATACATAGTTGTATTTGTTTACATTAATAATAATTAGTTCAAGTCATATCCACGTAAGGGTGATGAGCACACGATGAGCGCACAATAATCCTGCAATGAGCACAAAAACGTGCTAACCGCCCTCCCTGGTAGCTTATTAAGCGGAGGTGAGATGCACAGTCTTAGTTATGCATGCAGCATTTCAATGGCAACATTCCACGCAACAATCACGTTTTCCACAACATGCTCCCTTAGTAATCACCCATATTTCACGCGTCTTTGCTGCCAATTTTACTATGGGTGAAAGCGAGGCGAGGCGAAAAAAATTTATATAGAGACTCACCAGTTTCGCCACTTTACTAATAAACAACACACACTTATCTTATAGTGCAAAAACAGTAAGGGTTAAAAAAAAGCGCCATGCCACCAAGAAGAGAAGCCAGCTTGAAGAAGGAGAAGAGAAAGAAGGATCCAAACGCGCCAAAGAGGGCCATGTCTGCATACATGTTCTTTGCCAATGATGAAAGAGACAAGGTACGTGCAGACAACCCAGGCATTGCGTTTGGTGAAATCGGTAAGGTGCTTGGATCTAGGTGGAAGGAGATGGACGAAGACAAGAAGAAACCATACGAGGAAAAGGCGGCGCAGGACAAGAAGCGTTACGAACAGGAGAAGGCAGAATACCTGAAAAAAAAGGAAGTGAGCTACCAGGAAGACAAGGCCGATTCAAAAGTTGTTGATGATGAAGAGTAAATGATTTTTGGGATCGAATTTTTTTTTTACCCATCCATTTCAAAATTGAATATGCTTATTTTATATTAAAAATTATTAATCAATTGAGTTTGTTGTATATTAGGATGCTTTCTTTAAATAATCAATTGCGTGTTGTTTGTTCAAATTGATTTTCCTTTTTTTCCTCTTTTTTTTTATGACCACTTTGGCCGCCCCACCCCCATTTATTGATGTTTTTGATGATGTTTCTTCATTCGTTACCGTGATCCGGTAATGCCTATTTCTTTGTTATAATTATTGTTTATTGTATTGTATTGCTTTAAATTTATATTATGTTATTAAATTGTCGTGTAACTACATTTTATATATTTGATGCTCAGTCTCTCACTAAAACTGCCACAGATTCAACGTGGTGCGTTTGTGGGAAGAAGTCAAACCCTCTAATGCTCTTGATCCTGTATTTAGACCCATTCACCGTGTTTTTCAAAAAGTACTTCACGTCTCTGGCCTGCGAATGCACATTACAACTCACGTAGACAATTCTCCGTGGCTCAAACTCACTCAACTGCCTCAAAAACACAGCATCACACCCCTTTCTTGGTGGGTCCAAGATCACTCCGGTCTCATCTTTAGGGAAGTCAATCTCTTCAAATAGCTTTTCTGCTTTACCCCAAATAAAGTCACATCTGTCACTAGGAATATTATTTAGCTGCGCATTGTGCTTAGCAAACTTAACGGCTCTTTCACTCACTTCCACTCCAAGAACCTTTGATATTTTCTTACCACCAACGCCAATCTTTCCATCAATCTTTCCATCTGAGGAAGCGATTGCAACAGAAAACAATCCAGAGCCACAATAGGCATCCACAAGATAATGATTTTCAGTGTTCATGTCTTCGAATAGTTCATCTCTCACATATCTGATAATCAATGGCAAAATTGAATTATTATTTTGGAAGAACTCATTTGCAATGAAATCAAATCTGAGCTTTCTACCAAGTCCTGTATCTACAAGATCAGAAATTACTGCCTGTGGATCAGTAACACATGTTTTCACAACTTCTTCTCTGTTATCCTCAATTTTAGTAATTTCTTTCGAGATTGGATTGATGGAACCTGTGACTTTTTCTTCACTAAAATCATCATCGTTCAATCTCAACGAATGTTCCCTTAATAAAATGGTAACACCTTTTTTAGACCTCTTGCCTGCTTCCCAATCTATCTCTAGTCTTTCTCTTTCATTGATTAATCCACGACGAACAATATCTGTACCAATCAAACAATCTTCAATATCAATAACATCCCCGGGGTATGGTCTAAGAGATCTGTTTCTTATGATTTCTCTCTCCTCCTCATTGTTGTCATGCTTTAACGGCAATTCCTTCATCGATTGATTAATCAATTTTGGTATCTTGTCAAACTTGAACTCTTCCTTTAATTGCTCATAATTTTCAAATGGATTGTATCTTGAAAATTTAACTCCCAACCAATGTCCACGTCCCTTCATTGAGTATCCCAGTCTTGGAATTTGTTCCAACTCAACTTTACCCGACTTACTAACGGATCTTGGAACATCATAATGTGGTGTCAACTTCGTTCTATAATGGTACTGCAATGGTGACCCCACTGTTGACAAGACTTTGTCTTTCCATTGTTCCTCTAACTCTTTATCATTTGAACAGAAAAACTCGTATGCTCCATAAACAACTTCTCTTTTTTGTTCTAGTTGCTTTTCGTATGGTAATGATTGATATTGACAGCCAGAACATATACCAAAGTAGGTACATTTTGGTTGCTCGTCTTGTAATCTCATGTTGGATTTTTTTTCAAAAGACACTATTTCTGCATCAACAAAGTATTGGTTTGTCATATTTAATTTGATGGTAACAACGTCACCTGGTAATGAAAACGGTATGAGAACAATTTGAAACAGTGGAATTGATGCCTCTTCGATTTTACGTCTATGAATTGATTTGGACCTATCGATCTTTTGTTTTTTACCATCAACTATACTTTGTGCACTTTTCTCCACCATACCTTCACTTAGCTGTCTTTCAGTTGTCTCCCTTTGGCATTCCATAATTTCTTCATAGGTAGGAGCTTTGATGATACCAATACCGTCACCCTTGGCACTTAACTCTAGAATCTCCACATTGGAAACTTCTCTGTGATTGAATGCAATTTTGATTGCTAGGTCGTTGACAATGTCTCTCATAGGATTTTCGATGTCTTTCATTTCGATCTGCTCCTCACTAGTGATGCCAAGCAGTTTCTTGATATAATCACTCTTTTGAGCCAACATCTTAGGTATTTCAAACGATGTTAGAACGCCAATTGGTGATGTTGGATCAGAGTTTGTCTTTGGTGGCCTTTTATGTGAAGCTCTGGCTCTCTTTACAGGCCTTTTCCAATCATCTGGACCTGGAATACTTTCTCCCTCTCTTTTAACAGTACTCATTGATCGATAGTGTAGTTTAAAATTTATCCGTTTGAGTACTCTAAAGTACATATATCATTCACTGAAAAATGAAGCTACTATTATTTCTTTAGAGAAAAGAATTACAATTGATCTTATAGGTTTACAATTTTTTTTTCAACAGCTTTAAAAAAAATTTTTCCTTTCATCTGTTATTTTTCAAGCTGAAAAATTTCTAGATTGATAAAGAAAAAACTATTAAAGTATCAGAGTTGATGTAGTTGATGTAGATTTTGATAAAGTAAGTTAACTTCCCAATCAGTAATTAAAACGTATACAAAGCGTTTTCATCTATTTAAATACCACTGAACCAACTATTCACTTCATCTATTTAAATACCATTGTACCAGTCATTGTTTTGCGTATATTGACTGTAGTTGTAACCGTTGTATGCATTAGCGGACGCATTGTTAGTAGAATTTGGCGCAGCTGGGTTAGTTTGACCGTTGGTTGCTGCACTTACATTACTGTTGTTAGGACTAGCACTTGGGTTGCCATTGCTTGGATAACTACCAAAACCGTTACCTCCAACGTTGGTACCGTAGTTGGCAGCGGCAGCATATTGAGGATAGTATTGATTGTAGTATGCAGCATACTGTTGTTGAAGAGCAATTTGTTGTTGATAAGCAGCTTGTGCTTGTGCTTGTGCTTGCGCCTGTGCTTGGCTATCTTCGCTATCAGCATTTGCACTTGGCTGACCTTGTTGGCTTGGTGGTTGTGGCTGTTGCTGTTGCTGTTGCTGTTGCTGCTGGACTGGTTGTTGTGGTGGTTGGGCGAATTGACCATATTGACCATATTGACCATATTGACCGTATTGACCACCGTATTGACCACCATATTGAGCGTACATAGAATTGTAGTTTTGATTACCAGCCATTGGTTGGGAGCCCCATGGGTGCATCATGTTCATATACATTGGGTGCGGAACCATTGGATTGGCCATATTTGGAACAGCGCTTGGAGAAGCATTAGATTCTGTTGATCCATAGCCAATATTTGCATACTGTTGCTGAACGGAAGCATCGTTGTAGTATTGTTGAGTTGGTTGAGCCTGTTGGACTTGTTGACTTGACTGTTGTTGTTGTTGTTGCCTGTTAAACTTTTGATTGTTGTAAGGACGCTGTTGCTGTTGTTGCTGGTATTGTTGGTATTGTTCTTGTTGAGAAAGTTGTGGTTCTTGTTGTTGGACTGATTGCTGTTGAACAGGAACTTGAGTTTGAACTTCAGGTTCTGTAACTTGAACAGTAGGTTGTTGTTCGGCTTGTGTAGGAGCAGCAGCAGTAGGAGCAGCAGGAGCAACGACAGGTTCTTCTACAGGAGAAGCAGCAGCAAAAGCAACTTCAACTTCAGGTTCAGAAGTAGTTGGTGCTTCTTCGGTAGCAGGCAATTCTTGGATAGTTTCAACAGGGACAACAACCTCTTCCTCTTGGAGTTCTAGGTTATCGACATTATTAGTGAGCTCGTCAACTTGATTATTGGTGGTTTTCTCATTAGATTCTAGTTCGTTATCAGTGGCTTCCTTTTGTTGAGGTGCTTCAACAACCTTTGGCTTTGGATCTGGTCTCAATATGGACGCCCAAGTCTTTGGTTCAGATTTCTTTGGTTGTGAAGAAGTGGAGGTTGGTAAACCAGAAGATGCAGGAGCGGCTGCGCTAGCTGCAACAGCGGCAGCTACAGCTTGTTTCTTAGGTCTTGGTGTTGTTGATGAGGAGGAAGCTGGTGCAGGGCCTTTTTTTGCCGCTGAAGCTTGTTTTTTGATCTTCCTTTGATTTTGATTATTCCTCTTGAACGAGCCGTCTGAGTGACGAGTTTGATCGTCGTTATTAGCAGATGAAGACGCTGAAATTCCTTGTGATTGTTGATTATTATTATTGTTATTTTGCTGTAGTTGATGCACTTGTTGTTGTTGCTGTTGTTGTAATTGCTGTTGCTGTATTTGTAACTGTCTCTTCCTTTCCTCTCTTTCCTTCTTGTGATTTGACGGATGGTCCCACTTTTGGAGCTGTCCAGTGAGTAGCTTTTCAACAAGAAGGTCTGTTTCCACATTCTCAATGTCTTCTTTGATGGCGATGAAATCATCAAACGTCCAATCTGGGATGATTTCAATTAGTGTTTCGATTTTCTTTTTGAGCGCTGCTGGCACAGTGCCCCCAGTAGCTACACCGGCATTGCTGGCCTTAGACTTGCCCTTGTGTTCAGTCATCTGTGTCTTGTGCTGTAACTTTAACTATTAAGAACAAGAGAATATATCCAAAGATGACTTTTTTTTCTTCTTGTCGTCCACTTTCTCCCGCTCCTAGCCTTTTTTTCGTCAGTGGCAAAATGATTCAAAATTTTAAAAATTTTCACCACTGGACAAACCTTTTTTATTGCGATGGTAATCGTAATGCCTGATAGCTAAGACATGAGTATATGATAGACTGGCTCCATCATAGATGATGAATACTACTTTGAATGTAAAAATTTAAAATTTTCTTAAAGTTCATTTATTACACATAAAAATATAAAAAGAGCTAATCACACTTATAACTTGTTTTGAGTGTGGAAAATAGTAAGAGCTTCGACGATTCTCTTACCCATGGTCTTTTCACCTTCTCTAACCCAGACTCTTGGGTCGAAGTACTTCTTGTTTGGCTTGTCAGCACCATCTGGGTTACCAACCATAGAAGAGATGTAGTCCTTCTTAGCCAAGACGTAATCTCTAATACCAATCAAGTAAGCGTATTGAGTATCGGTATCAATGTTGACCTTGACAACACCGTTTCTGATACCAGTGTCGAATTCTTCTTGAGTAGAACCGGAACCACCGTGGAAGACCAAGTACAATGGCTTGTCAGATTGGGAAGACAATTGCTTCTTAGCGTAAGCTTGGTGGTCACCAAGAATTGATGGCTTCAAGACAACGTTACCTGGCTTGTAGACACCGTGAACGTTACCGAAAGCGGCAGCAATGGAGAAGTTTGGAGAGATTGGGGCCAAAGCTTCGTGGACTGCGAAAACGGTTTCTGGAGCAGTGTAAAGAAGATCCTTGTTAACGTGTTCGTTGTTAACACCATCTTCTTCACCACCGGTGATACCGATTTCCATTTCTAACCATTGGTTCATCTTGGCCATTCTGGTGAAGTACTTGACACAAGTGGCAATGTTTTCTTCATCGTTTTCTTCAGAAAGATCCAACATGTGGGAGGAGAACAAAGGTTCACCGTGAGCCTTGAAGTAAGCTTCGTCAGCTTCCAACATACCGTCGAACCATGGCAAGAGCTTCTTGGCACAGTGGTCAGAGTGAAGAATGACTGGGATACCGTAGGTTGGAGCAATAGCTCTGATGTAGTGAGCAGCAGCAACAGAACCAGCGATGGAAGCCTTTTGGCCTTCGTTGGAAACACCCTTACCAGCGAAGAAAGCAGCACCACCGTTAGAGGTTTGCAAGATGATTGGAGACTTGTTGTCTCTAGCAGCTTCCAAAGCAGCAACGACAGTAGAGGAGGTGGTGACGTTGATAGCTGGGATAGCGAAACCCTTAGCGTGAGCGTAGTCAAAGAGAGCCTTGACATCATCACCAGTGATAACACCGGTCTTTCTTGAAAGGAAGTCAGTCATTGTGATTAAGTTTGTGTTGATTATTATTGATTAATTGGATTTATCCAAATTAATTTCTATACAGAATAACAATGTTGACTTCCTTCAATGACCAGGGGAATCTCAACCTCCTTTTATATTGCAAAGGCTTCAAAGTATCGCGTGTCCCGGGGAGTTCATGTCCGCCAGATCTCGTTCTTTTTCCACTGGAAGGTGCTCTCCGAAATTTTTCACCGCTGGAAACCCATAAGATGATGATGCATATAGGATGACGAAAATAAACTGATGTTCAGAGGCGGTGTTATTGTGCGTTAACCGAATGTTTCAGAGTAAGGCAATATTACCCAATATGGGCTACACACACCATTGACTGGAACGCTATTTGTAATTTGTGGAAAAGGATTGGTGTTTTCCATGCTGAAAATTTTACATACTTCTCACAAGGTGATGATTCCTTAGTGGTGATAACATGGAATCACAGCTAGAAGTCCTGTTACAGCAGTTGTCTACAGCAGTAGGGTTGTGTGTCAACAACGAGGCCCTGGAACCCAACGCCGTGGATTCCCAGCGCTTGACGTCAGCAATCAGCGTGGTGGAAAGGGTCAGCAACCAGCTGCTAGCGACCACGGGCGAACTCAAGAACTCCTGGGTGCTTGGCCAGCAGCTGGCAATTGGCAACACAGAAAACTCAATTGAGATAGCTAACGAAGTCGTAGACGATGTTCTGCCATGAGGTTTCATATCCACGATCACGTGGTTTTACATCTCCACGTGAACAAAAATTAGTACAAACTAAATTCTCTTATATACCAAACATTAAAGGCTACGTTTCTGTTATATCTACGCTACTTTGCTGTACTGCGATCACTTGCTATCGGCATACGTAATGTCGGGCTTTTCTCTTTCGGACTTCTTTTATTCAGGAATTCATTACGTAATAACAAATTCATTTCAATTCGTAATAATAAAAAATATCAGATAAATAGAATAATAATAAGCTGTTGTAATCACACAGAGATTACTTTGAAGTATCTAGAACATATCTACCGAGAATCTTACCTTGTTCCATCAACTCGTAAACCTTTGGAAGTTCGCTCAAACCGACAATCTTGATTGGCGAGTGCACCAGGCCTCTGCTGAAGAAGTCAATGGCCTCTGCGGTGTCTTCTCTGTTACCGACGTAGGAACCCTTGATTTGGATCGACTTGATGACATGGGTGAACACGTCCGAGTGGCACACGGCGTCTGCTGGCAAACCTACAAGCACAACCTTACCCAAGGTACGCACATATTTTGTGGACTGGGAGATAGCGGCAGGGGACACGGAGACGTTGATGACACCGTGAGGACCACCGTTGGTCACCTCCTGGATCTTCGCAACAACGTCTTTCTCGACGGAGAAATCCACATACGCTTCAGCTCCGAGCTCTTTGGCAAGCTCACCCTTGTCCGCACCCCCGTCAATGGCCAACACTCTGTAGCCCATGGCCTTGGCGTATTGCACAGCAAGGGACCCCAAACCACCACCCGCACCAGACACGGCGACCCACTGGCCCGCTCTCAAGTTGGCTGTCTTCAACGCCTTGTACACAGTGACACCGGCACAAAGAATTGGTGCAACACCAGCCAAGTCGGAGCCTGCTGGGATCTTAGCCGCCTGCACCGCATCTGCCGTGGCGTACTGCTGGAACGAACCGTCGTGCGTGTATCCTGAGAGGTCCGCGTTAGGACAGTTTGGCTCAGCACCCTGTTGACAGTACTCGCATCCCATACACGACGAGTTAAGCCACTTGATACCAGCGAGATCTCCAATCTCAAAGTTGGTCACGTGCGAGCCCTTGGCCACCACCACACCGGCACCCTCGTGTCCTCCCACAAGTGGCAATTTGGTGGCAAGAGGCCAGTCACCCTTCCATGCATGCAAATCCGTGTGACAAACTCCGGAGTACTTGACGTTGATGAGAATCTCGTTCGCCTTTGGCGTAGGAACTGGTATGTCTTTGTAGTGCAATGGTCCGCCGTTGTCGTAGAAGATGATGGCCTTTTGAGTTTCTGGGACTGCTGTTGCAAGCGTTCTCCATCCTTTGAAACTCTTCACGTATGTGTTAGTTCTTAATTTTGAGAGCATTGGTGTTATATTATTCTGATACTCCACCAACCGTGTAGCACGCAATCACTACAGTACTATTATTCCTTCCTTTTATACTAATACCTCTTGCCAAAACCCCACTCATTCATCCACTTCTCCGTCTCACCCCTCCATCTTTCATGCTTTTTGCAACGCTTCCTTTATCCGTCCTCTTCCCCGCATTCTACACCCCTGTTTCTTTTCGATATATTTTTTTCTGTTATCGCCTGTGCAACATCCGTTTCACCAAACACCCCCTCTTTGACAGCGTAAGTGAGGGGAATATTGACAACGTTGGTGCTACTGTACTATCTCGGAACTCGGTTTCAGATAAGCTTTCAATGATGATGATGATGATGATGATCACGACGACGAGGATGACTTATTGTATTAGCTCCTCTCATCACTCAAATAGGGGAGCCGTAGCAGGCAGCAACGGCTCCAGAGCATCACCACGGCGTCCCGCAATTGCTGTATTTGGATACGTACGTTAGACCAAGACAACTGTGTAACAAAGGTGGGAAGAACCAGCAGGCTCAGCACCTCTTGAGAGCAGAGGAGGCTTACGTAAGCGAGGTTGTGGAAGGCGGATTTGCCGCTAAGAGCAAAGCAAAATCCCGCTAAGACTTTTTCACAATGTTCCAAACTTTTCACCTGAAGAAGAAGAGCCTTTTTAAATAGGCATTTTGAATTTGTATAGAGTTTTATGTATATAGGGTCCCGTTTACCTGCCTAAACAATCACCATGTCACTAAAAGTCGGGTTGGAAATCCACACGCAATTGCTGACCAAATTCAAACTGTTCTCATTATCATCCAACACCACTTCAAATCTAACGCATAAACCAAACACCTCCACGTCGTTCTTCGATGTGTCCATACCGGGAACGCAGCCATCACTGAACCCACAATGTATATTACAGGCAATCAAGCTTTCTAAGGTGCTCAACTGTAAAATCAACGCAGTGTCGACGTTTGACAGGAAGCACTATTTCTATGGAGACCAGCCACTTGGTTACCAAATAACACAACACTTTAAGCCTATTTCGCAGAACGGTTGCGTTACGCTACTCAAGAGACACTACGACAAGTTGACCAAAGACGTCACCATCGGTATTCAGCAGCTTCAGTTGGAACAGGATACCGGTAGATCTATTTACAAGTCTACTGACGCCAATAAGTCGTTGATCGACTTCAACAGAGCTGGCATCCCATTGATAGAGATGGTCACAGACCCAGACTTTACTTCTGTTGACGAAGTGAGGGCCTTTTTGCAGACGTACACCAAAACGGTGAAGGATTTGGGAATCTGTTCAGGTGACTTGGAAACCGGTGCAATCAGAGTCGACGTCAACGTCTCAGTAGACAACCACCAGCGAGTGGAGATCAAAAATTTGCCAACAATTTCAGCCATTGTGAATGCCATCAGATTTGAATCAAAGAGGCAAGTCAGCAATATCAAAAGCGACAATTTGTTAAACGAGGTGGAAACAAGAGGTTGGAACGGAAAGGAAACATACCATCTTAGATCCAAGGAGTCCAACATTGATTATCGATATGTTCCTGATATGGAGTTGCCTAAATTGAAGTTAAATGTCGAGGATTTGTTACAAAATGTGATTCTTCCAAAATCTTATGGTGACCAACTAGATCAGTTGATGGACACCTATCATTTAAATTTGAGAGATGCCAAGATTTTACTTAATAACGAGCATTTGCTGAAGTATTTTATAACCTGTTACGAAAACACTGATGATAAACATAAATCAAAGGTTATAAACTGGCTGGTTCATGAATTGCTTGGTGCTTTGACAAAATCAGAGTTGCACTTCACTTCTAACACTATAAGAATAGAAGCGTTTACAAAGCTAATAGAACTATCAGAACAGAACAAACTAACAAAACCCAATGCAAAGTTACTTTTACTTCATTTACTTAATAATAAGGAGGACCAACACAAGGACTTGGTTGAATTATCCAAGGAGTTTGGTTTACTTTCAAAAGAGGTCAGTAATGACGAAATCCAAGGTATTGTGACAGATATTATTAGCAGCAATAAACCTATTGTTGATCAAATTTTAAACGGTCAATCGAAAAAGGTCAACTTCCTCATTGGTCAATGCATGAGAAAATCACAGGGTAAAATACAACCTACAATCTTTGAAGCTCTAATTAAATCCCAATTGAAGCTATAATAAGAATAAAAAGTATAAAACTAGAATAACAACAATAATATTATTATAGACGTACCATTCATAAACCGACCAAATAAGCGTAAAAGCACATACATATATTCTTACATATATATATTTATATCCAAATAAAAGGAAAATGAAAGAATTAAAAGAAATATCGATTATCAATCACTGATCACCAAATGTATTTTCACCGCTGTATAACACGTAAAGGAACCCGTCCTCGTCTTTATACTGATCATATATAGTTGACATCAATGCTCCTGTTGGTGGTAAAACGTCGTTAACAAAAATAAAGATAGCCTTTTCTGATGGTAAGTGAATCCGACGTCTGATAACATACACAAATTGGCCCACTGTTAGATCACTTGGAACAAGATACTTACGTTTGTCAATCTCACTGATATCGCTATCTTCTACTCGCTCACAAATAACAGGGATACGATCTGCAAATTTGGTTCTGATTCGTGTTGCTTCCGCCTTCCTCTTCTCGAATGGGTGATCTTCTTTGAATTGCGAACGCATTGACTTTACTTTGTTGACTTTTTAACCTATATTACTTAAGATAAAGATGCAGCTGTTATCTATATTATTACAATTTTGTAATTTTTACAGCGCCACCACTTCTAACAACAACTTCGCACTTTATTTTTTTCTTTAAATAACACATTAATATACACTAATCGGACACAACTGCTGCACCTAGTACAAATACCATTATTGAAAGTATTATGATGGTACTTTTCAATAATGGTGCTACATTTTGATACCTCGGAAGACTATCTTTCAATTTTAGTTCATCAACTTCCTTTTCTAACTTATCTATTCGCTCTATTACATCTCTTAGTTCATCATTAACTTCACAAGACTTATGTATAATTACACTATCATCCCTTTGGTTTTCATCCATGGCACTTTTGGTGTCGTTCATTGGTTTAGGTTCTCCTTCAGTTAAACTATTTCTATGTAGCTTTAGACGAACTCTTTCTCGCAACTGATCCTGTAATCGTCGTATTTCTCCTTCCTCATATCCTTTTTCACTTTTGTTTTGTCCCCTTGATAAGTATTCAAGTGGTAACGGATCTCCAAAATTGATATTTCTTTTACTGACGGGGGGCCTAGGCTCGTCTGCTGGTTTCTCTTCCTCTTTTGTTGGCACAGTCACGACGTTATTTACGGAGGTGTCTGCTGGCTCACTTATAGACCTAGTGTCATAGTTCAATGGTAACGGAGAACCAACAATCCTTTCCGATACTTGTCTCTTATGCGACTGTTTTCGTTGTAAAGAGTCTAAATAATCTCCTGTTTTTACCGGATGCTTCCTTGTTGTCACATAAGGTAGCGGTAAAGGCCCACCAGGATCCATGGTACGTTCAAAGGTCGTTCCATGTACCTTCTCAGACATCTGGAGTCTTATAGCTCTTTTTGTCCCTCTTCGAATACCTTCAAAACATTTTCAAAGAGAGAAAGTCCACCCAAATTTTTTCCCTTCGTTACCATATATCTGTTATCTATCATCAATAGATATATCGTTAAACTAAGAACACATCAAAATGGATTGGCCAATTGCTTTGGAAAGGATAAACGAGGACAGAGTTTATGGTCCAGGATCCATTAAGAGCATTGAAACACATGCAAGGTATTTCTTATCAAAAATGGGTGGGACCAATCCTAATGAGCCAGATGCTAAGACATCTTTATTTGGTATCAATGGAGAGATTATCGTCAGAAAGGGCCAGATAATTGAAATATGGGATTGGATCCCTCATCAAGCGCAAAAAATGGGACCATCAGATGATTCAAACAATGCCAAGTACGATAGAAGAGGGAAACAGAAAAACTTATTCATAGTGGGAACTATAGTTCTGCCTACCCAGGTGTCAAATTTTTGGCCGATTAAGTGTGATAGACAAATGTACTATTACCAATTGCTTATTCAAGATGAAAATAACAATTTGTTCATCATAGATAACAGTAAGCTGAATCTAGATCTGACACTAAAGATAGCCAATTGCAGCGTTAAAGTTTCGTGCAATTGGATAGTTATTGCCAATGACAACACAGGTGAGCTACATTTCGTTGATAATAAAACATTCAAAGTTTCTCAAGTCCTGGAAACACAAGTAAGAAATAATCAAGCTGTTTTCGATATCAAAGGGACATGGATTGCCGTTTTGAACCCAAAGCAGCAGTTGGCGAAAGTCATTCTCGCCAATGATAAACTAATTAATAAAGTACTGAACAGTTTGTCAAAGACTACAATCGATTCGTTGTTAACCATTTCCCAAGTGTCCAAAAATAAAATCCAAAATGCAATCAATAAAGATAGTAGTTATGACAGATCATATTCAGAGCTTTTGTCACATTGGTTCAATTCGATTACTTCAGAAAGCGATTACATTACCATCTACAAAATTAGCGACTCGAAATCAGCTAAATTGGTTACTCAGTTTCCGCTATCAACCGGGTGCTCCAAAATTTCTTTATCACCAAACGACATGAACATGATAACAGTCTCAAAAAGAGGCGATGACATTTTACTATGGGACTTCACTTTTTATGATAAATATATTGTATTACATGACAAATGGATTAGAGGTTCAACAAGCGGTATAATTGATGAAATCTTTTGGTCTCTCAGCAATTCGCAAATTTATTTAAGAACCAACGGCTCGGGCACAATTCGTTGCTTTAACATCAACTGGAACAACTATGACAATCTTAGTTCACTTTCAAAACCTTATTACAGCCCGAAACTTCCTGACTGGTATCTTTCAAACATGAAATTCCAAGCTTGTTTCCTAATCTCATCAATTTTGTTGAGTGAATTCCTTTGCTGTATTTCAAAATCTGGAGATGTGTTGATTGTGGATTCCAAAGGGGTTAAATCATATTTGAATACACCATCCATTAATGATATGAAGTACCCAAACCGTTTAGACCATGTGGCGTACAGTTATGATTTGATACGTGATCCTGTAAAGGAAATGGAGATTGCGAAGGAGATTGAGATAGAGACTTGCAAACCATTTATTCCTCTTTACAATGATAAAAAGGTTAGGTTTGCAAGATTTGATTCCGACTTCACACTATCATCTATCGGTTCTGATATAAAGATAACTGAGTATAGAGTTGCTGCTAATTCAAATGATAGAGATGTCAAGATGAAAATTAGTAATGTCGACACATCCTTCCACTACAATGATGCCGACGCTGAACAAATAGAATATGGTTCGCTGAAAAATGACCTGACGCTAGGGATGTCAACAAGTCTCTAGACTGCTGATAGTGTTGTACTATAAACATGAGCCAAGGTAATACTCAAAGAAAAATTTCAAAGTTTTTTTTCTTCCGTGAACGAAACTTCAAGAAAAAGGTAAATTTCATACAGATTTCTATACTTCTTCATTAACTTAAACAAGAGATGTCGTCTGCTATCCAACTTCTCAATCCAAAGGCTGAATCCCTTCGTCGTCAACAAGCTCTTCAAGTTAATGTTAACGCTGCTGTTGGATTACAAGAGGTCCTCGCATCTAATTTGGGACCTAAAGGTACACTTAAGATGTTAGTTGACGGTGCCGGTGGAATTAAAATCACCAAGGACGGTAAAGTTTTGCTAACTGAAATGCAAATTCAATCACCAACTGCAATGATGATTGCAAGAGCTGCTACTGCACAGGATGAAATTACTGGTGATGGTACCACTAGTGTTGTTTTATTAGTGGGTGAGCTTTTGAGACAAGCAGAAATTTATCTTAACGAAGGCATTCATCCTAGAGTCATCGTTGATGGATTTGAAAAGGCTAGAGAAGCTACATTGGCATACTTGAATGAATTTGTTGTTGATAAAAGAGCCGAACTCAATGAAAATATCAATAGGGAGTTATTATTACAAATTGCTAGATCAAGTTTGAGCACAAAAGTACAGCCAGAGGTTTCTGAAGTTTTGACACCAATTGTAACTGATGCAGTCTTACAAGTCTTGGATAGGGAAAACCCAAAACAAATGGATCTTCATATGGTTGAAATAATGGCGATGATGCATCAAACTTCATCCGACACAGAGTTCATCAAAGGTTTGGTTCTAGATCATGGTGCTAGACATCCAGATATGCCAAAGAAAATCAAGAATGCTCATGTTTTAATTTTAAATGTATCACTCGAATACGAAAAGACTGAAGTGAACTCTGGATTTTTCTATTCTAACGCTCAACAAAGAGAACAACTCATTCAAAGTGAAAGAAAGTTTATTGATGAAAAATTGAAGAAGATTGTTGACTTGAAGAACGAGGTTTGTGGTACTGATTCGAAGTCAGGATTTGTAATCATCAACCAAAAAGGTATTGATCCAATGTCACTTGACATATTGGCTAAAAACGGTATTTTAGCTTTAAGAAGAGCCAAGAGAAGAAACATGGAAAGATTGCAATTAGTTTGCGGAGGTGAAGCACAGAATTCAGTTGACGATTTGAGTCCAAATGTCTTAGGTTTCTCAGGTTTAGTTTACGAAACATCTATTGGTGAAGAAAAGTTTACCTATGTCACAGAGAACAACAACCCAAAGTCATGTACAATTTTGATTAAGGGTGCCCACAATCATGTGATCCAACAAACAAAGGATGCAATTAGAGATGGATTGAGAGCTGTTGCAAATGCAATCAAAGATGGTGCATTAGTTCCTGGCGCGGGTGCTTTCTTCTTGTCATGTTCAAAGTATCTAGTTGAAAATAAAGATATCAATAAAGGTAAAATGAAACCCGGTGTCAAAGCCTTTTCAGATGCATTGCTAGTTATTCCAAAGACACTTTGTAAAAATGCTGGTTTGGATACACTTGAGGCAATTGCTGAAGCACAAGACGAAATCCAAGAAGGTCAAGTTGTAGGCATTGATTTAGGGTCAGGAGAGCCATTAGATCCAACTATTGATGGTATTTGGGATTCTTACAGAGTTTTGAGAAACGGTATTTCGAGTGCCAGTGGTATTGCTAGTAACTTATTACTATGTGATGAATTATTGAAGGCTGGTAAAAGTAGTTTGAAAGGCCAAGAATAAATAGATTTCTGATTTCTGTTCATATTATAAACCATACATATATTTATAATGTTTTTCTAATTCCCTCAATGCTCTTATGTAAGTTAGTTAGTAATAGGAGTAAAACTATCGAAAATTACAATTTGTTACAATTTCCATATAGCGGTAATAACGATTTAGTTTGCTTAATAAAAAAGTGTGTATAATCACAATAAATTATAACGTGGGGATCGTTTTCTATATTAGAAATTATATTAGATTCTAGGTCATCTAATAAATAATACGAAGCTTTATTTCTTGATATATGTCTTGAACATTTTTTTTAAGAATGTCATAGTAAATATGCTCAGTGTCTTTTGTTATTATTTCAATACAATTTGTCAAATTCCATAGGACTAGATTAATGAAATATAAATAAAAATTTACTAGAAAAGCAATGCAATTAAAAAAACATGTAGGTAACAGGGTAGGGGGAATATTTTAATTGGCAGGAACTTTTGAATTCCATTCAGAAAGTTCCTTTTCGTGTTCACGTTCAACAGCAAATTTAACGGCCTCTAAGACATTTTCAGTTAAATGTTTTGGCATGTACTTAGGTGTTGAATTTTCTTGATAAACACCAGTTTTAACAAGAATTGAAAACCAAGACTCGTCATACGAATTGGCGAATCTAATATCTGATTCAGGGGTGTCACCAACAAAGTAAACCATTGATGGAGGTGGTAATTCCTCCGTTGCAAATGAGAAGGTACGGTGTGCTCTAGATGATAGCGATGTGTTGAGCTTTGTAAGACTTTGGACAGTCAATTCGTTCTTTTCGGCGTCAGCTTCATCCTCAACTTCGGAAACGGAGTCAGAGTCGTCAGAAGTGTCAAAAACAGCGTTGTCTGATGCGGACATGGCGCTGGAAAGAGTAGACGATTGGTGTTCTTCTAGAACGTCTCTTCTCCAGTTCTTCAATACCTTGTTGGCGTACTTGAAAGTACCTCTTTGAGGCTTACCAAATCTTATCACTTTCATTTCCTTGCCTGTATGTTCCTTGTATAATGCAGCCAGAGAAACCTGGAGAGCACCCATACCGTATCTGACCAACTTGTAGTTGGTGGCCCAAACAAAGTCGGAATGAGCAAAGTAGATGGAAGGACCGTCCTCAAAATCATTGGAAACGGTACCCATATAGCCGCCTTTCGACATCAGCAACTCAAGAATGATCTGCTGGTCTGCGGCCCAGTTGAGCGAATCTGCGAACACAAGGATTGCCTCGATTTTGATCTTGGAGAAGTCAACGTCCTTTTTGACGTGCCTCTTGTCCTCTTCAGTTAGAGTATAGTAAGGTGTGACGGAGGGGTCCCAATACATGATGTCCAAAGGCGTGTAGACGTTTTGGTAGCCGTAGCTTTCGGCCACCTTACGACAGACTTGTCCGGTACCACCAACAACTAGAACGTTGTCGTAATTGTTGGCCAAGTCCTTCATGGGTGTGTGACCCTGGACGATCTGGTCGACGTCGATGTCCGTCTCAAGACGCTGCGACAAGTCGTTGGCTCTCACGCTCTCGTGCTTGCCACCACCGTTCGTGACAAAGATATATGGCACCTGGATGTTGTATGGGTTTTCTCCGTTAAGGTACTTGATGGCCTGCACACCGTATGGCAACGTCTCCGGCCCTCTTACGAGCACACCGTCAATGTCGAACGCGAACGCGTACGACGCAATTCTGGGGTGATTGATCACGGTCTTCTTTTCGTTAGGCGGATTGATGTCCTCTAGCTTCACGTTGTCCGGAAGCACGATCTTTGGCGCCTGCGCTTCACTCACGCTGGCCGATCTCACCCACTGGTCTGACAACGACAACGACGACAAGTCGTCTCTCTTCGGTGCCGGCACCATCTGGTCGATTCCATCGTTGTTTAGATACGACTCCTCTCCTTTCTTCACGTTGCTGTTACCACCCGTGGTTGTAGTGGTGGTAGTAGTAGTAGTAGAGCTTTTTTCACTTTGCATATTTGTTTACCGATGACCTCGCTTATAAGTAGTCTGTTATTATCTAATCTATTTATCTATAACCACTTCTAGATACTTGCCTCTTTTTATATACCACACCTCCGTTTCATTCCTTGTCTATGATGTAGCACTTTTGACGGGGACTGGGTGGAAAAACCCAAGGCCCCGTCTAAATCTACAACGGTTTTCTATTTTTTCCGCTGCAAAACGTCCAGCCTATGACATCATATGGCGTCTCTTGTAGTAGTTGGAGCTGAAAAGCCACTTGTTGAGGACGTGGACGAGGGCAGAATGGACGGCAATGCAGGAGAGCAGGAGTGGCATCAGGCCATGCTCAGAGAGCTCGCCGGTAAAGTCAAAGCCATAAACTTTCCATAGTATAAAGGCCAGCAGCAGGCAGTGCACGATAAGGATAACGGGGGAAATTATCCTGATGAGGACATATCCAATGAAGAGATTCCACGATTTGATGTTGTCGTCAGAGGTGTCGCTCTTCGCAAACTCGATGTAGCCAAAGTACTTGGCCCTCTTCATTCGCTCGTTATCCTTCTCCCTCGCCTTGACGATTCTGTCCTCTATCTTCTGCTTGCGTGCCAATGTCGCCTTGCGGGACCCTACGATCAGTGACTCGTCCTCTTCTTCGTCGTTGTCACCGAGTTCTTCGTCAAGCTTGCTTCCTGGAGCCAGGGTGTCGTCATTGCTGGCTCCGTATGAGTAATCCAGGTCCTTGGTCTTCCTGGAACTTGGCCGTTTGAGACCCGTCTTGTTCTTGGCCATGGGGAGCTACACAGTCTTTAGCAAACTGCACTTATCTGCGTATATGCCTATGTGCGCATATCTACCATCTTCCAGCATTGCCTGTAGTATTTTTTTTGACGTTATTTGTGTGGAGCGTAGGCCGTTTTGGGAAGCTCCACGCGAGATTGACTGGGTCACGTGAAGATCGTACTACTATGTAGATATTTATACACATATAAATCGTACAGTTTGACTGACAGCTTCGTATTAGCTGATTTCTCTGTTTCTGTTGATACTTAATCTTGTCCAGACCAACAGTCTAATGGTGTTGTTGATTGGGGCTGGAATCCCTAGTTCCTTAGCCTTGTTGACAATAAACCCACTGATGTATTCAATTTCAACGTCTCTCAAATTCAGCGTGTCCTGGCGCATTGAGCTGGAGTTTTTACCATTGACGACAAACCCCATGTTTTCAGTCAACTCTAACAGCGCCTCGTCCTGCAAAACCTGCTCTCCTAATTCACACTCCATAATAATCGGGTACGCCAGTCTCATCACCTGCATTGCCTCGGTGATGATCGACTGGAACAGCTTTCTGTTGGCCTCAATGCCTCCAAGCTCCCCATTTAGACAGTTAATAATCGAAGTGACCGTGTTCATGCACAAATTGACCATTAGCTTTTGAACTTGATAAACCAGCAGCTCCTGGTATGAGTGATAGGTGACATTCAGATCGCTGTCGATCAGTTGCTTAATGACATCGTCGCTTTTTGCATATTGCATCTCGTCACTGTCGGGGTCAATGTTTCTAGGAAGTTTACAGATCTTCATATTGCCCAGTCCTGCATGGTTGTAGTCGTAGGTATGAGACAGGCTCGACTCTTGCCAAACACCGTGCGAAATAACCCCCTGGTAGATAGTTGGTCTCAACTCAACTTGCGGCCAGACATCCCGGTATAATTCATCAATAACACCCATACCATTTTGGATCAGCAGAATTCTACTATCCTTGGTCAGATTTGGCAATAATGGTGTCAACGACTTGATTGTGTCAAATGTCTTCACGCAAACAAACAAGAAGTCAATCTTGGTATTCTTCGGTATATCTTCAACCTGAAGGACTTTATTTATTTGATACTCAATGATTTTATCATTGTTGAATAACTGCTTGATCTTGATATTGTTGTTACATTGCTTCATAAACTGAATTTTGTTGGTATTCCTGGCCATGAAATTAACTCTTGTCTTCGGCAAAAGAGCACATCCAACAAGAGTACCAATACCACCAGCACCTAGAATATAAACGGACATTAGTGCTGACAAGTGAAAACAACGTTGGTTGAAGTTTTTCCGCCGAGTATTTTTTTCTGCTTTGAAAAAAGGGTATTATAACCTATAAAAATACACATAATAAACCCCAAAAATTCATCACTTTATGAATGTATTGGTGTTGCATTATTCTTGTTTCATTTCTCAGGAATAGTAAAATTATCTAGTTCAATATCTGTAAATGGGAGATCCCTCACGGTGTTCACCTTTTCATTGAATCTGTAGTGATTATACCACAAAATGTCTAAAACAGTAATGACTAAACCGAAAAGGTTAATCCAGCTCATTAAATCACCGTAGATAATCCAAGACAAAAATATGGTCAACAACTCTTTGAATATTCCGGCAATTGATAACGTTAGCAATGATGCATTTTGTAGCAAAATAAATTCTGAAATGGTCATCAGGAATGCCAATATTCCAGGAATTAAAATTAAAATCAAGGTTTGAAATGTACCCTTGACCTTCCATATTGGTGAATTCAAAAAGTTGCCAAAGCCTTCCACTATGACCCCCATAATAAATAACATCACCGACATACCTGGCGATAGATAGAGCATTGTCAAGATTGGATTTTTTGTTCTTTTATTCTTTTTCAATAATAACTGAGTTAAGGCCCATCTGAGACCAGACATACAAGCAGATCCAAACACGAGCATGACTCCTAGAACGATCAAATCATCCGATATTTTGGAATCGGAAGCCCTTTTTATCAAAAACCTAACCAATTCATTATTTTCAAGAGCACTGTTGTCACTTGAACCGCCATACTGAGAGAAATCCTTTGCTTTATCAAATATTTTATCAGCATGTTCAGCTACTGTTTGAGTTGCTGTTGTTGAGGATGTTCCCGAGTTCTGCCCCCAAATCATTAAGATAACGCTGAAAGTCATGATTAAAACGATCAAACATATCTTTGTTGTTAGTTGTTCCAATTTCAATAAGACACCCCAAAATAAAACAAATATTAGAGATGAGGTTTTCACCATAGTGAAAACCGTTAATGTAATGAACCTGATAGCTGTATTACCCAATCCAATGTCGAAAGCTGATGCAATAGAACATGGAAGAATCGTTTTGATGTACTCTAATGGGGGCATCAAATATGATAGCTTTTCGTGTCTTATCATGTCTTGCTCTTCCGCGTCTTCGTTCTCATCTTTATCAAACTCTTCATCCAGCGAACTTGGTAGTATGTCATAACGATTCAATCTAAAACTTGGGAAAATCATCAATGTCAAGATACAGAAGAAGGTCAATATTAATTGATGAAATGCTGTGATGATAATTGGAAAACTAAAGTCTAGTTTGTCACTTGAAAACATCCACTTGTTGTAAAAAGAAATAGTCATTGAAAACAGATACCATGACAAAATTGATCCAATTGTTGTATATATATTCGGATACCTTTTCTTAAGTTTGCCCCATAAGGATAAATTTTCATCGTTGTACTTGACTATGACTTTGGTATCCGCTGCATCTTCCGAACCCTCATGACTTGCAGTGGTTCCACCTGAGCTCAGTGAAGAATCTAACGCAGAGTCTAGCAATTGTTCTCCTATACCTGATGCAACTTTTGTTCTTGAATGTGTACTAAGTTGACTTTCTGTTCTTCTATGGTTTGCACTTGTAGTTGCTGAATGTGGGCCGCCTGGTGAAGTTATGGACGTCTCTTCCTTTGCCACAAAGTTTGTATTGATGGGTGGAAGCAGCACCTTTTGAGTTCTACTATCATCAACCTCCCTTCGTCCCAGATCATCACTTGTTTTACTCATCTTTAGCTATAAAACACAGTTATTGTTTATGGAAGAAGAGAAAAAAAATTCATGCACCCTTTAATTAGATCTAAAAATATAACGGTTGGTATACAAAGGGTTTTGGTTTCAGTGAGATGCAGATTCTAGTTGGAGAATAGAATAGAGCATCTGTCAGGAGTAAATTCATGTTACTAGCAACTGAACTTAAAAATCCCCTTTTTCAGTTATTTCAGTTATTTCAGTTATTTTAGGACCCAAACACCCTCGTATCAAGAGTTTCTATTCTAAAAATTCAACGTATCTGTGCCGGCACAAATTCACTACTACTCCTACACATTCAATATATCATTAAGGTTCATTTCAAAAGGAAATAAATTTTTTTTATAAAACATTAAATAAATGGAAAGCAAACATACGTACAAAGTACTAATTGTAAATCATTATAGTTTTTTTCTTGTTTAAGGAAAGCAAAAAGTTCTTTTATCATCATTGGAAGTTAACGGCTAGACTAATAAAAAAAAAGATTTTCATATCTAAAGCCAGTTTCTTGGATTTCTAGTGACTTTCAAAAGCGCAGCTTCTCTAGTACCCTCTTCCGGTTCGTGGTTGTACAACCAAGTGGCAGTTTTTGGCATAGACATTAGAATACTTTCAACTCTAGAGCCGGGAGTTTGGAGACCAAATTTGGTACCTCTATCGTAAACTAAGTTGAATTCAACATATCTACCTCTTCTGATTTGTTGCCATTCCTTTTCTTCAGGAGTGTATTTGGTGTCCTTTCTCTTGGCAACTAAAGGAACATAAGCAGGCACCATAGCGTTGAAACAACTTTCAGCCATTTCAAGACACTTTTGAGGTGGTAACTTGTTGAAATCATCGTAGAAAATACCACCAACACCTCTTGTTTCACCTCTGTGAGTGATAAAGAAATACTTATCACACCATTCCTTGAATTCATCATACAAGTGCTCTCCGAATGGATCCAAAGCGTCCTTGTGCAATTTGTGGAAGTGGATTGCGTCTTCTTCATAGAGATAACTTGGTGTAAGATCGGCACCACCGCCAAACCACCAGGTTTGCACAGAGCCGTCAGGATTTGAAATTTCAAAGTATCTGTAATTCAGGTGCATTGTCGGAGCATGTGGGTTCCAAGGATGGATAACCATGGACAAACCACAGGCAAAGAATGAAACAGAGCCATCCTCACAAGTTTTGATGTCCTTGTGATCATTCTTCATCTTTTCAATGGCACCAGGTGGCAGAACACCGTGCACCACTGAAATATTGACACCTGCCTTTTCAAAGGTCTCACCGTCAGCCAAAACCATCGACTTACCACCACCACCGTTGTTAGGTCTTTCCCATTCGTCTGCACGGAATTTGATGGTTGGTTCCAAAGTTTCCAAACCCTTGGTGATTTCCAGTTGCTTTTGGCGAATCAAACGTTCCATTTGAACTTTGACTGGCAACGAAGGATCCAAAACTGATGCTGACATTTTTTAACAAAATTATACTCTTATATTATGGGTATTTACAAAGATATGTAGAAGAGAGAACTTATACTAACTAACGGTTATTTGCAATAAGATCAATAGTCCAATGACAATCGTTTCAAAAGAAATTGTAGTCTCTTTATATAATAAATTTCAACCTAAACGACGTGGTTCGATTTGATCTGAAATTTTTTAAAACTGTTTAAACGGTGAGAAGAGAAGAGAAACGATTTAAGAGTTAAACGACACTAAGTGACACGATTTTACTGAGTAGGATCGAGGATAAAAGAAGAAGAGAGGAAGTAGAAGACCCGCAACCGCGTGTTTGACGTATGTTTGACTACGGTTGTTGTAAATGTAAGTATGTTAAAATATATAAGGGTATTTGTATGAAGCTGGGGGAAACTATAAACGCATTTTACGCTGGCCCTTCTTAGCTTTAAGATGGGTCTTGTAGTGCTGGATGCAGTTGTCCTGTCTTGAAAAACGAGCGTCGCAACCAGCAAAGGAGCAGACGTGGTTTTTAACTCCGGTATGAATCCTATTGTGTCTCGCCAAGTGACCAGAAGTCGTGAAGCCCTTACCACAGGTCTTGCAGATGTGTTTCCGTGGGTTGCCAGAAGCAGTGTAGTAGTTTTGGTTGGCAACGGCCTTTGGCGCCTTGTGTGTTGTCATCGGTGACGACGACGTTGCGACAGTCGTCGTCACCGAGGGAGTACTTTCGCTGTGCAGTAGCGGTGGCAGCGCACCGTGGAACTTGTAGTCTAGAGGCTTGTCTACATCCAATGCCGGTTTGGACCCAGGCAAAGGCAGGCTCCTTGAGATCGGAGCCTGGATCGACGAAAGCAACGTGTTCAAGCTAGGTAGCTGGTAGCTGGCGCTGCTCGACCTCACGGCAGGCTCCTGCTGCTGTGCACTGAACGCATAGCTGGGACCCAGATAGTACGAGGAGCCCGACCGGTTCAGCTCTGGCCGCGTGTTGTAGGTCCACGAGCTGTAGCTGAGTGCTGGGTCTGCGAAGCCACCACCCAGTGGTGCTCCCAGCGGTGCGCCAAGCGGTACACCCATTGCTTGGCTTAACCCCGACTGGCTGATGCCCACCTGACCCACACCCACTGGCTGGCCTATTGACGACGGCGGTGGTGGTGGCAGAGGCAGATACGACCCGCTCGTCAAGTACCCGTTGCCTGACCCGCCGACCCCGTTCATCGCCATCCCATGCATCGATGGTTCATACACCGTCTTTTCGTTATGCGTCATTATTGTAGGCATGATATATAGCTATACACACACTCGATATTATTCCCAAATCGTCTATATACTTCAAAGTTACCAATAATTGCCTTATTAGTAATCAGCTCTATGTCGCCAGAAGAACTGTGTATGTCTATTTTCTGGAAATCATCCTGTTTATAGGGAAGCGGGCTTTTTTCTCCCTTTTTTTCCCTTTCCGATGTATTGTCCAATACTATTTCGCCGCGACTGGCGGAGAGCCAAGACATAAGGGATCAGGGTAATTCCAGCGTTCCGTGAGCCGAGGCAGAACGCAAGGAGCATCACACCTTCTGCACAGGAGGCCACCACCTATACCCACACCAGCCTGCACACTCCATCGAGCCCAGCCTGACTGTCAGCGCTCGCTAACTCCATCCTCCCTACTTCAAAGCCTTCTTTTCGAAGGGAACATCAAGGGTCTTAGCGCCAAGGTCCAGACCCTTTGCCAAGACGCGATCAGCTCAGCAGAAAACATGAAAATTTTTTTTGGGAATTCTAAAAAAAGATTTTTTTTCTGCAAAAAGCTCATTTTTATTGAATTTTCAACATGGGTGTCGTTTTTGAGCCAAAAGTTTTTGCAAAAGAATCGAGCAAGCGGTGGTATTCATTGCGTGCGGACGAAGACACAAGGATGCGAAGTGGTTCAATGTGTCATTTTTAAGTCGCACCTCGGTCAACGGGACGGTTTTTTTTTTCGCCCTTCCTAATAAAAAATATCTCCAACTTTTAGACTATCTAATAAGAGGAGCTTAATAAGGTGGAATCAGAAGGAATTAGAAATTGAAGACTCGTTTGCAAACAATCAGTACAGCACGATCCAACTACAATAAACAAAAGAACACTTTGGTTTATTCAGTAATACCCTTTGTCCTCGCCGCCGTCAGCTAGATACACGCTAGGAATCAGACTCCACTAATTTCAGAAAACGAGGTCTCTCATGTCAAGAAAACACCCAATGTCGCCATCGATGAGAGGCATCCCAAACTCACCAACGCCACAGTCACGCCAGAGCTCAATCGTGGAGATGCTCTCATCGCCACCGCTGCTCGAAGAGCCGTCTGCCATTGATCTCCAGCTATCAGGGTCATCCAACTCGAGCTTCTACTCAACCTCAAACTACCAGCAAGCCGATTTTGCAAGGGCAAACTCACCGAACAACCTCTCGCCAACAACAGAGGGCCCCTTCTCGCTTTCGAGAAACGCGTCCGTGTGCTCGTCCGCCTCGCAGTACCTCAATGGCGCCAGCTTGGAATGGCACGACATTAAGCTTAGCGACCTCGTGGAGACGAACAAACTCATCACAATCGACTCGAAGATCAGCGTCGAGGAAGCGTTCCAAACGTTGGTCAACAACGGTCTCACCTCCGTGCCGGTGGAAGAACACAGCAACGACTTGGACTGCCTCACGTTCGACTACACCGACTTGAACGCTTACCTCCTATTGGTGTTGAACAAAATCAAAACGTACGAACTCCAGACCATGGACTACGACCAATCACAGATCCCTCAAATGGTCAAAAAGGCGCAGACCGGTGAACAGGTGCCTGTGTCCTTCGTCATCAGACTCACTACCAAGAACCCCTTCATCAAGCTCACTGAAAACGATACCATTTCATCTGTTGTGGAAATAATGGGTACCGGTGTCCACAGAATTGCAATCACCAATGACAACAAACTCACCGGTATCTTGTCTCAGAGAAGATTAATAAAGTACCTATGGGATAACGCTCGCCGTTTTCCTTCAATGGAACCCTTACTGCAATCTTCAATCAGATCCTTGAATATCGGTTCAGCAAATCCAATATCCATCTTCGGTGATCAGCTTTTAATTGAAGGTTTAATGAAAATGCATGATTCGAAAGTGTCTTCCCTAGCTGTTGTTGATAGAAACTATCATTTGTTGGGCAATATAAGCGTTACAGACGTTAGACTAGTATCAACAACCTCAAAGTCAGATTTACTTTATAAATCTTGTTTACATTTCATTTCTGTTATCTTGAACTCAAGAGGTTTGGAGAATGGTAAAGATTCCTTCCCAATATTTCATGTCAATTCTCATACTTCACTAGGTAGAGCTTTAGCTAAATTAGTTGCCACTAAATCTCACAGACTATGGATCGTCAATCCTGAAAATTCAAACTCTCAGTCAAATAACAACCAGCAGAATCAAGATCATTCACACCATAATTCCTTTTCTTCAATTGAAGATGATAGATATACTGGTACCTTAGTAGGTGTCTTATCATTGACTGATATCTTATTCTTGTTGGCTAGAACTCTTGGAAAAAACCACGTCAACCCTTCAATTGCTAGAAAACAAAGAAGAAGATCTTCTTCTGGTACAACTAGTATAAAAACAGCTAACAGTTTAGAAGTTTTTAGACAAAGTATTAGTGAATCAAGCTCTTCAATGACAACTCCTGAAAGAAGATAACTTACTTTACTGGTTCCTTTTAGAGGAAAAAAATATGAATGACATATATTAACAAAACAATTATCTTTCACTTTTGTTTATCAAAGCTAAAATTTATTATTTTTAAGGAAGTTTCATTTATTTCTTATTCACATTATTTATATGTTGCATTTCTTCTCATCTTCTTCACAGGTTCACTCTTTTTAATCTTATTAATCTTTCACTCCCTTTTTTGAACTTCTTATTATATTATCTATAAATGCCATTTTTTATTTCTTCTTTCCTTCTTGTTTATTACTATTTGTTTTTAATATTTTAAGATTATATTTTATTTACTTGTTTCGTTACCATTTATTACTATTCTTTTACAATTATTATACAACTGCTCAATCAATTCTCCGTCGCTTGATCTTGCTAGGTGACACTGACCTCGACGGTGATCTTACTGGAGATCTAGATGGCGATCTTGTGCGCAACCCTTTGTCTTCAAAATCACCCGTAGGTCTAACTTTTAGCGGACTAGTATTACTGGAATTATTAATACCTTTGTCCAACAATAAGTTTGTAATTTTCTTCTTCAACTCCTCAAAATCTATTAGCTTTATGTCGATAGTTTCTAAATCTTTCGTTGAGTTTAAGATTTCGTTAATAAAATTTTCAACTTTTTCCTTGCTAGCTGCATTAAGATTTGAAACTTTTTTAACCTTTTCTTCTTCTTTTACCAAGATTGCCTCGATTAATTGAATTAGTCTTGTTTCATCAGTGGTACTACACTGTTTCAAAATACCATTGAACAAGTCATTGTACTTTTCATTCTCTTGCGTTCGTTTATTAATCGTATCCATCTCGTTCAAATGGACGTTTAACTTTTTAGTTAAATCGTTGTTGAAGTGTTGACTATTAATATATGATTTAGAGACAATCTCACTGTAATGATTTTGCGTTGATTGGTATGTGTTTTCAAAAACTGAATTTATAAATTCTTTAAGCTTTTTATTGATACCGTCTTGAAATTCATCAATTTTGGGTAACATTTCTCTTTGGATATCTTCTTTGAATCTCTTGTTTTCATAACTCAAATTAGAATGCCTTAAATTTTCCGTTTGTGAATGAATGTCGTTAATTAAATTTTTCACCCTTTCTTTTGAATTTATAATCTCCGGAGATATTTCTTTAATATTCTTCATAAGTTTCTCTAACTTGTCTTGAAATTGAGTGGAACTTTCATTTTTGATCTTCAGTGAGCCCAGGTTCTTATTTAACTCATCCATTAGACTTTCAATTTCATCTAATTCAGCTGCAAGCAATTCAAATTTAGTCCCAGATTCGAATTTATTCAATATATTTTTTATGCTTGATAGCTCATTTAATAAACCATTGTGATGGTTAATTTTATTCTCGGCCTGTGTTTCCTGAATGTCATTTAAATCTTTCAAAACATCATAGCCAAGATTTGTATTTTCTAATCTTAACTGGTCTTCAATTTGTAATTGCTCGTTGCACCTATTGGTTAACGAGATTATTTGCGTCTCCATTTGTTTAATACTTGATAACCATATTTTTTTCTCTTTCTGATATTTTTCATCTAACTCGATCATTCTATTATCCAACGTCGAGTTTGAAAGAGTTAACTCATCAACCTGGGACTTCAGAATCTTATTTGCTAAAATTGATTCTGTATAATTATCTATATCCAAATAAATGTGCCCATCTCTCTTTCGTGTCGCTAGCAAATCCAATTGCAAACGTCGATTTTCTTCAACTAAGTCATTCATTATTATTTGATCCTTGATTATAGCACCGATTTGGACTGAATTTTGGATATTTTTAGCTTTTGCTGCGTAATCTAATGTAGAAAGTGTTGAGTGAAGATCAAGCAATGTTGGACTAATGGTAGCAATTAATATTGTTTTAGTGTCTCCTCCAAGAGAATCCTTTAATAATCTAGTCAATTTGGATTCTCTATAAGGAATAAATTTATTTTTATCTGATAAGGAGTTAATTACTTTACCAAGTGTTAGCAAACTTTGATTAATTGATCCCGCTTCCTTAGCCCTTTGATTCAAAGACCCGGACTTTCTTATGTTCTCTGCCCCTGCCAAATCAACTAGGTTAAATTTCGCCAGCTGGTAATCTTTACCACCATGCACCTTTTTTATCATATGAATTGTGAAGATGGTGTGAGATCTACTGGAGTATGAATTCATCTTAGTTGCCTGTGTTTCTCTTTTAGTTAAACCATGTTTCAAGTATTTCAACCCTTGTTTGGAGTCTTTTATAATGAGCTCTTCTAATCCTTTGATCTTGATCAGCTTATCTTGTTCGTAAATTCGTAAATTGCGGTCACTTTCGGCGCCACCACCTAGCAAATCTCTTAGTTCTTCATTATAGATTTCAACAAAAGAGCATTTCCAGATAATCTCTCCTTTGCTTCTTTCAAATAATCGCTCTAGACACCTCGGAATTATTCCACTTTTATTGCTTAGCCGATCGTTATTGCTTATGTCACCAAACATAGTATACGTTTTACCGCTCCCCGTTTGCCCATATGCAAATATAGTACAATTGTAGCCTCTGAGGAACTCATCACACATGTCTTCAGCTACCTTATTGAATATATTCAATTGATCTTCACCAGCTCCAAATACCTGATCTAACGTGTACGACTTGTTGACAGTGTTTGCCTGGTTTAACACCAACTCTACCCCACTAGTGTTCTTTTCGTTGTCCTCCTGCTGCGTCCCTAATGATCTTCTTTGTCTTGACTCCGGTATCGATATTGTGACCTGTGGCCCTTTTGAATTCAATGTGACCACACTAGGGCTCGAAACGTCATTTTCTCGTTTTGATCGTGTTCGACATCGCAATACCACCTTAATAGACTCATGCTCCACCATATTTGATGTCTGTTAATGTCTATATTAACAAGTATTTACTTTTGTTATTGTTTTATATGTATACAGTGTTTACTTTTCTCTCTCAATCTTTTCGTGTTTCAAAAATTTGCTAAAGAAAATGCTTACGTAAAAACAGCTCAGCAATAAACATGATCCCAATCTCCAAACTTGTCAAGCATCGCACAGGTGTTCTTGGATGAAGTACGCAGCGTGGTGCAAATACTGTCCATGTTAGAGCACTTACGCACAAGTTTACGAAGCTTCATTTCCATCAGCTGTTCTTCTCTTTGCTTTTTAATGTCTTCATACTGGATGTCGTCTTCATATTCGGTGATGGCATTCAAACTTTGGCCAATTGGTAGTTCATCAAAATCTACATTGGCCTCTATTTCCGTAGCAAGCTTGGGTATCATAGGATAAGACCGTACTCTATAAATTATACCCTTAATGCAACCAAACATAATAAATTTTCTAACGTCAATGTTTGCAAGATCCTTAGCGTTGTTCAACACCCATTGCTTAAGAGTAAGGTTCTGATTCAAAGAACAATAAAGTGAAAACAAGAGGGCTCTCGATGGTAGCACTAATTTCTTTGTGGCAACTTGCTGGTTCAAAATATTTGTGGTGGATGCAGAGTTCATATGGTGCTGTGAAAATGGGGTAGGTCGATTCTGCCTTCGATGTGCTGAGGACTGTGACATCAAAAAGTCTTGCTTTTGTGTTGAGTTCAGGCTGTAAGTATCCGAAGGTCGGTTAGGAGTTTTCAATGGTAAATTGTCAAAGGAACCGACCGAGGAAACTACAAACTCCTGGCACTCGAACCCCATGTCCTCAGATTTGATGAGCTCACCGATGTTGTTGGCAACTGCATAGCGATTGCTGAATTGGAAAATGTCTAAAATGGTCACTGCCTGATAATGACACAAATGTTGAATGCACTGCTTTGTTAAATGATAGTCCGAGTTTGCTAGCTCTGAAATCAGACCTATTGAATTTGTTCCGTTGATGAATGGCACAATTTTAAGCATTGTTGGGTCCCAAAGTGAATCGATCATAGACTCAAGCTTTACTAAAGCCAAGGGAACATCAAAAGAATGTAGTGGAGGTGGTGGGGGTGAAATAGGAAACAATTTCAAATCAACAGAGTTAGCAATATCAATAGGAATCATACATTCTGAATAGTTGTTTAAATCCTGATAAATTTGTTCAATCAATGACTGAATAGAAGAAAGTTTTGGTTCATGGACATTGTCACGACCAGGCGCTATCTTATCCAGGACCACTTGATCGTTATCCCAGTCTTGTACCACTTTAAAATACTTGTTATTGAAATCCAGATTGTCGACCTCAATGTTATTGTTCATGCTTCCAATACTGACCTTTTCGTTGAAGTAGATTTGGGAGTCTGCCAAAGATTTAGAAAGTAACTGACTCTGTTCTTCTAAAGCTCTGAACATTCTTCCAATTCTCTTAATATTACCCTCATACGGAGTGGCATCACTATCATACGGGAACACGAAACAGAAGTTGAAGTTGAAACTGTTTCTAGCGTAATGGGGAGCGTATATGTTTATAGGAAACCCCATTACTCTATGTGCGCCTATTTTAAAGCTCACGAGCTTGTTGCACAGGTTAGGCTTGGGTATCACATAGTTCTTGATCACATCGAAGTCAAATAGAGGTTCATCAAGCGTTGCCAGTTTTTCACTGGTTGCTGGCACAACAGCACCGTCGGGAACCTGGTGGATAACCTTTGTACCCTCGTGTGGATGGAATACCGAGTAGAAAAGCGCTGTGATGGGGACAAAACCACCTGCAGCGGGGTCCATATTTGTTGTAGAGGAAGAAAATGGTCAAACTTAGTAGAAATATATACATTTAACAAATTTGACTACCATCTCATTGAAGGCAAATCAAGCTGCGATTGTAAATATTTATAAACGTCTGCAGATATGTCATGGGCCAAGGACTTAAATTCCATTGGGTTCACAGTAGTGAATTTAACTTTCAGTGAGTCGACCGCATTTTGCGCCATAAACTTCTTGACTGTGGATGGGTAAACCTCACTAGCATCAAACCCCATTACTTGCATGAATGCCAGAGTTTCAATCTCAAAGTGCACACACATTCTGATCAAGTTAGCATACAGTTCAGCGTCTTCTTTGTTCTCTGTTGGTTTGAGAAAAGAGTACTTGTTAGATATCGGAAATGCTTCAACGCTTACCAGCGGGTCTTCGTTGAACTTGTCTTTGATGCCCAAACTCTGTGCTCTTGCGGCAAGACCTTGTGCGTTTTCTGCACCTCTTTCGTGAATATACGTTTGCATCGGCTATAACTATGTTGATATCTAAACGAGTGATTTTATTCTCTTTCCAATTCTATCAAAACGAATTTTCCTGAAAGGCTGTAGCACAAACTTCTCTGCAACACTTTATGGCAAAGCATGTTTAGATAAGCAAGTTTGAATGCTTTGCAGATTTGCTTTTTTGTACATATTAATCTCTTCACTTTCTGCAACTGATCCCGATAATACAACTTTTTTTCTTCGAATTAATTAGAGTTACAAGACATGGCTCCAATACTAATACACGTTGATCTTGGCCACAAGAGAGTTATACCTGTTCGCACCTTTGTGAACATCGAATCCCATCAGCCTGAGGAACTCAATGCAAGCCAGACACTGAAATTTCAGCCAATTAATAGAATCATATTGAAAAATAAGGACTTACAAAGTTTCTATAACGACGAGACCATCAAAGAAGTGATGTGCAACGTGTTGTTTGTGTACAATGAAGAGGAATTCCAGTCTATTTCTAATAACGTGTACAAGGATAGCAAAACCGAGTGCGTCGTGAGATTGAACAGTGAACACTGGAGAGCCCAGTTGAATATATCATGGAACGACATTGAACTTTTGAGATCTTCGTTGATGGAACAGCGGTACCAATTCGACACTGTGGTGATTGTGAACAAGAACAGTCATAAAGTATCCCCTGTGCAGTTGAAGGTAATTATCAACGAAAAGCTTATTTAGTAACATTGGATAGCGTACAATAGATTAAACAATAAAGTAATAATACTAAAACTAAACAAAAGCGGGATGGATATTGTTACAAATAAAATGATGAAAATGAAAGAATTAAATGTTTAAATGACTTCACGGATCAGTTTAAGCAACAACTTCTTGCTTTTCTTCTTCAGGAGAAGCAGCCCATTCTTCTTCTTCAACGTCCAAGTGTTCAACACCGTCAGCCAAGTCATCTTCGTAGTCACCGGTCTTGAAAGACAAGGTTGGTTTGACAGCAGCGTTTTCAAAGGTCCAAGCACCAAGGGCATTTTCGGCGTCAATGATGATTTGCTTGGAAGCTTCGTAACCATCGTAGGAAGGTCTGGTTTCACCAGGAGTGACTGGTGAATCGTCTAACAATTCCAAGAGGGCCTTACCGTAACCAGCAATAAGAGCAACCTTTTCAGAGTACTCTCTAATGGAGTCGAATTGGTAGGAGAATGCAGCCTTGAGCTTTTCTCTGGTGATATTAGACAATTGAGCTTCGGCAACAAGAGATTCTGCTTCTGCTCTAACCAATTCTTGTTCTAAGATGGTGATCTTAGGAGATTGTGGGTCCTTGTACTTTAAGTAAGCAATTTGATCGGTAATCTTGTGTTTACGGTCTCTGGATGGTTGGACAGAACCTTCAATGTCCCTGATGGACTTCAAGGTGATTCTGTACTGGTCATATCTGTCAATGAATTGATCTTCCAACTCACCGATTTCGAAAACAAGGACACCCAACTTGTCAGTAATGTCAGAAACATCATCTTCGTTGTCAGCACCCCACAGTGACAATTGTCTGGCGGCGTCCTTTCTTTCTCTGTAAGTAACTTCGATGGCACGCATAACGTTCTTTTCCATCTTAACTAACTGTGAGAGCTTTCTAGAGAGTTCTGGACCAAAAGAACCTGCTGTACCCCTTCTGAAGGAGTTAGCAAGGCCGCCGGCACCAAAGAATCTGTTACCCTTGGTAGAAGAGGTTGGGACCGCAACTGGGTTGGCCAAATCGGATGCAGTTGGCGCTCTATTTTGTCTGAGTGAATACGTTCTGTGCATTATCAATTCCACAAACTATGTATTTATTGTTGAAGAAGAGGGTTTTCAATTCGACTGCAAACGTGGCGGGGCCCCCGCCCTTTTATATGCATTCGCAGCTCAGCGTCCACGCGTCCTCCCAAAGGGGAAATGAGCTTTCGCCCAATTTGGCTAGAGCACCATAGGTAGATTCATTCACTGAAGCAGGAGACATGATCAGAATTGAACAACTGCATGTTTCAATAGAGCCTGATCTGTGCAGTTGCTTCTTTGCCTGGCAAAAAAACTGATCATTTGAAAGAAACCGACCTGTTGAGCATTTTTACCACTACTGATTAGAAGTTGATAAGAGATTAACTAGAGAATCGAAGTTATATGAAAAGTGCTGTTGCTGATTATCATGTCAATTACATAATTGGATGGTAAACGGACCTCACTTTGATGATTGGGACTGAATTTTTAGCACTTTGGGTATAAATATCAAACTCAAGTCCCATAGATGGCAACCATAAGCTACTTTTTCCTTAACACAGCATTATATTGAAAGGCCCTATGACATCATTAGCAAAGAACTGCTTCACAACAGGTCTTTTGTGTGCCGCCGGAGACATTCTTTCGCAAGCAATAGATCAATCGCAGCCATACAACGTTTACTCTACTTTGAGAAACTCGTTCTACGGGTTGGCCATCTTTGGCCCCATTGGTCACAACTTGTACCCCCTCTTAGAAAAAGTGAAACCCTTCAGCAACCGCACCGCCAACCTCGTATCTAGGGTTGCCATAGACCAAGTCGTTTGGGCGCCTGCAGGTGTGGTGCTTTACTTGTCGTCCATGTCTTTGATGGAGGGCCGAACCACACAGGAGCTTGAACTCAAGCTCAAACACGTCTATTGGGGGGTTCTGCTTACCAACTGGACTGTGTGGCCCATATTCCAGGCTGCCAATTTTACCCTTCTTGCACCTCACAATAGACTTTTAGCAGTTAACTGCGCTTCGGTGATCTGGAACAGTTACATGTCGTGGAAAAACAGACATTCGTTCGATTTGAAGTATGCAAAGAATGATTGAAGGATTTTTACTAGTTTCCCGCTATTATAGACCTAGGACCTATATTCATTTGCTCGAAAGCCCTATTAAAAATATGGCTTGACTGAAGAAATCACAACCATAATTCAACTTATGATGCAAAACTGTGTTAAAAAGTACCAATTTCAAGTACCACCTTAGATTTATTGTAAAGCATTTGATTTATGATTATTTCTCTGTTCTATTCAGAATGATCAGAGCTATTTTTCTTCAGCTGACCACAAATGATTTCTTATCATTGAAAAAGGCACGCAATAGTACTTGACATTGATTTGACTGCCCTACCAACTACAATTTACTTGCTAGGATTTTCTAACTGAGTGTGCTTGACACCACTTTTTGAAAGACTAGAGCCAATTATTTATTTTCTTTTTGCTTATCTGATATACTGTTCACTTTTTTTAATTTAACTCAACTAATATAGAATTATTTGCTACATCATTTGCTGCTATCGATTATTAGCTACTGGGGAAGATCAAATGAATTTGCTGAGCAATATTGTATTGTCACCCAATATTGATATCATGTATCAAACCAACCTGTATTTAACTTATTTTCTAGCCACTAACCTTTAACTAATTATAACTACGGCTACAGGTTCCTTATCTCAAACATAGTCCCACTTAGACTGAAAAGAGCTGAAAATTAAAATTAAAATCTCCATCATTTATGTTAATACAAGACACAAAACAAAATAATGTCCACTATATTAAACACCTTATATATCAGTTACTACTACTTTTACAAACTTACTAGTTAGCTTACTACGTTAATTATTTAATCAACAAGGCAGATCATGTTTCAAGATAAATGTGAAATTTGAATTTTCAGCGAGTGGTGTCCAAAAATCGATCGCTTCGTACGCCATCTTGTTGGTGCTTTATCCACGATTGGTATTCAGTATGATGAAGGGATTCAAGAACCGTTTCAGGTCTAAGACGGGTCAAAAGAAGGAGAAGGATCATGACTCTGGTTCTAATCATTCACTGAGTGCAGCGACCAGCCAAAAGGAATCCTCATCATCTAGCAAAGCCAAGGAATCAAGTTCAAAGGAGAAACATGGGCGCAATAATGATGGGAACGCTGCCTCAAGCGCTGGATCACACCAGAATATTATTAGAACAGCATCTAATTCGTCGATTGGAAATCAGGAGCACACCCAATCGCAACAAACTCAAGATCCCAACAGTGTTTTATTACCAAAGGCCACAAATGATGATTTCTCACAAATGTCGCAGCACCAGGCTCCACAATATCTAGCCTCAGCAGATTCAACCTCTTCCACTACAGATGTTGATTACCATAGATTCCATGCTTCACAATCTCCATTTGATAAGGTGCCCAAGGACGATCTCGAGCTGAAACCAAAAACCCCTCAAAGACATTCTTCATCTAGATTTGAGTACACAGGCGAACAAAAGGTATTTGAGAGATCTCCACCATTCGATGAAGTAGACCCACAATACCACATTGATTTGTTCCTCCAGAAGGTTGACCAGTGTAAAATTTTATTTGACTTTTATGATCCATCCTCTTGTATCCAAGGAAAGGAACTTAAGAGAATTACATTACATGAATTGACAGTATTTATTTCAACAACTAGACTGACATTCTCGGAAGATATGTACAAATCAGTTGTCGAAATGTTTAAAATCAATATTTTCAGACCAATTCCACCTCCTGTTAACCCAATCGGTGAGATATTTGATCCTGACGAAGATGAACCTGTTTATGAATTATCTTGGACTCATATGCAATTAGTCTACGAATTTTTCTTAAGGTTTGTTGAATCACCTGATTTTAACAACACTGTTGCGAAACCCTTCATTGATCAGAAATTTGTTTTAATATTATTGGACTTATTTGATAGTGAAGACAATAGAGAAAGAGATTGCCTTAAAACAACATTACATAGAATTTATGGAAAATTCTTAAGTTTAAGATCATTTATTAGGAAATCAATTAGTAACATATTTCTAACTTTTACTTATGAAACAGGCCATTTCAACGGTATTAGTGAACTATTGGAAATTTTAGGCTCTATCATCAATGGGTTTGCTTTGCCATTAAAAGAAGAACATAAAATATTTTTAATCAGAGTTTTGATCCCACTACATAAACCAAGATGTCTTTCATTATACCATCCACAATTAGCCTATTGTATTTTACAATTTTTAGAAAAAGACCCAGGTTTAACAGAAGAAGTGATAATGGGATTATTAAGGTACTGGCCAAAAATCAATTCACCTAAGGAGTTGATGTTTTTGAATGAAATTGAAGATATATTTGAAATTATTGACCCCAACGAATTTCATAAAATTGAAATACCGCTTTTTGCTCAATTATCAAAGTGCATTTCATCACCACATTTCCAAGTTTCTGAAAAGGTCTTATGTTATTTCAACAATGAATATTTTGTTTCACTAGTGACAGAGAATGCTGAAAATATTCTTCCGATAATTTTTCCTTCAATGTATGAACTAGCGCAACCAGAGATGGATTTATTAGAAGAGCATCCAAATGAAGATATCGACTTGGATCAACCATCTTGGAATAGGACTATTTCAACGATTGCATTTAATGCATTAAAAATCTTTATCGATACAAATCCAATCGTTTATGATCGTTGCTTCGTTTTATATGAACAGCAACTTAAGGATGATATCGAACGTAAGAAAGTTAGAGATGAACATTGGCAAAAATTACAAGGTTATGTTGAGAATATCAAGAATGGTGGACAAATACAAAATTTTGAAATTAAATAGTTGTAAGTGCAATGAAAGTTTATACCTAGAGTATATTAGCTTTATATATATACTTGTTTTTCTTCTCTTTCCCTATTTTTTAAATAAAAATAAATTGATTGTGTGTATCTGAGAAGGGATAGTTCATTTGTATTTTTTCTTCAAGATTATTGTTACGCTTTTTTAATCATAATATCATTCTTTGAAATTAAAGGTCTTTTTTCGTCTTTGTTAATTAAATAGAGATTTCTAGTATAAAACAAAACCACTATTCTCAATTAATTAGTACTCTTATATTCTCTCAAAACAACAGGAACGGAAGATGGTGGTAATGCACCGAACTCAGTAATAATCTTCTGAATATATTCAGGTGGAGTTAAGTCATAGAGAATATTCAGAATATTAAGAGAAGGTATTTGTTTCCAGTCAGATAAATCACTTTCCTTTTTAATAGTCTGGCCTTTTGCTTGTTCTTTTAACTGTTGCTGTTGTTGCTGTTTATTTTTGGGGTTTTTTGGTTGTGTTTTGGATTCCAAATCTTCTAAGTAAGTTTGCAAATTGTACCCCTTTTTATTAAATGGCTTTGTGTTGATTAGATCATCTGAATCACCTAGTTCATTTTGAGTAACTGAATCCAATTGGACTTTGTCACTAAACTTGAGCGATTCACAACAAACTAAAACAGGAATTGTTTTGTTTTTAGCAGCCATTGCAACTAATGCAGTACCGACTCTTGAATACAATCTACCATTAGACAACATAGAGTGAGCACCAAGAAAACAAAAATCGATATTAGCTGTTGCCAACACAGAAGACAAAGAATTGATCAAATTGTAGTGACATTTGATGTTGGCTTTTAATTTTGACAGCTTCTTTGCTAATTTCTTACCTTCGAAGAGTGGCTTTGAGTCAACAATGAAAATTTCAAATTGTTTACCCTGATCCAAAGCGCAATATTCAAACAGTTTATATAATACATTGGAATGTCCGTAGGTTAAGATTTTGGAGCCATTAGTTATGTGCTGGTTTGCATATTGGATGATGACTTGATCTGCAATAACGATTTTTTCCATGATAAATAAGTCAATCTCTTCAACAAGTCTTTTTTTGGCGTCTTCATCCCCTGTCGTTATTGGAATTATTGCAATCCTTTGCTTAAGCCACCTGATGGCATTACCCATTGACAGCGAAAGCGGACGGCCTGTTTTCAAATATTCAATTTGATGACTCAAGTGAGAGGTGAGATGCCTTTGCAAAGAGGTTCCTTCAGGAGTCTTGTAAGAAGATATTACCTCCTTAAATGCCTCCATCAGTGCCTTACAGCGTTCGCTTGATCCTACGATCTTGTAAGTAGAAACTTTAAGAGTCAATGCTAAAATCGAAGGGTGCACGATTGAGGCGATCTTTGGTGTTGCATTGATTCTCTGCTCTCTAGTTTCCAAATGACCAAACATTGGTGGCTTCTTACCATTGTTACTTTGAATTTTAGCATTGATCAACTGTTTCTTGATGTGAGAGGCCGTTTTTGGTTTTGATTCACTGGTACCTGCTTGCTGCTGCTGCTGTTGTTGAGCAGGCTGGCCTGATGCTGCGCGCGCTGCAGCTCTTTTAGCAGCTTTCTCCTTCTTTTTTAGCTCCTTCAGCTCCTTGTTAGACAATTCGGCTGACATATTGTGCTCTTTATCCTGAAAAGACACTTAAACAGGAAAAATATCCAAAAGTTTCAGTTCTTCAAAATTTTACTAATAAAAAAAAAAGTGAAAAATTTCGAAAATTTTCAGAAGTTTGTTCCTTTTGACAGTAAAAGGACAGCAAGATGAACTCCCAAGAAGATGCTGACAAAAACGTGGAGATGTGGAAAGTCAAGAAATTGATCAAATCCCTTCAAAATGCCAGAGGTAACGGTACCTCAATGATTTCGCTAGTCATACCTCCAAAAGGCCAAATTTCACTCGTGCAGAAGATGTTGACAGATGAATATGGTACCGCCTCCAATATCAAGTCACGTGTGAACAGATTATCTGTTTTGTCTGCGATTACTTCTACACAACAAAGGTTGAAGCTTTTTACTTCCATCCCAAAAAACGGTCTTGTTGTGTACTGTGGTGAAGTTTTGACTGATGAAGGTAAAGAAAAGAAGTTAACTGTTGCCTTCGAACCATTCAAGCCAATCAATACATCTCTTTATATGTGTGACAACAAATTTCATGTGGAAGCTCTTGCTGAATTGTTGGAATCTGACGACAGATTCGGTTTTATCGTGATGGATGGTAACGGTGCTCTTTTCGGTGCTCTTTCAGGTAATACCAGAGAAATTTTACATAAATTCACAGTTGACTTGCCAAAGAAGCACGGTAGAGGTGGTCAGTCTGCACTTCGTTTCTCAAGATTGAGAGATGAAAAGAGACATAACTACGTTAGAAAGGTCGCTGAAGTTGCTGTTCAAAATTTCATCACCAACGATAAACCAAACGTCAAGGGTTTAATTCTAGCTGGTTCAGCTGATTTTAAAACAGAACTATCAAAATCTGACATGTTTGATCTTAGATTACAAAATATTATTGTTAAAATTGTGGATATCTCATACGGTGGTGAAAACGGATTCAATCAAGCCATTGAGTTATCGGCTGAAGCTCTTTCAAATGTTAAGTTTATTCAAGAAAAGAAATTAATCACCAAATATTTCGATGAAATTTCAATGGATACAGGCAAATTCTGTTATGGTATCGATGATACATTAAAGGCTCTTGACTTGGGTGCATGTGAAACTATCATTTGTTGGGAAGGTCTTGAAGAAATTAGATACACCTTGAAAAATATTGAGGGTGAAGAAGTTATTAAGATTGTTAAGCCTGATGCTCCAAAGGAATCCTACTTAATTGATAAGGATGGCTCAGAACTTGAAACTGTTTCTGATCAACCTTTCCTAGAATGGTTAGCAGAAAATTATAAGAATTATGGTGCAACCGTTGAGTTTGTCACTGATAGATCATCAGAAGGTGCGCAATTCGTTAAAGGTTTTGGTGGTATGGGTGCATTGCTTAGATATAAAGTTAACTTTGAACAATTAATGTCTGAAGATGAAGATGAATTTTACTCTGACTAAATATTTAAATTTAAGGTAACTATTGTTTCTCTTGATCTCCATTTTTCATTATATATTAGATGATTTATTGTTTATTGTTATTGGATTTACTCGGCTATTATTATTAGTTAACGGTTTAGAAATGTACCATTGATCATTAAAAAGTTTTATAACAAAGATTCAAAAATCACGCCTTTTTTCGTTTTGTATTTGTTTCCTTCAATTCTTGTAGGGCATCCTTTTGTAACCATCCAGCTATTGAGTCATTAGATTTATTTTTGGATTCGTTCAACAATTTATGTGCAATATTGTTCACACCACCAGTAATATAACTTCTTCTCATTGAGCCTCTTACAGGTCTTCTCAAAAGATATGACAACTCTCCCTTCATTTTTTTTAATGTGCCCTTATCAATCAATTTTTTATTCCTCTTCAATCTATCCTTTTTCAGGAAGTCATCTTCAAAATCAGATAAATCTTCAACACCTAAATCTTCAATGGCTTCGCTCATCCACGCTTTGTCCTTATTTGCAGCTTGATTTGTCACCTCAGCTTGAGCAATTTTACCAGCCAATCTCATTCTGTCTCTAAGTTGATCAACAATGACAGTATCAGGTTCAATTATCTTTAAGTCACTCCCTAACTTTTTGGAACCTTTGTCATTGATAGCTTTACGAAGTCTCCATAATGGTCCACTAGCTTCTTTAGCATCACATAAAACGACCGAAACACCTTCGGTACCAGCACGTCCTGTTCTACCAGATCTGTGGACATAAGTATCAGCTGTTCTTGGTAAGTGATAATGAACAACATGTTGAATACCTTTAAAGTCCAAACCTCTAGCAGCAACATCAGAAGCAATCATGACCGTTGCTTTACCATTCGCCTTTTTAATATTTTCTTGATATTGCTCAAAATGCTTTAAACGCTGCTTTTGCATCATGTTGGAATGCAAAGAAACAGTAGAAATATCCAGCATGTTTAAAGTTGGCGCTAATCGCTTGACTGCATCAATTGAGTTACAGAAAACTAAAGTTGTACCAGGATAAATTGTTAAGAAGTAATACAACATCAAATCTCTGTCGAGACCCGTAGATGGGATCATTGCCTCGATGATTTTTGTTGATAAGACAGAATTTGGATCTGAATCAACAATTATAGGTTTTTGATTAAAGTGAACTTTTTTAGACAATAACGAAATCAGTTCCGTATGCGAGACTTCACCCTTCTCTTCTCCTAAAGGTTTCTTTTTTGACTCTAGCTTCGTAAATAAATTCTTCGAGAAAGTTGCTGAAAAGACTAAAGTTTGCCAAGTATGCTTTTTACCATTACAGGCAGCTCTTTGATTACCTAATATAGTCATAATATTACCTAACTCGTCAAACTGGCCATCTAAAAGTAATCTATCTGCTTCATCCATGACAATAAATTTCGTTTGAGCCATTTGCTTTGCCAAATCAGTGGATTTTTCCAATATTTCTAAAAATCTCCCAGGAGTAGCAATGATAATCTTTGGATCATAGGACAATGCTCTTTCCTGTTTTTCAATTGAAAGACCCCCTGTCAATGGACAAATAGTTCTGTTGTGAATTGGACTAGGTTCGATTAATGCTTTTAAGTGGTTTGTAACTTGTGATGCTAACTCTCTCGTTGGTGTAAAAATGATACCAGAAGGTCCCTTCTCCTTTGATTGGAGTGCATTCTCTACAATTGCGATACCATAAGCTAAAGTTTTTCCTGAACCAGTGACTGCTTTGCCAATAACATTTTGACCTTGAAAAATCAAAGGCAAAGTTTTTTTTTGGATTTCTGTAGGTTTTTCAAACCCATTAGTCTGCAAGGCATTAAGAGTGTACATGGATAAATCAACATCAGGCATTTTCCATTCTGGAAGGTCAATGTTATCTGATGGTAATGCTTTTTCTGAGATTAAGGTGAATTTGGTGTCTTCTAATTCATCTGCTTTCTTCTCTTTCTTTTGTTTCTTTTTTGCAGGCTCATTTGTCTTCTTTGGCATATCTGGAATATCAATTTCATCGTTAGCCTCCTTAGACGTGCTCAATTCGGTAACTTCAATTTTTCTTTTGGTAGATTTCTTGTTATCAGCTTCATCATTATTCGTAGTAGTTGACTTCACAGGTTTGCTATCATTTGATGCTAGCTCCTCAACAGTATTTTCATCTTCTTCTTGTGCCTTGAAAATATCTTCTTCTTTAATATCGTCTTTATCTAGCTCAAAATCACCCTCAGGTATTTCCTTTTCTTTTAATTGAATTGCTTCTTTATCTAATGTTTTAGCGTGCAAATCAACATCTTTGACACTGAAAATGGTCTTACCGTTGACAGTTTTCACGTCAACACCGTCAATTTCCTCAAGCCCATAAAATCCTTCATAGTCTCCTAAAGTTTCTGGAATTGTGACATCTCTCCATTTTAGTGTATCTTGAGCAACTTCAACACCTTTACCATCCATAAATTGTGCCTTCACAAATTTACCTAATGGTCTTTTAGCTTTGACATGACGGAGCTTCTTCTTCAACAATTTAGGCACCATTTTGGAATCGTGTCTTAGAAATATCTACTATACAAAGTTAAAAATATTAAGAAAGAAAATATTTTTTTAAAGAAAAATCAAAAACTTTTCAGGCAGTGCAAAGTCAAGATCTAAGGTCCTTAACTGAATAAGTATGCCACCAAGCAGAAAGAGCAAGCCAAGAAGTTCTCTTTTGTCTTACAAAGGCTCTAAAGCAATTACTGCACCTAAAAGTACTCCTAAATCCTTGAAACCTTTGCGTGCTAGGCAACTCATAAGGAGATTCCATATTTTGATAAAATACAAGAACCATTTATTAATAAAGCTGAACACCAATGAGGAAGGCTATCTGAATATTATCAACCGTGATAAAAGATTAAAAACTATATATGGTCAAGCTTATAGTACGGTAATAAAAACTCTAGAAGTCAATAAAACACCAAAACCTGACATTTCAGCAAATGCTACTGATGTTGAAGATATAGTTTCAGTTTTGGGCAATATAGACGCTGAGATTGAAAAACGAGGTGGTTTAGAAACGTATCAGCGAGCAAGTACACTTGGTCAAGACGGGAAGAGGGGCGGTGACAGTTCAAAAATTCTCATTGAGTGGTTAAGTGAACTGGAATGGAAAGGTGAAGTTGCCTTAGAGCTGGGCTGCCTATCATGTAAGAATGCTATTTCAACATGCAAAGTATTTGATAGAGTAGAGCGGATTGATTTGAACAGTCAAGAACCTGGAATTATTGAGCAAGATTTTTTGAAGAGACCTTTACCAAAATCTGATCAAGAGAAGTTCGACTTAATCAGCTGTTCCCTCGTTCTGAACTTTGTTCCTAGTAGCGAGCTTAGAGGTGATATGATAAAATTGTTCTCAAAGTTTTTGAGAAGCACAGGGAATCTCTTATTTCTAGTGTTACCGTTGCCATGTGTGGAAAACTCCAGATACATGAGCAATGAAATGTTAATTGAACTTATGGGCTCTCAAGGATTTGCAGTTGTCAAACAAAAGACAACACATAAATTGATTTATTTATTGTTTGAATGGAATGGTAAAGTTGATAAATCTTATTCTAAAAAAAAGCATCAGATCAGAAAGGGATCAAATCGTAATAACTTTTCTATAGTTTTATGAATTAATTAATTTATTATTATTGTACATTAGAAAATAGTTTTATTTAGGTAAGTTGAACGCACTAAATACATGAAAGGCTGTATATTATGATATACTGAATTTTTGGGTGATGCAGTTTGCACAAATACATGAATCATCAGGTTGTATGCAATCGTTCAAAACGTTTTTTATGTTGTCTTCATATTTCGATAACTTTTCTGAAGAACCATTCTGAGGTTTTGTCATCTTTTCGTTCAACTCTAGAGGCCTTGAATTTACACTACAGCATTGATTTTCTTTCTTAGCACGTTTTGGTTTGTGACAACTTGCTCTGTCGGCGCTTTCATTGACACACGTTTTCTTTAGTTTTTCACGTTCTTCAGATTGATTATCGGCCCAGTATTCTACTTTGGTAGTGCCACAGCAACTGTCTACGCTTTCACTTTCATGGTTGATGGCTGAATTGATATCAATGGGAAATTCAGTTGCCGTTATTTTGATTTTGTGCTCATTAGAGCAACAACAAGATTTGCTGTCAGAGACTTCAGATGACTTTCTTTTGAGCTCGTTTTCAAACTTTGTCAGCTCCATAAATAATTCTTCCACTTCCTTTTTGATTTGGACACCGTTTCTAATAGAATGGGTAGCACAATCGAAACAAATACAAGCATTATCAGGACATTCGCAAATCGCAGACGGTATGTTCTGCTCTTGAACTTCTATATGCCCTAAGGAAGTTATATTCTTAAATGCATTTTCAGTTGGAAAATCCATAGGAAAGTGGAATTGATCAAACATTTCCTTTGTCGTGATGTTTTGATCTTTATAAAGATGATGTTCAAGACAAGTTTCACATAAGCATGAGTCAGGAGGACACATACAAGTACCGGGAACAACACAAGAGTCTGTGTAATACATGTCAAAAAGCTGCCCATTTCCTTTTAGACCTATAGTTGGTAGAGGTGAATTTCGTGATGTAGAGTCTAAAGGCGATTGTGTCTCTACATTTGTAGTATGTTTGGAGCAGCATGTACTCTTTAAAGGTGATTTGGCCTTCACGTTATTGTACAACTGGTGACTATTTTCTTCAAATCTGATAAAGTTCATATTATGTGGTTGCTTGATTGATTTTGCATTACCGTTGGATTTAAATCTTACTTTGGTTTGATTACTCATTAATGCTAGTCCCTTTTCATTGCTTGGAATATCCATTACAGGGTCTAGTAATTTCAGTGAGTCGGTATTTACATTAAAAACTTGCCTCTTTGACGCTTTTAGCACAATAACTGCGTTCTTTTTGGCTTTCTTCGAACATGTGCACTTACTACCTGTTTGAAAACATCGGCAAACAACTTCTGTTTTGTCATTGGCAAGGTGTTCAATCTCTTCTGCTTTGATAGCTATTCTTTTATTGGAATCAGTGATGGGTCTGCCTCTAGAACGAACCAGTACAAGCGACCGATTAATATGTTTGCAAGTGGATGACCGATGACCCCGGATACACTGCTCACAAGCATACTTCTCCCCCTCCACAATAATCATGATTGCTTAGAAGAATGATGTTACCTAAAAGGGTACTAAAAATTTACTCGTCTAAAGGCTCATAACACCAAAGCAGCCTTCCATTTATTGTGTTCGATGGATTAAAGTTCGTGAAGCAGTATACATGTTACCATAACAAGTCTATCGTATGACGATTACATGTTTATGATGCGGACGTGTTCATGCACGCTGAGCTCTGGTATTTGTTGGAGAAAGCGTTAGATTTAACTAAGGCGTTTTTTCCCACCCATAACTATCTCCATTACTTTTAAAAGAGACATTAAGGATCTCTTTACATAGCTGGCGAAGCAGTTTAATTTCCTTATAACCAGCAACGAGACATATCTATGACTACTGCACAGAGAAGACTTGCTAGAGAGTTTGCCCATTTGACTCAGTCTCCTCCAGATGGAATAATTGCTGCACCTATTGAAGAGGACAACTTGCTAAATTGGCACTGTGCCATAAGAGGCCCAGTTGATACACCATATGAAGACGGTGTTTATGAAGCTAGATTGACATTTCCAAACGATTATCCGTTGTCACCACCAACTATGAGATTTGTGACACCTATGTGGCACCCTAACATCTATAAAGACGGAAGAGTTTGCATTTCCATTCTCCACCAGCCGGGAGAGGATCCTATGCACTACGAATCGGCCGACGAACGCTGGGGGCCGCTACAGAGTATTGACAAAGTTCTTCTCTCGGTTGCTTCGATGTTGTCGGATCCAAACACCGAGTCTCCTGCTAACGTTGAAGCCGCCAAGGAGCTGAGAGAATACCCTGCTAAGTATGAAGAACATGTTAGATCGTTAGCTCTCAAATCCCTTGGTGGTTACTGAAGAGTACCTTCCTCTAATTTTCTTGAAGTCGTTAAGGTCATATAAAGTTACCACCGATTTAAAGTAGACACTTCACACATACCCTTTATAAATGGCTATTCCTTGCAGTTAACGCCCTTAAACCATAACACAAATCTCCTTGTAGTAACTTTCCCCTATTATGGGTTGCTTACGTAACGATAGTACGGGCATTGATTATTGTTTTATCCGGGGTCTCAAAATCTGTTCATCTAAGGTTTATTCTTTCATTAACATGTCGAAGGACGTTGGCACTGATAACACGAGCACCAATGATGAAAACTTAGTTTTCAACTCCGGTTTCCGTAACAGGCTTCATCATACTTCAAAAGATCACATTAGCAGATTGAACAATGTTATTGTTAAATCAACTTTAGTTGGTGGACTATATGGTGCGTTAATCTCTATTCCAACAGAGCTCTTAATAAGATGGAGATCACCCCTTTATAGGGCATTCGGATTCAGGATTAGAGTTTTTTATCACACCATTTGGATAGCGTCAGCGGCAGCTTTTCATGCCGAACGTGAGGTGATTGAGTTTGAAAACAAGATCAGAGCCGAAGAAGCTGAAAGAAGACGCCAATTGCTTGAGTTATCAATTATGTCTGGTAATTATACTGCACAAAGTGAATTGGCATTGCCTAATAAGAAATGACATCACGATGTGTGAGTACCTAACTTTATAATTATGTATTATTCCACCACATATTTTTGATGAGTTTATAGATTTAAAATTGATTTCATATATAATCTCTTTTATTGTACATAAAGTAAACATAAAAATATTACAAAGCTACTAATGACATCTATAATTTTGGCTCATAAGGTTTCAAATTCATCATTACCCGTACTTATTTTACCCCAATTCCATAATCTTGAAGCGTCAAATTTTTCGTCATCGTCCTCATATTGAAACTCTGACTCTTCCATTGGTGACAAATTCCAGTCTGTGTTAATTAAAACATCCTTTAGAACTTCTATATCAACACTCATTAATAAGTTATTAGTCCAATCTTTTGAACCTGGTGTGATCAGTTCAAAGTTAACTAGCTCTTCTCTTTCAACTAACTCAAAAATACATTTGGTTTGCCCATAATATCTCCTTGCTTTGTAGATCCAAACACTAAAGTTTTTCATATACCTCAAGCCATCTCTCATAAATCTGGCAATTTTGAATCGTAACTCATTTATCACCAATAGCTTTTCTTTATTCAATGGGTTTGGATCTGGATAAATATATGAATTGTAATTTTGCGGCTTGGGAATTTCTTGTTGAATGTAGTCTGATTTGTTATAAATCTCAATCTGGTATTTTAGTAAATCCAACCTTATAATTATAGGGATTATTACATTAAAAATTTTGTACATGCTTTCAGTAAGCACATGTCCCAAAATTATCCTATAAGATGTCAAATGTCCTTCAAGAGATTGGTAAATATTTTCTAGCTTGTGAAAATGTGCAAACAATTGATTCAATAGTTTTGGAAACATAACAATATATTTGAATACATTATTAGTTTTTTCTGCATGAAGTAATAAATAATATTGAATAATGATATTCATTGAAAAAAACATAATCATTACTTTGAAATCATCAACTTGATTAATGATATCGCTTTCGATTGACGAGTATTTGTATAATTTACCCCTAAATACCATTTTTGTGCAGTCAAATGTATCATACATCAGAGTTGTAAAATTCTCCAAAAGATGCTCAATCTCATCGGTAGAAGAAAGATTTGATATCTTATGTAATGCATTCATTAATAGTGTGAAGTCTTTTGCAGCAAATGAGAATTTATTGATTCTGTCAATGGAGAATTTTTCAAGCTCAACATTTTGCAAATTTGACGAGAAAGGGTCAAATAAAGGATTACCTGTGTCACTCTGTTGAAAATCAAGTAACGGTCTCCTTCCATTATTCAAAGAATAATCAGCATCAAAGACACCAGAGGACCACCATAACTTTTTGAACAATTGAATATACTTTCGGTCTTCTTCTATTTCATCTAACTTTTTGTTCAATCCCAATGCTTTAACAGTTACTGTAATCAATCCATTGATAAGAACTCCAGTGTTTCCAGATTCGCCGTCACCGTCTTCTGGTGCATATATTTGATAAAACCTGTAAAGGAACAAGAACTGCAATTTTGGCAAATCCATGTTTCTAATAAAATCAGCTTGATAGATAACTTCCTGAATGAATTTAATAATGTCTGTATTGATTTTGAAAGATAACACTTCAATTTCAAAAGCATCCAGTTTCTTGCTCCCGCTTAGATTCTCTTCTAAATATAATGTAATGTAACTTAACCTCAATAGGATAACCAACGAAGCTAATTTGAAAGTGATCAAATTGTAACCAAAATCAGAAGTTCTGTCAATTATCAAAGTTACGTCACTCTTAAAGCTTTTTTCATCAATGATGGGGATAAAAGGATAGATAAGCCTGAAAAATCGATCCAAGTGATAATAAATGATTTCCCTCGGAGGCAAAGCTTTTAAAATATCTTCATTCTCGGTTGTAGGAGACGGCTTCTTTGCACGATCGATTTGAAGAGCTTTGACTTGTTCAGTTAAATCATTGAATACCTTATGCTGAGCAACATTTAAGTTCTTCAAATCAACTTTTGGAACCTGTCCGTTGTTGATTATTTTTTCTCTTAGTTTTTGAACAATCGGCTGCATATAAATATCTCTTTTCCAGTAATTGGTTCTGACAAAAGTACCATTGAAAGCTTGTTTATTATGATTAAAGTTTCTGAAGTTATTATCAGTATCAATCGAAAGCGAAAAAACGTCGCCTCTTTTTGTTACTATAGCTTGCAAATCTTCTAACTCAGCTTTCAATTGAGAAATCTGGTAGTAAATTGATTCAGTGGATAGTTGACCGATTGCTTGTCTTCTCATAGTCGAAGAATTTTGATTGTCATTTTGCGGACTTTGAACAGAGTTTGAGCTGTTGTATAAGTGAGGCAGGGAAGGTCTTTGCTGGAAAGATGAAGGCCTATGATTGGGTTGTTGATTGAGAGATATTTGACTGTTATGCGAGGGCATATGCTGAGCAACATAAGATTGATGCGGCTGTTGTACAACTTGCATTTGCTGACCCTGAATCATCGAAGTTGATGATGGTGGTGGCAAATAGGGTGTTGTGCTAGTGCCAGCATCGACAACCTGATGCGAAGACATGTTAGGCAAGTCTGACAGTGAAAGATAGCCTAGAGAAGGTCTGCTGGCCACGGAAGCGAAACTCGATCTTTTCAAGGGTATGTTTTGCGACATTTGATAGAAGCGAGAATCATTGAAGCCTCTAAAGTCTGGCGAGGGATTCTGTTGCTGCAGGTATTGGGCGTTGAAGGCAGGATATGAGCCAGTGGAGCCAATTTGGTAGTGAAGTGGAAAAACCACTTTTTGTTGTTGTTGTTGTAATTGTTGATGTTGTTGCTGCTGCTGTTGAGTACCATTCTGGGGAGATTGACCTAATTGGAAATCTGCATTGTCCGCAGTAGTGGTGGCATTGGTGTAGTTATTACCGTTGCCATCAGAGTTGATAATATTACCGCTAATATTATTGTCCTTATTTGAATTCACCAAATCATTGCTAGTCTTTGTGATCTCAAACACCATGGACGTTGCTGCGCTGGTACCACCTGCCTTGGTGGCCAGGTTGGGGTCAGGGATGTCATAGTAACAGCTTAGCTTAGATTTGGTGCACCGAAGACAAATCGGCCTAGTTCTGTCACACTTGATCTTCCGTTCTCGACATTTGACACAACTCAATGGAGTTCTTCTTTTTTTCTTCTTTCTAGCTGGTTCAACAAACATGGTGCTGCCCTGTGGCTGCAATCCATACTGTTGTGACAGATCTGGCATTCTTTACAGTAACAAATTCTAATTTTTTTTTGTGTTTGCAATCACAAATTGTGTATGAAGTAGGTGCTCCCAATAAAGCCGGCCGATTTACACGTTGTTCCAGAGAGCCTAGTCTTCAACCAAAAAAAATTTCACTAGCTTTTCGGCTCTACAACTAATCGGCTATACATTGCCGGTTTTCAAGTAAGGTAAATAAACCTGGAGTTTACAAAACCGGGAAATCCGACAAAAAAAATTTCGGTTTTTATTGTTCTTGCTTGCTACTGCGAAGTGGCACTGGTGCAACCATTCAAGTCATATATTATTTTTTTTTCTGTAGGCAAACGATGTTGGGGATGAAGCTGTACAACAACAGTTTATGTAGTAAGAGAAGGCTTCAAAAAAAAAATCCAAAAAAAAATTTACGACAGAATACTCTGTGGTAAAAAGCTAAAGGCCACAACGATAATTCTGTCTTGGTCTATTTACAAGCCGTCCACTACTAAAAAAGTGTCACGCAACACAATTTACTGTCGCGCCTTCCCAATCGGGCAGCTGGTATATTTTTCATTTTCTCACACCATTCGTCGCCTTGAAATCCGTGGTTGCCCGCGGGTGTCCGATGCCACGCCTTCCCCACAATATAAAGTAGTATTATTGAAAAGGGAAAATTCGCAGCAGTAAAAAAACAGGTATTCTCCGGGATAACGGAATTCGGAATATCTCCCTCATCCCACAGAGATTGTTCGTTAATCACCATAATTCCTTTCCTTATAGTCCAGACGGTCGACTTGAATTGAAGGTTGATCAGCTATTTAAAAAAAACGCCAATGTCGATGCCATTGCCAGAGCATCGTCAGAACTCCAATAGCAATCTGGAGTCAATTCTGAATCCGCAGAAACCAATATTGGTCAATAACGAAGCGAAGCTAGGTGAAGAGGAAACCAATGGTGGTATGGACAGTGCCACATCGCCAAAGACAACAGCAAAGGCAGTGCTGGCTGCCAAGAAGAGGACCAAGGTGTCCAGAGCCTGTGATGCGTGCAGACGCAAAAAGATCAAATGCGATGCCCAGTTAGACCCCGTGTCAAACGAAGTCACCACTGTGTGTGGCAGCTGCTCGAAGATTGGTGAGACGTGCACGTTTACCAGAGTACCGCTAAAAAGAGGACCTGTCAAGGGCTACAACAAGAGGAAGGGAAGCGATACCTCACAAACCTCCGAGCCAGTGGTTGTGGTCCCTCCACAGATGACACCGTTGCAGCAGCCTAAGCACTTGCAACAATTTCCTCAGCCACAACAGGGGAACACATCTAACACAGCTACAACCACTACGCTGTTAGCAAACGCACCATTGCCTCCTCAGTTTTCTCAGCAGATCATACTCCCTCCCCTAAATAATCTTCAAAACCAACCAAGTTCTCTGCTGAAGATCGAAAATGGTGCTGCCGACATCAGCAACAGACAGCGGTCCACAAGCACAAACTCGCAGAGCGAAGCACCCTTTTTTCCGGCCCAGCAGAATCTATTTTGGAAGGCTCCCTCCGATGGGCCTATGTTTGGAAACAACATTTCAAACCGAAGACTTTCAAACGAATCAAATTCTTCTTACACACTAGGACCTAGGAAGAGGTCTCAGTCAAGTAAACACTCATCTGTGTACCAATCCTCTGATTACTCTGATTCCGAAGATGAGTTCTTCAGTCAAAACTCCAAAAGAATGAATTCCAGCAGACCATTTCAGATGCCAATTGATCAACAGCAACTGGCTGCTGTTACCGTCAACAGAACGTTTTCCAACTCAACAACGGCATCTAGCCCAAGAGCCTCAATCCAAAGACCGTTCACCAACAGTTTGGGAAGCATCAACAGAGGCTTTGCTGGCCTTAATATGTCTTTTTCAAACTCAAGCTCAACTAGAAATTCCTTGTCAAACAACCTACCAAACATTGGTGAAAAACGTTGGCAAGATCTTTGGAATAATATAACCGGTATGATGGACATGTACTATTCAAAATTTCACTTGCAGTTCCCAATCATGGCATCAAAGGATCTAATATTGAATGAATGTTACCAAATGGACCACGAGGAACATTTATGCGTATTAGAATTGTTATCAACTTCATTGAATATATTATTAAACGCCAATAACGATGTCAATATTATTGAACAAATCAATAGGTCGTTTGAAATAATATTATCGTTTTACTTGAACAAAACTTTTATTGAAACAAATGATTCAGCAAAATCAATTCTGACAACCTGTTTAACTATCCTGAATTATTCCGTTATATTATCGGGGTATAGATATTCTTTAGGTTTTGGTATTGCTTTTTCCTATTTCAGAGATTGGTTGATTTTTAAAAGTAATGTTAATGATTTAAATTTCAATAATCTAATCAATAATGTTTTGCTTGATAATATTTATTCACTTTATTATGGAACACCTAGGGCTTCAACAATTTGCTTTTCAATTGACATCCAATTTGCCAACAACTATTTTGCGAATAGCATTTTAACAAACTTGAAGGACGTCAACACCGATTTCATGAAACTAGCAATGCATTTACTAATTTACGGAAATGATCTACAAGAACTGGACTCCATTGATAAACTCTTTGAAATGGATATCAAAGGCTTGGATTTTAAATTCATGCAAGTTTTGAAAATCAATAATGATTTAATTTATTTCTGTAAAGGGTTGAATGAAGAAATAATTCAACTAAGAGAGGTTAACAAGGAATTGACTGTTGATCATATTTTAACTATGGAGTTAAACATCGCTAAAATGATCAAAAGAATTATCAATATAATTGATGAGCAACTGGACGACTTTGAAATCTTGGTAATCCAACCAATGTTACCATTGATAGTTGTTAAATGTGCAAAAGTTCTCAAAAACTTGAACACATTTGTTAAGAGCGTTATATCGCTAAACCAAGCTTTGGGGATTGATAATGATAATACCAAATTTGAGAACAATTCAAATAGTGGAAAAGACAAAAGCGCCGCTGATTCTTTGAATCCTTCTGTACGGTTCAAAAAATTTGAGTCATCCATAAACAACAATATAAGAAGATGCTACAACGTCAAACAGCCAAACGATTTAGTTAAAAAGGAATTGAAGGTTATTATTGATGCACAAAATATTGATCTCATCGTTAAAAGGGTGACTGTTGGTGGTATGAGTATCAAAAGCGATAAATCCAATGTTTTAAAGGATGTTGTTTTTCTGAACTGGATCCGAATGGCCAATGACTTTTGGAGCCTGGAGATTACGAGAGAGGGTTTGAACGGTTGGTGTTCGGTCTAAGAGAGACTCAATGTACCGTATTCCAATACCTTGGTAAAAATTCACAACAAAATCTTATAATTACTTTAATGCCAGCCTTGCAGCTTGCCACTAATGACAATCCATACTTATTCCTATACCTTTTTTATTGTACTGTATTTATATTTTTATTATTATTTCATCACATTTATTTATAAACACAAAGGTTTTTTAATTCCTCAACTAAACATTTACACTTATACCAGTGCGCATCGATTAGATTGTGCGTTTGTGAAGTTGGCATCCCGTTTTTCCACATTTCTGCCAGTTTTATCCCACCAACTATATCACCAGTGGGATTGAAGTGGTACCCTGTATCCCGGGGGACCCTCGAATCCACGCTGAAAATATGTGATAAATGTGGGAAGAAATTAGGGCCCCACAATTCCGATACGGAGTGCAATAAAGAGTGAAAAATCACTCAGCCGAGAATCCAAATCAGAAACACTTGAAAGTTACTGTAACGTAGTTGACTTTCGTTTGAGAACCTACACTGGTATGCTGAGGTTTCACACGACCTTAAATAAAAATAATCACTGCACGCTGCTGTTTTGTGCTCATCGTTCACACCATAGCGATCTTTTATAAAGCTGCATTGCATAACAATTACGCAATTCGCTCACAGCTGTAGTAGTACACCTTAATAAGTGTTGATTTAAGGCCGCCTTTGTATAGGATAACAAATTGAGAGCCATTTGGCAGAGAAGCATTAGATGCACAACCACAAGAATCGAGATAAAGTTCATAATTCAATAAATTAACTACAAAAAAAGAAAATAATATACTAATTCGTCACGTCATAAGAACCCACGTAACTAAAGTAATCTGTCACTTTCCAGGTTCTTGTGGTCTCCTTCGCCCATACCCTGCAGACGTTCTCTGTCGTTAGGGGCAGTGCCAAACATTTCATTTCTCTTTACATAATTTGTTCCCTCGTCAGCATTAGTGTCCAGAGCTTTGTACAAGTCACCCTCTCTGGCAAACTGGTCGGCCTGTCTGTTGGACATCGAATGTAACATGGTGTTATGGTCAGAGTATTTACCGGATTGGCCTGCAACACTCTCTCCCACCTGTTGGTTGGACAATGTGTCAACCATCCGGTTTCTTGGCTTGTTGTAGTCTTCATCGTGTTCGTCTCCAAAATGCGTTGCATGCACTTCATCTCTGTTCGAATCACCGTACATCATCTCATTTCTCTTACGATCCGAGCCACTTCTCTGCATCTCTTCACGACCTTGGTTGTGATGAGAGGCTAAGTCGTCACCTTCGATCTTTTCTTTGATTTTGTTAATAATACCCATTTTACCTAAAACAATATGGTTTGCTTCTATATGAGCGTAAAAGTACCTCTCGCCACCTTTCATGTTCTTCCTTTATATATGTTGTTTTCCAACACGGGATAGGCGTGTCAGGTTACTATTTATTACCCTATCCGCTACTGTTTGTTTCTATTTGTGTTTCCCTGTGAGGATATGATGCAATGGAAGGTACAAACGTCATTGTAATATGCCTGGGATACGTTTTACTTTCTTTTTGGGCAAACTGTACCTTCTTCATGGTATCACATAGAATAACCTAGAAACTTGGCGATGCAATGCCATGAGCAGTTGCAGTTTAAAGGAGTAATCAATTTTTCAAACGGAATAACGTCATTGATCACTAGTGCATCATTACACCCCAGAGGCAACAGTGCGTCAGTGAAAGAGGGATATGAGTTACAGATTGGCAATAGGTAAAGACAACACGTACCGTAAATTGCGGGGAATCATCTTTGACATGGATGGCACGCTCACACAGCCACAGGCTTGGATGTTTGCCGAAATGAGGCATGCGTTAAAGGTCAAGCCTGGTGTTGACGTGCTAGAGTTCATAGAGACACTGCCATCGGGGACAGAAACAACTGGCAGTGTCGAGGAGTACGATTACACTAAAGATTATGAGTTCAACGATTCGCCGGTAACGAGGGAGGAGGCACTTCGGAGGTTGCACTACATTGACCACAAGTCAATGCTGAGACAGATGCCCATGAAAGGTGTTCGAAAGACGCTTATGGAACTACAGGCGCTGGGCGTGCAAATGGGCGTTTGCACAAGAAACGTGTCTGCGCCTGTAGCTTACTTTATGAAGAACGTTGTCAACACGGACACACACAGCGAGAGCACCGCCCATCTGGAATGGGTGGGACCAATTGTCACGAGAGAGTTTGATCCACCCAAACCAGCGGCCGAGCCCCTTCTGCACATCATAAAGCAGTTCAACACAGCGCTGAATGACGACCTAATAACTCCGGCAGACGTTCTGATGGTGGGAGACTCCTCAGACGACATGAAAGCGGGCCTCAGAGCAGGTTGTGGTATCGTGCTCATTAACCATGGCGAGCACGGCAATGACAAGGTCGCTGGCGTTTACGAGCCTGATCTGGTGATAAATGATCTAACCTCGTTGGTCGATCATCTCAAGAGCGGTATTGAAATCAAGCAGAGGACAGTTTAACTGGTTTTTCAAAGCGTTTCGTTTTATGACAAAATAAAGTTCAAAAGAATTATATTATTGAAGCTTCTTTATAACCAAATAAAGCTAGAGTACCAAACAGATCTGGCCTATTGGTTATAATGTGTCTCCCATCGATTTAGATTTGAGAGGGAATGGTATTTTTTGTCATTTACATAAAAAACTTATAGATGTGTCCTTCTATCACTTCATCCTTAATAATACACGTTGATCTTGTATTTTTAACTCCACTAGAACAAATAAAATTCTTCCCAACTCTCTGGGTCACTATATCGTCCGTCACTTACAGTATTATGAAAGTACGTCAACCTTAGTTTATACACAATGTAACAGCCCGTTGTTTTGAAATATTCTAGCGTGACTTTTGCCTTTGATGTACCAATTAAAACTTACTATAATCAATTAATTATCTCAACAACAGTCCAGCTTTGCTTTTTCATGTGTCACAAGCAGTTGAATCAACTGAATGTCTTCTCCATATTTACATTTCTTGCGAATGAGCTTTCTTCGCGTAACTGTTGTCACAAATTCTATGTGTCAAAATACTTCATGTCAAAAAAGCTTATAATTACTCATCAGTCAACAAAGTAATCAATGGCTCCAGGGAGAAAAGGTCAGCGGCCAAGGTTTGCTTGCTTCAACTGCAAAAGGAGAAAAGTCAAGTGCGATCGTGAAACACCATGTGGATCATGTATTAAAGCTGGTAAAAAGGACACTTGTAACTACTTGTCTACTAATGGCGATAAAGCTGTAACTACAAAGCAAAATGCGTACTCAAAGTTGAGCACAATACCAAGAGTGCTAGATAACCCATTGATAATTTCTGATGAAAGCTATGAAGATAATGTTGCCTTTCAATTCCAAAACTCCTCAACTTTTGACGAAAATTTAATGATTGATAACAAATATGGGAAAGTTCCCCGAATTAATCCAATTTATCTAACCAAAGCTTTGTCAGCCAAAAGTATGATTTATAAGGTGCCTTTAATCCAGAAGATAAAACAACCTAATGGTACCTATATAACAAAATTTTATGGTTCTTTCACAACAAATGCTATATTTGAAAGTAATTCGCATTTCAAACCGTTTTCAGCTTTGTTGGATGCTGCAAATAAGCTTTCACCCAATATAAATGACACATATGTATCAGCTCCATTGAAAATAGAGCTTCAAAAACCGGATTTTAAACAGTCTTTACAAGAATACTCAGTTGTTTTTCACTTACAAAACTCTTGGATTTCACATGAACAGTTGATCAAATTGGTTGAAGAGGCAATATGTCCATTTGGTGATGGGATGATGGAGCGATTGAATTTTTTTTTCTCTGAAATTCCAACAATTACTTATTTTGATTCTGCTCTTATAACTCAAGTTAAACAAAAATTTGAGTTGTGGTTCAAAAAACCAGATCTTTATGGAACTTCTTCTTTGAAAGAGCTGAAAAGCTTGGCAGACTTTGAACTATTCAATCTGTCACAGAAAACAAGATACATTTTTTTTCCACCAGTTGATAGGATTGATTATTCCTGGTTATCACTAATGGCCTCAATAGTTAAAAATATAAACATTTTCACAAAAGGTAGAGAAAATGACTTTTTCAAGCATCCATTTCCTGACATTAATGGGAACTTGCATAAGCTTGCGCTTGAAGCTTTAGCTTTTTCAAATTACAAGACCTCTCCAACTTTCGGTGCTTTGTTAGCTTTGTTAACGTTTAGGCTCAACATCTTTTTATTGGACGTTTCCAAAAATATCAACACTTTGACAACCGATAATCGTGCAATTCTTCAAGATGCAATCGAAGTCATTCACTCTCTGGGAATACACATGAAATGTGATAGCTTTGTTTCGGAGGGAATATCAGAGGCTGCAGTAATATCACTTTGGAATTCTGTTCAACAAGGCGACCTAATGGCTAGTGTAATATGCGGTGAAAAATCGTCAATTGATTATCGTTATTGTATTCCTAGATTAACTAATGAAAATGAACCATTCATATCCCTATTACGTTATTTAAACGATGTGTTTCTCACTACTAAAAAGATTAGTTTTGCAGATATGATCAATGCAATAAATATTACTGCTTTGCATTTTGGTAAAATTCCATCTTTCACTGAACTCTTGAAGTCCGAATCGTTAGGTATTAGAGAAACCGGAAAGATAATTCTTCTCAAGTCAGGATTTATTGCCATATATCAAGTCATTTTGTTTAAAATAAGAGCGTGCTGTGACGAAGTAGTAGCTAAAAAATCACAGCTGGGTTGCACCATTCAGGATCTGGAAACGATCCAAGAAGTTAAAAACAATTGCGAGTTTCAAATTACTGGTACTATAGTTTTCACTTTCAGGTTAATGAAGAAACTAATTAAACATAACGTTGAATGTTCGTCTCACCTAGTCCATTCTTTTTTGATTCTACGTATATCCTTCTCGGGATTCATAAAAAATGCATATTACTATATAATGAGCAATATATCAAGTTTACATTTTGAAAATAGTGATACTGAATACTTTTCAAAACTATCTTCTTTTGCAGCTGCTCAAACTCAATATTTTAATTCTTTTCCATTAGATATGCTTGAGAAAACGATATTTATATCATTGGATAATACTGACACTTCTCCGAATAGCCCTTTGCGAGCAGCGTACAATATTTTTGCAAATCTTAACTCGTTAACAGACTGCATTATGGAGCTTTACAACGTTGGTACAAGCGACCCTCAATTAATTGATAGTGACGTCCTTCATAACCAATTCAAGTTTCTTTTGACTCTATGTTTGCTTTTGCAAACTATTTATGACCACAAATCAAGATGGCTTGCAGCTAACCCTAATAATCCATGGAAGATATCAATGGAGCAATGGAGAATTATAATTGACGATACTAAAAAAAGATCGCAAAAGGACTTGAACAATAGCAATAGCAACAGCGAAATTCCAATGGAGGGGTTAATCGATTGGCACGATTTAGAAAACGCATTTGATTATAAATTATATCAGGAAGTTTTTGGTTCCATTGGAGTCGAGTTTGGTTTGGAAAATGATTTCCTTTAATAAAAAATCTATTTAACAAGGTTGTAAAAACTTTTATTGTATACCACGGTATTGACAGGCAATGTATAAAGACGATTAATGATACACTAATAATAAATTCTACTTAATGAAAAAAATCAAACATTCAATGTGATAATTTCAAAGTTATTTAACAATAAACTCCAAGGAACGTGCATTATACTTAACGCCCTTGAATGGTTTAGCTTTTCCTAATTCCCCATCATCGAGAATCTCAATGCTTTTGATTTTTGTACCAGTAAAAACACCACCCTTGTAATTATATTTTACATTCAGGCAGAGTGGCTTCAAGATTTTAGCACCATGAGCGTCATCAACTTTCTGATCAGATGAAACCATTTTTGTAAAGTGGGAGCCAGCACCGTAAGATGGCCCTCCATTTCCTAAGTGCGAATCATGTTTCATTTGTTGTGACTGTAAATTTTGCTCATTAGCGGTGGATAAAGATGGTGTATTTATTGCACATCTTAACGAAAATGTGGCACCCAAAACAATCGGTGACTCAAATATCCATTGCCATGTGCCTTTAGAGTTTTTCATTAAAGAACCTGAACTGGATCTCAAAACTCGAATATCATATTGTTCTGTTGAAGAAAACTTGGGAAGCTCAATATCAATAACTAAAGATTCTAACTCTTTAACAGAATCTGCAGTACCTGTACTAACAACAATTTCAAACTCATTTTTTAAATTATTTTCATTAATTGGGTTTCCAAGTCCATTTTGAAGTTCAACTGCAACTAAACCAGTGAATTTATGCATATTGAAATAGCCACCTGATCCATGCAACTTGTTGGACAAACTATTTAATTCTGCAATATCAACATTATAAGTCAGTAAAGTTGATTTGCCGTCTGGTGGAATACATTGAATGTTTCTATTGTTCGAGAGTATACTATCTATCCAAACATCTCTGTTAATGCAATGTGAGAGCGTACAAGACAGATCAAAAATTTCAGAAGCCTCTCTCCCGATGGCAGTAAAAGCATTGTACAAAGGTGACTCTAGCACTACAGAAACGATTGATTGACCTGAAATTGATGATCTCATATCTAAGTGACCATTTATTGTTGCTTTGGAATATTCTGATGATGTTTTATGGCTATTAGTGTAGCTATTGGTATACGAGTACTTAGAGCCACTTCTCAATGGAGCTGAGGTGATTTTCAGTGTTATCGTTTCATATAAATCAATGAACAATTCATTTTGTGTGTGTTTAACTATAGCTTTTCTCCATGGTGTTGCCGATCCAGACTTCTCGAGTACAATTGAGTAGTTAGGTGTTTGAGGTCTACTCGAACCCGCTGATCCGTTACCAAAGCTCATAGAAGACAAGTTTGATCCAATAGCCCCAATTCCACCCTGTTTAAATGTTGCCAAAGACGTGGAAGCTGAATTTTGTATTTGTTTAGTAGTGTTGAGAATTGAGTTTAATATTGATTTTGAAGGAATGTGTTCTCTTAATTGATTAATGTCAATAATGAATGGTACACCACTGTCCAATAATTCTTGAAGAATCATGGTGATCTTGTGGGCATTAACATGTATTTTGTATCGGGATAGTGCATCTGTGTTAAAGAATGCCATTAAAGCTTCAATAAATATGGACATGAAAGTAAAGTACTGTGCAGGATTTGGAGACGAGGAGATATTAATTGGTATCTCTTGGCTTCTTAATGACGTATCATCACTATTACTTGTCTTTTTTTCTAGCTCTGCATCCAAGTCATTGTCATTCAGCTGTTGATAGTCATCATGATAAGATTGTTGTTCATCATGATTGATTTCAACTTTCGAACTTTGGTCTCCCTCTTCTTCTTCATTGTTATCTTCTTCGTCCTCAGAAACTACTTCAACAAATTCTGAATAAGTCGTCCCAATTGTCACTAGTATAAGGCCGTCAACACGTTTCCACGCAAGCACCCAGTCTTTGTCTAGCTTTATGATCGGAAGGGCGTTGTCCAGTACTGGTAGCTGGTCCAAAACGTATGTCACTTCTGGTGCTTGCGTATTTAGCGTGTGCCAATATATAACATTCTTTCCATTAGCATCTAATATACCTACGACGTCAATAAACCCCATTTGTCTCTAGTTCTATATTTCAAGCACTCGACGACTTCATACAGCGTAAGCTTAGAAAAATCTAAAATTTCTATATAAAGATGGCTTCTCCCCCAAAAAAACCTTCAAACCAGATCAAGACGCGTTTGCTCAACTATTAATCAAAGAGCGTCTAAATTATAGATCACTATGTCTAGGTTGGATAGGCTCGTTGCTATCTTAGACACGGGGTCCACACCGTATGTTCGGAATACTGCCGCAGATCAGCTGGCGGACCTTGCAGCGAACCACGTAGATGACATTCTGGCGCTTCTCTCAAGAGTGTATCCTCATCTTTTGAGCTCACGCTGGGAAACTCGTGTGTCTGCAGCAAGGGCGCTTGGTGGCATCATCTCGCATGCTCCTGAGTGGAACCCCTCTTTAATATCTTCAAATATCAAACAAGAAGAAAGTGAAGATGGATTTGAGGAAGATATGAGTTATTTTGATGCCAAAAATAACATTTCGCAATTGATCTCCTTTAGTGATTGGTCTCTCAATGATATAATTGACTCACAACATGTTCTTTTGGCTAATTCCGGTGATCAGTACATTCTTTTTAAAAATAATCCAAATCACAAGGAACACAATTCAGTAAAACGTCAAAAGACAGAATTTACACATAAATTAGGTTTGCATTCATTGGACCCTACCAAAGTTTCAAAGAAAACCAATGCTAAACCAATTAATAAAGTTTCATCACCTAAATCGCCAATTTCTGCGACAGTAAAGGAAGACACCTCTAAAAAGGTCTCTGCAAGAATGAGAGCCTTAGCAAAAAGGAAAGCCAAAACTGATAAAACCTCCAAATCTAGTGCTCCGGTTGATTTATCACAATCTTCGGTATCAAACATACTATCGCAAAAGGATCGTGGATCATCTGGCTCTGCCTCTCCTGCAGATCCTACACAGTTTGATGTGACTTCTCAAGCCAATGGATCAAAATTAGTTGTCGAACAAAAAAAATCAACGATCGACTCAACAATGATAGCAGAACACGCCAAATATCAAGACAAAGTTTGGATTCTCCAGGGTATCTATGAACTATTGTTGAAAAACTTGTTTGATCCTGCATGGGAGATAAGACATGGAGCAACATTGGGACTAAGAGAAATCGTTAAAAATCAGGCTCTTTGTGCAGGGCGTATTTACAACAAAACAAAGGAAGAGAATGATGAACGAAATAGAAGAACCTTAGAAGATTTAACAATAAGAATATTATCAGTCTTTGCGATGGACAGATTTGGTGATTATGTTAGTGACACTGTTGTTGCACCAGTAAGAGAGAATACAGCCCAAGTCTTGGCTGCACTTTTGAAATATCTTGATAATGATTTGACATTAAAGACATATGACGCTTTATGTGAGTTGATCGAACAAAAGAGGGCTACATCGCTTGTTGTTAAACAGGAAATGATAGATAGCGCACTTGGTATGAAACAACAGGATAAGAAAACACATACAATTTGGGAAGCAAAACATGGTGGGCTACTTGGTCTACGTTATTTTGTTTCAATAAAAGCAGACTTGTTGTTATCAGATAGTAGTATTCTAAACAAGACTTCCCAAATTGTGCTTAATTGCCTATGCGCACAAGGTGACGATGACGTTCAAACTGTTGCAGCTGCTACCCTAGTTCCGATTACAGGCGCCATCGTCGAACAAAGTTCAAAGAGTTTGTTAATGGAACTCGTTAAGATTTTATGGATTGTTTTGGGTGACGGGCGTGATGATTTAAGTGCTGCAACTGGTGCCATTATGGATTTATTGGCCAAACTATGTCAGCACAAAGAGATTTTGGACGTTATGAAAAGTATGTCGTTGAATATTAAATCAGAAGAAGCCGATAATGAAGATTACATTAACGATGATTCAAACAACGATTGGAACTTCTCTATGTTGGTTCCGAGATTATATCCATTTTTGAGACATAGTATTCCTGCCGTAAGGAAAGCTGTTCTGCGAACGTTATTAGCATTTTTAGATATTAAGGATACTGATATGAGAGATTGGGCTTTTAACTCGAACGGATTGTTAATAAGATTAGTTTACCAAAATATTTTATTTGAACAAAATAAAGATGTTTCTGAGTTGAATCTTACTTTATTTTCTCAATTAATTCAAGAGACGATTCCTTATAAGGTTGAAACCATTTTTGGATGTCATTTGTTACCTCTTTTGGATCTCCTATGTACTCCTGTTGGGTTACCTAGGTTTGGTTACTCAATGGATCCATCAAACATTATGAAGCCTTCTGGTGCTTATATGAAAAATAGTGATATCTCCCTTTCAGGCATTAACTTCAAGAATTTTAATACAGATTCGTCTGTCTTATACATTGTGGAGCATGGTATTAGTGGTGATACCAAGAAAAATGATAAAGATGGGTCATCGTTAGACGATGATATGCAAAAAAGAAGTAAAAAGAAAAGGAAAGCTTCTTCCGTGGAAACGGAGAATCCTCATCACGGAGATAATGGTATCCCTGATTCAGAGTATGACCTATATGTTAACATTGATGCCCCGCTAATCAATGGAGATATTACATTAGTTGGTATAGAAACAATTTGGTCTACTAGATTGAATGCTGCCAAAGCAATGGGACGCACTTTGGCCAAATACGCTGATTTAAATATTCTAAAAGAGCATTTGAAATATTTTGAAGTTTGCTTTGAATCTCCATTTGCAACCCATAGGACTCTTGCGTGTGTTGTATTGTCAGAACTATTTCAGAATATTCTCAGCTCTAATGTTGAAAATAAAGACTATACTGAAATTGTTGATTCTTTTATTCCAAAATTTTTGACAATTACCAAACATGAGGTAGCACTACCTTTCTTTAGAGAAGCCACGCCATTGTTAAGGTCATTACGTTCTCAGTGTTGTCAACTGTTAAGTGGATTTCAAACAACAGCAAAACTTCCTTCATCTAAGCTGAGATCATTAGCGGTTTTGGTTGCGGGTGAAAAGGAAGCAGGACCCGGCGCATTCACTATTGATGATGCTGATAATTTGGCTCATAAATGGTACGATGCTACTTTCAAATCTCTTCCTGCTGTTTCCAGAATTGAAAGTACCTCAGCATTAAGTTCTTTAAAATTACAAGTCGAGCAGCAAATTGATGAAGTCAGGGATGAAGTTTCCGAACGCGAACATGTATTGATAAGTAACTCAGCAGCTGCATATATGTTTGCTGTACTATTATCTGACACCAACAATAACCAATTACCCCCAAAGATGAACCCTGTTATTAGAGGTATGATGGATGCTGTCAAGTTAGTCAAAAGCATTTATTTACAAGAACATTCTTGTGAAAACGTGACCTATCTTATTTCAGAATTGGTCGGAGCCAATAGAAATTTAATAATTGACAAAATGGTTAAAAATTTATGTGGATTCTTGTGTGTTGATCCTGCAGAAGTTCCGGAATATGCGCCAAATAAAAACTTTGAAGGCATTCTGACTTTAAGAAAAGAAGGTAGAAATCAAGAGGGTTTAGAAGCTGCTGGTATTACTGTCAATGATGTATTGGAAGACCATGACATTAGAAATGCGATAGTAAAAAGACGAGGAGGGAAGCTAGTGCTAGAAAAACTAGTAGATTTTTTTGGTATTGAAATATTTAATAAGTTAACCAATTTGAAGTCATTAATGATTGAACCACTCAACGCGTTAACGGTAGAAGATGAATGTGATGATAAAGCTGGCCAGTGTGTTATTGATTCTTTTGAATTAATCAAATGCTTACTCCCGAAGCTGGATAGAGCATTAATCTCTGATTTATTGGAACGAGTTAACCTAGTAATGCTAGGACTACAATCAAGTAAGTCTGTTTGGAGATTTTCTGCTGCGAAATGCTTTGCAACCATTGTGAAGACCTCGCCAAGCACAGGTTTTCAACTGTTGGTAAAGCAAGTATTGCCATTATTACAGAGTCCAATAAACTCTAGTTATAGAGAAGGTGCAATTGAGGCAATTTATCACGTTGTTCAAGAAATGGGAGCCTCTATCCTTCCATATGTTGTTTTCTTAATTGTTCCAGTTCTTGGTAGGATGAGTGATTCAATTCAGGATGTCAGAATGTTAGCTACAACCACATTTGCCCAGATCATCAAGTTGGTGCCTCTAGAGGCTGGTATTCCTGATCCAATTGATATGCCAAAAGCTTTACTTGAAGAAAGGGAACAAGAACGTGAATTTTTGCAGCAAATGATGGATCCATCAAAAATAAAACCATTTGAACTACCCATTACAATTAAAGCAACATTAAGAAAATATCAACAAGAAGGTGTTAATTGGTTGTATTTTTTGAACAAGTATCATTTACATGGAATCTTATGTGATGATATGGGTTTAGGTAAAACGTTACAAACCCTTTGCATCATCGCAAGTGATCATCATATGAGAAATGAGAAGTACGAGAAGACAAAATTGCCTGAATATAAAAGATTATCAACATTGATTGTTTGTCCACCTTCTTTAACAGGTCATTGGGAACAAGAAGTCAACGAATATTCACCTTTCATGAAGGTGATGGTTTACGCAGGTCCTCCATCTGTGAGATTATCGTTGAAAGATGATGTTAAGAATAGAGATAAAAAGGGTATTGATGTGATAGTTACGTCTTATGATGTTTTACGTAACGATGTCGATTTTCTTACCACTTTTGACTATAATTATTGTGTTTTAGACGAAGGACACATTATTAAAAATGCTAATACCAGATTGACAAAATCTGTTAAACGTATCAAGGCAGAACATCGTCTAGTTTTATCGGGTACTCCAATTCAAAATAATGTTTTGGAGCTATGGTCATTGTTTGACTTCTTAATGCCAGGATTTTTAGGAACAGAGAAGCAGTTTCAAGAGAAATTTGCTAAACCCATTTCACAATCTCGTACAAGTAAAGGTAAAAAAGAGCAAGAAAGAGGTGCATTAGCATTAGAAAGTTTACATAAGCAAGTTCTTCCATTTATGTTAAGAAGACTGAAAGAGGACGTTTTATCAGATTTACCGCCTAAAATTATTCAAGATTATTATTGTCAATTATCAAATTTGCAGAGACAGCTTTATAAAGACTTTATCAAAAAACAAAAGGGTAGTATTGCCAAAGACATTGAAGAAACTAGACAAGACGGGACAGCAAATGAAGGCAAACAACATGTTTTTCAAGTTTTACAATATATGAGAAAGCTCTGTAATCATCCATCACTTGTATTGACAAACAAGCACCCGCAATATACAGAAGTCACGCAACATTTGAAAAAATATAACAAAACCTTAAATGATATTGAAAATGCTCCAAAGTTAATTGCATTGAAGACGTTGTTGAAAGAGTGTGGCATTGGAGCCGAGGATGATAATTTCAATGTAATTTCACAGCATAGAGTATTGATATTTTTTCAGATGAAGGATATGATGGATATTGTTGAAAACGAACTTTTGAAGAAGCATATGCCGAACGTGACGTATTTAAGAATGGATGGGGCTACCGATCCAAGGTTCAGGCAAGAGCTAGTTAAGAAATTCAACAATGATCCCTCCATTGATTTGATGCTGTTAACGACGAAGGTCGGTGGTCTTGGATTGAACTTGACGAGTGCTGATACTGTTATCTTTGTTGAGCACGATTGGAACCCAATGAACGATTTACAAGCGATGGACAGAGCGCATAGGCTTGGACAGAAAAAGGTTGTAAACGTGTACAGGTTGATTACAAAGGACACTTTGGAAGAGAAGATTATGGGTTTGCAAAAGTTCAAGATGAACATCGCATCCACTATTGTGAATCAGCAGAACGCGGGTTTAGCTTCTATGGACACGCATCAGCTTCTCGATTTGTTTGATGCGAGCGATGACGTTGAGGAGGACCAGTCGAGAAAGGCCAATAGCGGCAGCGGTATCGCCGAAGAGGGTGGATTGGGCGGACCTGCAGCCGGCATTGTCAAAGAGCTACCGGAGCTCTGGGACGAAAGGCAGTACGAGGAAGAGTACAACATGGAGGAGTTTATCAAGACATTGAAGTAGTTGGTGTCAATAGCGTGGCTATATGACACCGATGACGTATTAATCCCCAAAATCGCGTAACACATGTTAGTTCAGTCATGTGGTCGTTTGCCGGGTGTGGTGCACACCCCCCTCCCCGGTATTATCCAGAGATAGCAGAGACGGCGCTGAACTTGGTGGTTATAGTTTCAGTAGAGCCTGTTGCTGTGGCGTTCAGGAGAAAACAAAAATAGCATCAGAAGAAGGTCTTTGATGATTGAAAGTGAAATAACCGAGACAATGTGACATGCAATGTTAATCCGGAGTCCATTAGGTAACTACAGAATGCCCATATAGAGTAATCAAGACCCATCCAGACCACTGCGTCGTGTCTCGTCTACTCCTTCTCGTTGCGTCCTGCCTTGTGCCTTGATTTCTTCGGCTCCATGCCACTTCCCTCTCACTTTTCTGCTCTTCCTCTGCTATTATTTTGCTATTATGCGGCGAAACAATAGGAAGAAGCAAAATGGAATGTCCACGTTTCTTTTTCTCACGGGTCTAAAGGACGGTTTTTTTCGTGAAGTGTTTAAGCTGGAGAAACTTGTTTATATTTTTTCTTTGTATTGGAATACAGTTATAAGACGTATATATAGGGGTATACGTGTGTGTATATATAGAGCAACATGGTTACAAACGATGCATTTATCCAGCAGTGCGCGGAGACGTGGATTGCGATTGGCACGTGTGCAGACACGATCGGAAACGTTGAGAAGGCGGTTGAGTCGTTTTCAACAGCTCTCCGTTACACACCTAACAACTCGAAGGCGCTGACGCAGTTGGCTAATGTTTACAGGACAAGAGACGCGTATGCCGAGGCAGCAGACCTGTACAGAAGAGCGTTAGCGCTAGATCAGAACAACGGAGAAGTCTGGGGCCTTTTGGGCCACTGCTATTTGATGCTGGACGACTTGCAGTCAGCGTACACGGCGTACCAGCAGGCGTTGTTGAATTTGAAGAACCTCTCGGTGCCAAAGCTATGGCACGGAATTGGGATCTTGTATGACCGTTATGGGTCGCTTGAGTATGCGGAGGAGGCTTTTGTTAGAGTGCTTGAAATGGACCCCAACTTCGACAAAGCCAACGAGGTGTATTTCCGCTTGGGGATTATATATAAGTTGCAGGGCAAGCTCCAGAAGGCGCTTGAGTGTTTCCAGTACATTCTCACTAGGCCTCCGGTCCCTTTAACCCAAACTGATGTGTGGTTCCAAATTGGATCTGTTTTGGAGCAAAATGGTGACTACAAGGGTTCTAAGGAAGCATATGAACGGGTACTTCAAGCAAGCCCAAACCACTCCAAGGTGCTTCAACAGTTAGGTGGTCTCTACTCGCAACAAGATGCCCCATTTTACGATTTGGACATTGCGTTACAGCTTTTAGGCCAGTCAATCGAGTTGAATAACTCAGACGCCCATTCATGGTACTACCTTGGTAGAGTTTACATGACCAAACAGGATTTCTCTAATGCTTACGAATCGTTTCAGCACGCTGTCAATCTAGACTCAAGGAATCCGACCTTTTGGTGTTCCATTGGTGTTCTTTATTATAAAATTTCCCAGTACAAAGATGCCTTGGATGCCTACACAAGGGCCATTCGTTTGAACCCATACCTATCAGAAGTTTGGTATGATTTAGGTACCCTTTATGAAACATGTAATAATCAAATCAGTGATGCTTTAGATGCCTACAGGCATGCCGCTTCCTTAGATCCAAATAACCCACACATCAAAGAGAGACTTTTGCAATTGTCAAAATATGAAAAGGAAGGTGGTAAACTGCCTCCACCAATTCAATCTCAGCATCAATTATCAATGCCTTCTCATCAAATGATTCAACAGCAACAACAACAACAACAACAACAAATTGCTCAAGCTAATGCAGGTCCATTACCTGGTCAAACATCCCTAGGTCAACAATTTATGCTGACAAATAACAATAATAATAATGGCAGTAGTAACAACAGCAATAACAATAGTCTACCCGGTTCTCAACCTATTATTGACCAAGGCATTTCTGTTGATGGTAGAATATCTCAATTGCAACAGCAGCAACAGCAACAACTCCAACAACAGATTCAACAACAACAAGCACAGCAGATTCAACAGCAACAACAATTCCAAAAGCAACAAGAACAGATCCAAAAACAACAGCAAATTCAACTTCAGCAACAAAAGCAACAGGAAGAAGAAGAATTTTTGAAGCATCAACAAAAGGAACAGAAAAAACAGGAGGAATCAATGAAAGAGCAACAGAGAAAGCAGCAGGAGGAAGAGAAAGAAGAGGAGCTCAAGAGACACCAAAGGCTAAAGAAAGAAGAAAAGGAAGAAAGTGCGAGAGTCGCTAAGAGACAAACAAAAGAAACTACCATTAATAATTTTAATGATGGGAATAGTAGCAATAGTAACAATAATGACAATGACAATAATGATCTATTAAACCGATCAGCCTCTCCAAGACAGATAGTTGATCGAACTGTAAAGCCTATTGAAGCAGAAACAAATGCTGTTGATAAGAATACTAAAGAAGATGGCGTTAAAGCCGATGAATCTCAATCTACAGGGGAAATTGCTAAAACGATAACTGGCAAAAGGCCGTTGGAAAGCAATGAAGGTTCCAGTTCTGAAAAAAAGGCTAAAATTGACCCGCAATCAAATAATGAAACTAATAATAAAGAATCAGCAACTGCTGAGCCAGTATCCAAAGAACCTAGTCTTGTAACTTCTGAGTCAATCACATCTTACCCAAAAGCAGAGCCAACAGTAATTGTCGGATCGAACCAAAAACAAGAAACTGAAAAAAAAACATTAAAACTAGATCCAATTGAAGTTGACGAGGAAAAAGAAGAACTTGAAAAATCTAAAGCTTCTCTTATTTCTAGTGGATTGAACAACAGTGGCGATAGTGGAAATTCTGAAACCAACGGTGATGATGCCAATACTAAAAGCGTTGTTGACAAACCAGATGAAATTCAAACTAATAACAAACCAGCTGTCCAGCTTGGAAGCGCCACTGTTGAAGAATCAAAAGTGAGACAGGTTGAGGAGGATGATGATTACGATGAATGAAGCATAAAATTGTTGTGTACCATATTTGGCTATTTACTAAAAAGAAGTGAAGTGTCATTGTCAAAACTATTTGAATAAATTTGAAAATACAAAAAACAAAGCAAAATGACTTAGTCTACAATTTTGATATCATACCAACTTATTATTTAACTTTTATAATTATTTCTATAATGTAAATTACGGTATCCGATTCGACCACGATTTAAGTATTGAACATCTCAACTTGAATATTAAACATAAATATTCAAAAGATACTAGATGATTCAACTATTCAACAACTTCATTGAGAAACTCTGCTATTTTCCTGACAACCTTGACCTTGACTTCATCAGGTATTAAATCTTTGCCCTTGTCCTGTAACTGGCTCAATATAGTTTTGAGATTCAAGTCTTCATCTGGTGCTGACTCAACTGTTTTTTGAGTTAAAGTTTGGAACTTTTCTGTCCATCCACTGTTGCAAAGTTCTGTTTCCAGCATGGTATATATCTCCTTGTATTTTCCTGAACTTATCAGTTCATTTTGAATTCTCGAATGAATATCAGACATCGTTGCAGAGCTTTAGATCGTTCTGCTCTCACGACTGGACAGATCAAAACCTTGATAGAGATTTCAATCTATTTTTTATCTGAGAAATTTTGCTTGACATTATTAACTTTTATTTGAAAACCCTATATGTATCTTGAACTGTCCCTTCTTTTTATGTAACAGGCAACCCATAAGCTTGTCTGTGTTTTTAAAGTTAACAATGTTCCTAATTTTCTCTATAAAATCAGTGCTGACCTGTGTTGGTCTTGTGTTGTTTTTTAAAGCATGTAAATATATTATCATTGTGCAGGTGTTGTATCTGATTCCCTAGTAGCAATATTGTCGACAAAAGACAATAACTCTCTTATGCACTTCCTACAAGCTGGTCTCAAACTGGTGATTGCATAGCTGCTCACTTCATTAAATATGTCTTTATCGCGTTCGTTCGTTTCTTCTTAATGATCAGATCAAGAATCTTAGTGAGAACAATGACAACTTCAGCACGTGAGTTATTGATCCCTTCAAGCACCAAGGCCAAGATTACAAAAGTGACACCATTGGACCAAGGTCGCTTTGTGCAACTGAAAAAGCTTGATTATGTTTCTCCAATTGGCAAGGACCTCGTTTGGGAAATGGCCACAAGACCAACAAAACCGGTAGATTCCCCAGTCGACGCAGTTGTTATCATTCCAGTACTCAAATATGCAGATGGAAATAAGAAGCTGGTGCTGGTTAGGCAATTTAGACCACCAACAATGGGAGTGTGTATTGAGTTTCCTGCAGGTTTAGTTGATCCAAACGATTCCCTGGAATCGTGCGCAATCAGAGAATTGAAAGAGGAATGTGGCTACAAGGGTGAAGTTCAAAAAGTGGGTGGAGTTTCATTTAGTGACCCTGGCTTATGTGATGCAACATGCTCTCTAGTCTGGGTTAATGTCGACATGACTTTAGAGGAAAATAAGGATCCTCAACCACATTGGATGGATGATGAAGTCATTGAAGTTGTGGAAGTTGAAATCGAGCAGCTGGAATCAAAATTGGAACAGTGGAGAAATGAAGGTTACAAAATTGATGCCAAAGTTGAAAGTGTTGTCGTTGGCTTAAAAATTCTGAGTCTTTGAATCGAAACAATTGTTGCTTTCCTTTTTATTATACATACACTACACAAACTATTTGACCGTTTCTATTGTCTTCAATTGACCAAAGGTTTTGGATAGTTGTTGGTATTTCATTTAATTATAATTTAACGTTCTTCGTCTTTGACAAATTTAACCGCTTCGCCAGATGAAACATGTTGTTCATCATCACTGTCAGCTACTCCTAGACGCATAGTTTTAGTGGGTAGGGTACTTCTATTTCTGTAAATACCATTTAGTGCATCCTGAGCCGCAAAGAGTGGTTTATCGTATAATTCACCTGACTTAGACGAATCTCTTCCGGCTGAAACAGCTGCGTTTAGGAATAAAGTTGAATCATAGGTATCCTCTATATTCCTTTTACGAAGTGACTCAGATGCTCCAAGAATGACTCTTTCAGAGACATCTCTATTCTGTTCTTTCACCAATGAACGTATTTTACTTGAAGTTGAAGAACTTCTTGCAGTATTCATTTCTTCAAGAGCCCTCTTTCTTCTTTCTGCCCTTCTTTGTTCTCTTGATTTTGCTGTTGAGCTTACCAAGCTATTTGTGGTATCATTTTGGGTAATTTCAGATACAATTTTACCCAAACGATCACTCTTTTCTATTTCGGCCCTCCTTTCTACTTCTTCTTTGAGCTTGGCTTTTTCTTTTAAATCTCTTTTGGCATTTTGTTCTGCTTTATATAAAGCAGCACTTAAGTTAGCAAAGCCTTTGTTAACAGTACTCTGTTCTTCACCGTCTTCTTTATTTGTAGCCATTCTCTTATCTAAATCTATCATAAAACCTTTGGTATTTTTCCAATTTGATACAGCCGCCGGTATATTCCACTGCTTTTTCTCTTTCTTGGTCATGGTAGGCGTATCGTCGTGCATAACGGGTATTTCTTGGTCTTGATCGGGAACTGCAGCTGTTTTTGTACGCTTGAATCCCAAGTTTAACAATGGGTCTTGCTCTTCATCTTCAATCCTCAAAACCTTATTCTTTATCTTAACATAATCGACATGTGACCGCTTGTTTGACATGACTTTTATTTGAGTACGAATCCAGTTATATCAGTTAAGGAAATAAGCGTAAATATCGTTTCTAAAAATTAAATCATTTACTACACCAAAATTTCCTTCTCTTAAACCAAAATACAAAGATGTACATACCGCCAGAGTACAAAACTGGCAAAAGTCAGCCATTCCTTCAATTTTTGTATTCAAATATACTACCATTGACTTCGACGGACCCCAATGTGATCTATAACCCAGATCCTGAACTGAAATTTACTTTATTTGATAAACCATTTGAACCAGATATGGGAATGCGCATAGGCAGGACACCTTTATCGCCATCAGATCCATCAACATATGCCGATGTTTCTAAATACACAGAATACAATTTACGAAAATTTCATTCTTCCACTGGTGGCACGGGTATCACCAATTATTTAGATAGACCTCCACAGCCGATTCCCGATAACCTCACAGGAGTTCAGCTAGATGGAAAATCGGAGATATTGCCTTTAGGCTGTATGATGAATCCCCTTTCAGCAGATGCTTTTAAACCAGTACATTTGACTGCTGGGTGTTTGTATGAAGCTGTAGATTTTGGCAAAATTGCTTCGCAACAGGGTATTGTGGAATCATCATCTCGTGGATTAAGTACAAAGCTATTTAATTCTGTGAAGCCCAAGTCATCATTTTCATCTACCGATAATGGGATCAACTATGATGAGTTTAGACAACCAAAAAACAATTTATCAAGAAATACTTCTTCCTTCATAGATAAGTACCATGTTTGCGATAATCACTTGAAAAAAATCAGCAATGCAAAGGTATTCTTGATAGCGACACATGGACGTGTAATTAATGTATTTGCTTTGAATGACGTTCCAAACCAAATTGAAGTTGAGCCTCCTTTTTTGAAAGTGACTTTAGCACACAGTACGGTTACAGCATTTTCTGTCTATGCACATATAAACAGTTCTGGTGAGAGAAATATTGACGTAGTTTTTGGGTTTGCAAATGGAGACATTTTGTGGCTGAATCCATTTAGATTGAAATATTCTAGATGGAATAAGAACGGAAGGTTGGTGAACGACGCCATTTTGAGTATTCAATGGTCTGAATGTGGAGGCCACTTCAGTGTTGGATTTGCCAATGGTGCGTCGATTATTATTGGGAGATTATTTGAAGAACCTGAAGTCTATCAACGTAGACTTCAACAAAAGCATAAGCATTTCAAGGTCTACCATTCTCTCCATAACTCAACTATTGAATTTGGTCATTATAGATTTTCCAATAGACCAATCACTTCAATGAAATTTCATCCAGTTTATCATAACCTATTAGCTTTTACTTGCGATGATGGTTATCTACGAATATTTGACGTTTTTGAAGAAAGGGTACTTGACATATATCCTTCGTATTATGGAGGGTTTTTATGCTGTGAATTTACTGATGATGGGCGATACTTGTTCGCTGGTGGAGAGGATGACAACATTGTAATGTATGAGCTTCTTTATCAACCAAACGGGCCACTACTAAGAATGATTGGGAAATTGATAGGTTCAAAGTCCTGGGTTAAAACAATCAAGGTTTCTCCTTTAACAACAGCATTAAGATATATTATATCAGCAGTTGGTGACGATGGGTATTTGAGAATTTGGGAAGTTGAGCCACGACAGCATAGACGAGTACGAAGATCCATCTCACAATCAGTACATCCAATCCCTATGACAATGTCCAATACACATTCCAACAACAACAATAACAACTCAAGGCAATCTCTAACTTTCTTTTCGCTCAAGAAAAGTAGCAATGCACACCGTGGACAAGCATCCATTTCTTCGTTGACAAATGCTGGAGTAGGTAAAAATGTTTCAATATTCGAGCTTCTAAATGGAAAGAATGGCATTGTAACAAAAGCAGAGTCATTAGAAAAGGATAGTGACGAAAAGAAGCATGCACTCTACCAGTCGTTGGACGTTAAGATATTCAAGATGATTAAGGGAATTGAGTCTCATGTTCACCATTCTAAGGGGTTCAATGATGTTGTCAATTATTTACCAGTTTTTGAACACAACATTAATTTAGGCCGTGTAAGTTGGGTAAGGCTCACAGAAACATATGTTTGGGTCGGTATCTCGACTGGCGATTTGATTAGATGGAAAGTCTCAACTACTGTATAATATTGGCTTACGTAAGCCATGTATTTGCTAAAAAACTAATGATGATGAATTTCATCTTGCGCATATGGTGGAGTTTATCATATATACAGTATAGAAGATTCCATTCTGTTTAGGAACTTGTAAGACTACCCGGAAATATAGTGCATAGGTGATGACGACGCGGCGAAGCTCTAATAGGTCGTACTCGCATTCACACTCGCACATGCAATTGACACCGACGGACCCTAAATCATTGATGGCCAAAGTTGGCGATTATTCACAATCGCATCCTGTTCCAATCTTGATTAAACTTGCGCCAGGTATCTTGAAGAACGCAAGGGCGTACGACTCACAGGGAATTGAATCTAGAGATGATGCGTTTGTGCTATACTCCAGGTTTGTTGATTTGGTGGTTAACCACTTAAGTAGAAAACCTGAGTTGAAACAGTCAAAAATGACATACAAAATCGATCCAAACTCAACACAGGGTCAGCTATATAGAGATTTTGCAAGATTACTTCCGAGTTTGCCAGACGCCATGGCAAGAAGTGAAATTTTGTTAAGTGAAGTAAAAAAGGAATGGGACGAATGGCAGAAAGCTGAGGATCGCAAGAAGGACTTGAGAGAACTACAGCGAAGAAGAATGAAAGAGAAGAAGGCTGCTCTAGTTGAAGAAAAAGAGGTTCAAAAGAAGCTTATCGCCAGGAGAAAGAGTTCAATGCATTCAGACGATCATGAATTAAGCTCAAAATTGAGGTCGCTATCAACAAGCAGTAGCAACAATGGCAGTTTTCAACATATGCATTCAATTGAAGGCAATTTAGAAGGAGTTAATAGCAAAATCAATGATGATGAATCATTCAACTATCCATCAATTGGAGATTACGCAATTGAAGAAGATGAAACTGAATCAAATGCTCCAATATTGGCTTCGGACATTAAAACCTCTAACAGTACACCTAAAACAAATACAACTACTTTGGTTACATCGGAAACGTTACCAAGCACTCCAAAGTATCAATCCTCACGAAACTTCGACATTAACCACAAGACCGTTAATCAAACAGAAGGAGGATCTCCTATGAGAACAGTGTTTTTATCAGCAGAATTGGAATCACAATTTATTGAAGTTGCTCAAAAAAATACATTAAACAATTTAGAGACGTGTGGAATCCTTTGTGGGAAGCTTAACAGAAATGCGTTTTTTGTTACCCATTTGATCGTACCACAACAGGATTCCACAGCAAATACCTGTTCAACAAAAAATGAAGAGGTCATGTTTGAATACATCGATAATGAAGATCCAGATTTGTTTATTTTGGGGTGGATTCATACGCATCCGACGCAATCGTGTTTTTTATCGTCAATTGACTTACATACGCAAAACTCTTATCAAATTATGCTTAATGAAGCCATCGCAATTGTTTGTTCTCCAAGTGGTAAGTTCAACAAAAATTTTGGTATATTTCGGTTGACAGATCCGCCAGGTGTCCCCATCATTACTGCATGTACGAAGACTGGGTTCCATCCACATGAGGAGAAAAATCTATATTTGGAATGTAATAGATTAACGAACAAAGACGTGAGCTCAGGTCATGTTGTTGTTAAAAAAGGATTACCATTCGAGTTAAAAGATCTACGATAAGAGGAAAGGTTTATAATGAATGCTTTAATAGAATAAAATCATGAGTATATGAAGAATAGTACAGTACTTGGCTTCTTTTCTATTTTTTTCATGTTGAAATATACTATAAAGGTAGGTGGTATTATACAAATTGAAGCCAACCAATAGACATGGCAGAATGTTCATTCTAGTTCCATATCGCTAGTTTCAGATACAACTTCTTCTGCCTTTCTTGCGGCTTCTTTTTTGGCAGCTCTTTGTATTTTGAGCTGTTCCTCTTCAATAGCCTTTTGGCGCTTTGCTTCAGCTTCTTCGGGGTACTGTTCTTCCCACTTCTGCTGGTCTAAGACTTCATTTTCTTCAACAAGGTCCTTAAGAAGTGCTGTCTCTGTGGCCTTCCTAGCTGGTTCAAAATTTTTGTACTTCTGGACTCTTTCTGCAAACTTTTCTAAATTCACACCCACTGCGGCTTCAGCTTCGGTTGTTGTATAAGGGTTGGCGTTCAATTCCTTTACCCTACGCTTGTGTACTTTGCCCTTTAAATGAGAAGCAAGCGCCTTGTTGCTTTGAAAATACCTTGTACAGTGAATGCAAAAATACTGTCCTAGGCCTGGTTGATATTCATCTTCTGGTTGATGCTTCAACGCCTGAATTGTTTGCGCATCTGAGAGATCTCCGTGTATCAAATCTAAATCTCTGGTCCGACGTTTGGTCTTATAACGTTTCACTGAGTATCTACCCATTTAAATATAGCTATATCTATTATTTAATGATATACTTAAGTTACATTAACTGAAAAATTGATAAAAAAAATTTTGATTTTTTATTTTTTTTTCAGATCTGAGTTACGTAATATCAAGGCTGTGTAAGTTTCAAAATATTTTTGGAGCACGTGCTTTACCAAAGGGTTAGGCTTTTTTTTTTTAATAGCCCTCTCACCCTTCCACCGCTCTTTGTATTTCTTACGTAATTGTGACTGTTGTTTTCTCACGAAAAATCTTGGTATCCGTCTCTCGGTGGGTCCGCTGCGATGCTCGGTAGCTGAAAAATTTAGAGCAAAATGCTTATAGATTTTAGCTTGGATTAGGGTTTGTATAACCTAACTAGGAAGTATGTTATGAGTTAAGTATATTGAAGAGAGATGTAATAGAACTTGAAACCGGAGTTGCCATGAGGATTCATTTTGTCATACCTTAACATGAGTAGGTTGTTAAAATAGAGAATTCAATCAAAAATAAACACATTTGTCATAAGTAGAAGGGTCCAAGGACTGGAAGGAAAGGGATATCATGATGTGTAGTGCATCAAACACTGGTGTGTTTTAGTCCTAGAAAATATCAGGTTTGACAAATCGTAAAGTATGACACTCAAGTGCTATTAGTAATCATAATGAAAAAAATTTTCAGTGTGGCGGCATTAACAAAAGGACATCAGTTGCATATAAAACGACAAATCTCTTCTTGTTTATTGATTACAAATAACTAACATTTTAAATTTTAAACAGATAATTCAAAATGGCTAGAAGACCAGCTAGATGTTACAGATACTGTAAGAACAAGCCTTACCCAAAGTCTAGATACAACAGAGGTGTCCCAGACTCCAAGATCAGAATCTTTGATTTAGGTAGAAAGAAGGCCTCTGTCGATGACTTCCCATTATGTGTCCACTTGGTTTCTAACGAATTGGAACAATTGTCTTCCGAAGCCTTGGAAGCTGCTCGTATTTGTGCTAACAAGTACATCACTGTCCAATCTGGTAGAGAATCTTTCCACATGAGAGTTAGAGTTCACCCATTCCACGTTTTGAGAATTAACAAGATGTTGTCTTGTGCCGGTGCCGATAGATTGCAACAAGGTATGAGAGGTGCTTGGGGTAAGGCCCATGGTACCGCCGCTAGAGTTGCCATTGGTCAAATTTTGATTTCTATCAGAACCAAGGACTCTAACAAGGAAGTCGTTATTGAAGCTTTGAGAAGAGCTAGATACAAGTTCCCAGGTCAACAAAAGATCATTATCTCTAAGAAGTGGGGTTTCACCAACTTAAACAGAGACGAATACGTTGCTAAGAGACAAAACAACGAAGTTAAGGAAGACGGTGCTTTCGTTAAGTTCTTGTCCAAGAAGGGTCCATTGGCTTACAACTACAAGGAATTCCCACAATACTTCGCTCAATAAATGTGTGTTTAAACAATATTGTGTATAACTTCTTTTAAAATTTTTTTTTTTTTTGAATGTTTCAAAAATGATTTAAAATATTTGAAATCATATTCAGTGATTGAAGCTTGGTTTTGTTACACTATACATCAACAGTCTATTGTTACAAAAACATCAAGTTCCACTATAAACCAAACAATCCATGCTTTTTCTTTTTAGTTTCAGCGATTCCATTACCGTTAGGTGTAGTTCCGGGAGAGCTGTTATTAGCATCATTATTAGCCAGGCTATTGTCCCTTTCGCTGGCCCCCATTACCGATTTCATTGTCATTTCCAAATAATTCTCGTAGCTAACATATCCACGACCTGCGTCACAAACTTTTGTCTCTTTTATCCAATCACTTTGCCATATTTGATAGGTTCTCATTCTAAATTGGGCATCTGGATTCAAAATATTGTACAAAACATATCTTCTTGAGTTGTTTATTATCTCAGGAGTTGCTTTAATTGTATTCTTCTTCAATAATGTGTTCCTCATTTTCAATTCTGAGCTACTCAACGAAGATAATTCATCTGTAAACAATTTGGAATTAGCTCCATCTGTTTTGTTGACTGATTTTATTCCGCCAGATCCAATTATATTGTTTGGTGATAATGCTCTATTTAAGCATGGGTCACATTCGCATCCATTTGGTACAATTTCTTCACCGCTTTGAATCCATGAGTTTAATATTCCTCCTTTTATCTGCTCAATTGGTCCATACGTTGGCTTCCTAGTACAGAAAAACTGATGAGCAATGTTTGGATTCTTTTCTGTATAATCGTACTTAGCTTTTTGTTCAAGAAACTGCCTATAGCCCTCATCTGACTTCTTTGCAGTTTCCCACGCATAGTATCCGTAATACATGACTAAATAAATGATACCAAGTGCCCATACGTCACCTAATCTAGGATCATATTCTCTTGATTCAATGAATTGTTCAGGAGCAATATATCTTTCTGATCCACAGGCACCTTTTGAAAGCTGAATATCAGATTCCCATTGTGTTCTAAAAACAGCTGACGTACCAAAATCAATAATCTTCAACTGTCCTTTTTTTGTTAATAGTAAGTTTTCAACTTTTAAATCATTATGGGATATACCAACGGAATGTAAGTAGGTGACTGCATTCAATATTTGTTTAAAAAAGCAATCACATTCAACAATGTCCAATCCTTTTGTATGATAAATAAGTGAATACAGATCTCCACAAGGCATAAATTCCATAACTTGAGAATAAATTTTGGTTACAGGATCAAACATTAAATCATAAACATTTATGATAGCTTGATGTGTTAACGAAGAAGAAATCATAAATTCACTAGCAACTCTTGTACCAAAATGTTTCAGTGATTCGTTCGTTTTTTTTTGAAGTTGTTTGATTGCAAAATAAATTGGTTCTCTATTATCATTTTTCTTCAATGTGATACAAACAGTTCCATATGATCCTTTTCCGATAACACCATTTATACGACCGTATTTACCCGACAAAGTTTCTTTATACTTACCATTTCGCTTTCTTGTTTCAATCGTTTTAATAAACTTTTCAGGATGGACAATCTTATCCATTACTGTATCAATTAAATAAACTTGTTCTGTACCGATTATTGGCTCAATCATCATATTGTCGATAACATCGTCAAAATCGTCATCATCATCGCTATCGTCTTCGCTATCATTATCATCAAGGTTATCATCATCGTCATCATCATCGTCATCATCATCGTCATCATCATCGTCACGTTTAAGAGAATGAGTGAATGATTTTCTTTTTTGGGTTTGTAGAGCCTTGATTGGGTCTTCAATTCCATGTTTCGCCCTAACATTATCTAATTCATCGTCACTTTCATTATTGACATGGTTTTTTGGTAACGATAAAATAGGATTCGCTGGATTACCGTTGGAACTGGTATCATCCTCTGGCTCTTCGTCATCATCGTAATTCCATATAACATTCTTTGGATCATTTTTGAGAACAATAAGCTCTTTAGAGTATTTGTCAGGTAAAAGTGAAACACTTTGCTCGATAGAGGTAAATTTGTCATTATCTTCTTCTTTCCTTTTCATCCAACCAAGCAATCCTGCAGTTGAAGCTTTGGAAACTTGAGTTCTGAATTTATAAAAATCATGTTCGTGTGCTCTGCCATAGTCGTAAAGCGCAAGACGTCCGCTTTTCAGTTTGAGAACCTTATCTCTTTGATTGTGTGAATGTGTGGTACTATAGTTGACTGTCTTACTGTGTTTTAGCTCAAACAATCCACTACCAAAAGATGCATTTTCGGAGTTGTGTGCATACAGATTACTATGTGGAGATGAAAGTGTTTTTGAACGTGCTCTTGGTTTTGATATTGTTGAATTTGAATTGGATGTTGTTGGTTGATTTTGAGGAGAAAATGGTCTGGTGTCATTACCATTGGAATCAATTACGTCGTCGATGTCAGGTATGTCGTCATTGACAGTAAAATGAGGTTTCACAGGTGGTTGTCCTCTATCAGGGATTGGCAATGGAGGCTGATGCGTCAGGGGGTGTGGTAATCCAGATGCAAATTGAGCAACGCCGGAGGATACCTGCTTTTTGAGCAAACTTGATGTGGAATTTACTCTTGAAACGGGTTTTGAACTTGATGCTGATGAATCGTCTTCATGAACGAACAAATTTTTGAATCTTTGTGACATTGATCTCGACCTATGAACATCGACATCATTCAAATATGCTTGATTGGACCCTGATGAATTGGATGCCACAGATTTCAGTGGAACTCCAGAACTACTAGATGGCCCGGCTATCTGGTGATCATCGAAACTGTTTATTTTTGATTTTGATGGCTCTTGTGTTGGTGGCGGAGATGGCGTCTTGAGCGAATTAGTGCTTCCTGTCGCCTTTGACTTGAATAATGGCATCCCAGATGGTTTTCTGAATGGTTTAAAAGGTGATGTGATTTCTTAGCAAACAATTTTCAGTTCAAAAAAGTGTTATAATGGGCTTTCCTATTTTTTTTGCTTTTTAATATATCGTAATTGCAAATAAAGTGAAGATAATAGTCGTTTAAAGGAGTCATGTACGCTGAATTCTGGGAAAGATGAATTATGAAAGGCTTGTTCCGTTGCCTACAATTCTAGTGGCGATTTTATAATGCCAAATTTTGGTTCGTTGGATTTATGACATAGTGAAGTTTTAAACAGAATTTGGAGCAATTGATTTTAGCAATTACGACAGAGCGTTATTGTCATGACGATGACTGTTGGTATGGAAATATTGGGCCTCAACCAAGATCACAGTGGACAAAACGCTGAACGATTAATGTGTCAAAATATTACTTTCTTTCTGAGAGACACTGAAGTACAAATAATTTGCTAATCAATGAGTGATTTATTTCACCGTCATTTTCAATCTCGTTCACCAGCCATATGTCCACTTAACGTACTGTAAGTCTTGGTAAGAGATAGAAAGTTGATGCGCCACGCTATTTAGTGCTTACCTAATCAATGCGCCACATATACATACAAATCAAAAGAAACAAAAAAAAACTCAAAAATTTTTCTTTCCTATTGAAATAAAAGGAAATGTAATTGGTTTATATAGAGATTGCATGGATATGGGAGAATATTATCTTGGTATACTAGCCATAATCTTTTATCATATTGGGATCAAAAAGGTGGCTTTGGCTGGTATATTGTATTCCATTGCTATATATGTTTTAAAGAACATTTCCGTAGCAGAAGAGAAGAAAGGTAGGAATAAGGCTAAGATTGTGACTTCGAGAGCTAAGAAAAGCAGAAAGGAACAGTACACAAAGAATGAAGTCAAACCAAACGAATGCAACTATCACATTTTCTATTCTTCGCTAACGGGAACATCACAAAGAGTAGCAAAATCGATATTTGAAAAGTTGAATTTATTGAATCTCAAAGAAGAGGTAAAATTGCTGAATTTGGATGATGATTTAGAAGACCTCGATTCCTATTTTTTGAATGTACCAAATCTCGACAATCTTATTTACATATTAGTGTTGCCATCGTACGAATCAGACTCGCCAATTGACTATTTTTTGGAGTTTTTGAAAGATACCAGTGAGGATTTTAGGGTTGATAAATATCCCTTAAGAAAACTTATGGGGTTTACTGTTCTTGGATTAGGTGATAGTGAACATTACAGCGACAAATTCTGCTATCAGGCTCAGATTGCGGATAAATACATGAGCAAATTGGGAGGCCGTAGAATGTATCCACTCGGTGAAGTTTGCACCAAGAGTGAATTCGAATTGGTAAAGGAATGGCAAGATGGTTTTATTAAGATGGTTGAAGATGAAGAACCATTCCTTTTGGATCCAAACGAAAATTATAAGGATTTGTCAGATAACAATGATGATGATAGTGATTCTGAATATAATTCTGAGACTGAACAGAAATTAATGGACATGGAAGATTTGAGATCACAGCAGGAAACGCTGGTAGAAAAGAAAGAAATGGTTGCGAAAGGATCGCCAACGTACAAATCGCTTACAAAACAAGGTTATACTATTGTTGGTTCACATTCTGGTGTCAAAATTTGTAGGTGGACCAAATCTGCATTAAGAGGTAGAGGTTATTGCTACAAGTACGCTTTTTATGGTATCAGATCGCATAGATGTATGGAAACTACACCTGCCTTATCATGTTCCAACAAATGTGTCTTTTGTTGGAGACATGGTACCAATCCAGTGGGAACAACATGGAGATGGGAAGTTGATGAGCCCAAGAAAATTATAGAGGGAGCGTTGAATGGCCATTACTCAAAAATTAAACAAATGAGAGGTGTTCCTGGTGTTTTAGCAGACAGATTTGAAGAAGCATTCAAAGTTGGTCACTGTGCATTATCATTAGTTGGTGAACCTATTTTTTACCCTCACATCAATGAATTTCTTGATATGTTGCATGAAAAAGACATTTCTTCTTTCTTGGTTTGCAACGCACAGCATCCGGACCAGTTGGAAAAATTAAATAAAGTTACACAATTGTATGTTTCAATTGATGCAAGTAACAAAGCGACATTAAAGAAAGTTGATAGACCGCTATTCAGAGATTATTGGGAAAGATTAGAACGTTGTCTTGATATATTAAGAACTACCCAAAGCCATCAAAGAACTGTTTTCAGATTGACATTAGTCAAAGGATTCAACATGAATCTTGAAGAGATTCAAGGTTATGCTGATATGGTTAGCAGAGGCAAGCCTGCTTTAATTGAAATCAAGGGTGCGACATTCTGTGGATCAAGTGATGGGAATGGTAATCCATTAACTATGCAAAATATACCATTTTATGAGGAGTGCCAGAGATTTGTTATTGCGTTGAATGATGAACTGAACAGAAGGGGGATGGGATACGGATTAGCAGCGGAGCACTCACATTCTTGCTGCTTTCTCATTGCCAATAACAAGTTTAAAATCAATGATGAATGGTATACACATATCGATTACGAAAAGTTCTACAAGCTCTGGAGAAGTGGCGAGAAATTCACACTAATGGACTACATTGCTAAGACACCTAAATGGGCATATTTTGGGTCTAAAGAGGGAGGATTTTCACCTGACGACACGAGATGGGACCGTAAGAAGGAAAAGGAGAAGAGACGGAAACAGGTTGAAGAAGCAGAGCAATCGGGAGTTTAAAGCTCCGGGGTAACTACATTGCATTAAGTTAAGATTTCTATGTACATTGTGTTAAAGATTATATATGTATATATGTATCCATAGTATTCAAGAGGTTGATTAAATAGTTGTATAAAACGGAAAAAAGATAGTGGAGTTACTCTTTTGGTTGCTCCTTTTGCTGACCAAGTTGCTCTCTAGCCTTCTGTGCACGCAGTTGTCTTTCCTTCATCTCATTGTCTCTTCTTTCAAGCTCTTCAATCCACAATTTTTGTCTCATACGGGCTTTCTGTTCGTCAAGCTCCTCTTGAGTCTTTTGCTGAGAACTGAACGCTTGGTCAAAGTAGAAAGAGCCAAACACAAGTGCCAATAGTGTGGCACCTTGTAGCCCCACTCTCCATCTGAACCAGAATTGCGCTTTAGGTGCGTCTCCAGACCTAACTCCCTTTGCAGCCATTACCACGGCCGCTGTGGTCGCCAAACAACCCAAAGGGACTAGTGGCTGCTGCTTTGACCTCATCACAAGCTTCTCGAAGATGGACATCTCCTCGAGTTGTGTGTCCTGCATGGACGATGGTAGTTCGTTGGATGCCATTACCTTTCTCTAGAGTAATCTAATGGCGGTGTTGCCAAACCCCGACCTTTTGCAGCGGTTGTGTAAATTGACTCGATTATCACAATAAGCTCATCCAAGTCTCGCACCACGAAATCCACGTAGTTGTTCTGTCCCGTGCCAAGGTCCGCCATCATATGCTTGTTCCGCCAGAAAAACATCACTTGCAAATCTCCCTGTAGTTCGTACATATCATTGAAATCTGGAACTTGCTCTATATCGCATGTGTAAATAACAGCAAAGTTGACAACTAACGGTGCTACTTTTGCCAGCACCGCGTCCATTTCCAAACACGCCCTCGTACCCCTTCTTCCAAATCGTATGATCACAAGACGTTCGCTTTCACTAAGGATAGCCTGGTCAACGTGCCAACCCGTTCTCAAATTGTCCAAGAACTCCATCCACTACTACTATACCTTTCCATTTTCTAATAATGAAAGATGATGTTGAAAATTCTGGAGAAAAAATTGCCCCCTTCGCGGGGCTCTCGCGAAAAGTTTTTCTCCACTTTCTTTCCCCGTTTTCCCCATCAGCCTTCCTCGAAAATTTTTCTAAGACTTAGCGATATAGATACAGAAATATATATAGTGATTATATATAATAGTTGTCCAATATTTATAATTATAGTACATAGATACTACATATACAGTCAATTAGAGATATAATGTCATCAGCACAACCATACGATCCATATAATCCATTTGCAGACGATGCAGCTGCAGAATTAAACAACGTCTCACCAACACCACAACAGGGCAATAAACCAAACGCCAACATCCAGCAATTGCAGAGCACACTCGATGAGACAACTGGGGTGATGAGAGACAACATTCGCCAGATGAACGAAAGAGGAGAAATTCTGCAAGATATTGATACGAGAGCAGACGAGTTACAGAACAACGCGTCTATGTTTAACAAGACGGCAAATCAGGTCAGAAGAGACATGTGGAAAAAGAATTTGAAATTAAAGCTTTGTGTTGCTATCATCATCATCGTGATATTGATTGTAATCATTGTCCCGATTGCAATTCATTTTTCAAATTAATGTATATGTTTAAATGTTCAATTCTATTTCTCTCTTTATAACTTTTATACTCATTTATCATTTGAAGAGTTCTATTCTTCCTTTTCTTTACTACGTTGACATTCATGAGAGCTCACTTTATCCAAAAGTTATATTCATGATACTTAGCTCTCAACAAATTTTCTTATCTTTTGATTTTTACTCATATACAATAGCCTTTGTCTGATGTATCACACGAAGGCAATCTGAGTAGTTATATTGCATATCTATAAATAATTATGATCGTTAAACTTTGTTTATTCAAAATAAAATTTCTTTTAATTTATTTGAATAAATACAAAAAGTAATAAAAATCCATTCTAAATCAAACACTCTCCTGTGCACTGGCATTCTTGGTAGCAAGTTCAACAATCCTTCTAATCGTTGGTACGTTTAATCTCGCTGGTACATAAGCTTCGATCTTGTTAAATGGTCTCAAGTCAACTTCTCTAAATGGATCTTGGAATAATGAATTCTTGTTGATTGGCTCGAAATAATCCGTGGACTCCTTGCTTGCTTTGACCCTTTCCGATAGCTCTTGTGCAATCATTGGTGGGATTGGCACCTCATAATCGGCAACATGATATTGACTAAACACCTTTTGAATTTGGATTGGTTTCAGCTTATAACAAATCTCACTAATCACTTCAACGTCTTCTGGAGTATTTTTACGTAGTTGCAATAATTTTGAAACCTGGAACAAATGAGCTAAGTAATGACCGCAGTCCTCAATTTGATGACCCTTACACCATTCGTCAATTCTTGTAATATTATAGTTTAACTGGAGTCCTCGTTTCCATGAAAGGAAATTACGACGCATCATCAAATCGTTAAAACAGTATGCATTAACAAATTTCAGCAATTCCCTTATCACATTTTCAACAACTTGGTCTTCAAAGTAGTATAATTTCATCGACCAATAGACTTCATTAAAGAACGTTAATATATCATCCATTTTGTATTTTGGCTCATTAACAAACATCTTACTTAACAAAGGAGATGAATCGTTCACGGCAAATCCTGGCAAGGCCTGTGCTAAAACGATAGCAGGAATAATCATAACTTCTAGTATAGACATCATCTTTTTAATCCAAATATTGAATATATTAAATGACAATGATTCGAAGTCTTCTTTGGCGTCAGCAATCAACTTCAAAAACATATCGTATTCCTCTTCTCCCATTGCTTTACTGATTTCTTCGTTTGAAACGATAGCTGATTGTGCATATGAAACAAATGAATACAATTCATGGGTATTAGTCAACCAAAAGGCTCCGTGTTGAATTATTTGTTCATTTTTCAAGTTTGTAACAAGCTCTTGCATCATATTTAAAATTTCACCAAAAAATGTTTCACTAGCACTTGTAAGACCCAATCTCCACATATCTGATAAAATGATTATGATAATTCTAGCTGGAAACAAAACTTCTTTTCTAGCGACTTTTGAACCAGCAACAACTTCTGGTAATTCCAACCCTTTAAATAGGCCTTGAACAATTTCTTTATGCAAAGTCTTCGAGTCTTCCAATAATTTCATTAATTCGATATTGATGCTTTCAACATCTACATCATCCTTACTGCCATTCTCACTAATCTCCTTTGAAACAAATTTTGGTTCATTGAAGGTTAGTTGTGCATTGTCATTGGAAATGGTTGCCAAAGTGGCATTATTGAACTTACCACTACTCAAATGGTCTTGTAATTGCTTCAATTCACCCTTAAGTTGTTCAACTAATCCTGCTAATGTATCTTTCTCTTGTTCTGTTGAAAGCAGTTTATTTTTAACTTCATTCAACTCCTCGATATTTTCTCTGAGCTCTTCTCTAAGTTTAGTTTGGCTTTCACTCAATTCTTCGACTTGCTTCTTAGCTGCTTCATAGTCAACCTTGACAGAACTAATCTCAACATTGAGCAGCTTTACGTTATTTTCATACTCAACAACTTTAGTATCATGCACATTTTGAATATCAACATGTTTATCTAATAATGTTTGATGTTCATCTTGACTTTTAGAAACCAAAGATTGCAGATTTATTATTTGTTGTTGTAAGCTGAAGTTCTCTTGGGTTTTTTCGCTTATAGATTTTGTCAAATCAATAACCTTTTGTTCCAATCCGAGTTTAGATTCTTCCAATTTGGTAACATTCTTAGCTTCCTCTTTAAGCTTCCCGTACTCTCTCTTTGCTGCTCCCCTACGCTGTAATGATTGAACAAAGACAACAGATCTTAAGTATTTTTGAGCATGTTTTTGTGCTAGATGACCTCTTAGAGCAGATTGAATAGTGACTGCAGCTCTCTTACGAACTTCCTTGTGCAAATTATCTCTGAAATAAGCGCCTCTCAAAACACCTTGCAACTTAACTAATGAGTCAATGGCACTAACATACTTTCTTCTCATATGATAACCTCTAATCGCAGACTGAATTAAAGTTGCTGATTCTCTTTCCCTTTGTTCTTGAATTCTTCTTCTGGTTAACACACCTTTGATTACAGATTGTAAGTTCTTCAATGCATTGATCGACTCGTGATATTGCTTACGAACAATGTGGCCCTTTAAGTATTTTTGAATTGTGATTGCAGAGTTCTTTTGCTTTTCAGATTTGATAATTTCAATTTTACCAACAACACCAGCTTTGAAGAAAACTTTTGTTTTACCAACCTTAAACAGACTTTCATCTTGAACAGTGTCCAACAAAAATTTGGTAATGTTATCTCTTATCATTTCTGGAGTCAAATCCATCAATTTAGATCTTTGTTCATGGCTGAAAATTAAAAATGAAAAATTGGTAGCAAATTCAGGAAACTTCATCTTAGATGGAAACCCTTGACAATAAATTTTGATAGATGCTAACACACCACATGCTCTCAATTGTGACATGACCATTTGATCATCAAAAAGCCATGCCTCTTTTTGTTCATTCGGCTTTATACATCTGATATAGTGGACATCACTTCCATTGATTGTGGTCATCAACTCGTTCAAAGATTTCTTGAACTTACCACCCAAAGTTGGTTTGCTAGGTCTCTTACCAGGTTTTGGTGCTTCTTCTTGTGTTTCGTTAACACTCAAAACTTCACGAAGAAATGCATTGGAAGTGTTCAGTAAAACTTCCTTTTGAGTATCACTGACGGAATCTCTATTTTTGTCAACAAACCCAACAGTAGAATATGAAACATCTAAGGCATAATGAGAGACAATAAATTTACCTCTACCAAGTTTTGGTTTAGAATATTCAGAATGCTTTTCTAATATTTGATGCATATTTTGTTCCCATGTTTCATCATTACCCTGAGGCATCTTTGATTCATCATCCAGAAGAGCTAAAATACCTGGTTTACCTTCAATGAGATCAATACAAGCTTTGTTGTCATCAAAAGGCAAATCAGGACGTGAAATACCTTCTCTTTCGTAATCTTGTAGTTCTAATGTGAACATTCTATGAATAAACTCTTGTTGTAGCTTTTCATTGGCATAGTTAATACAAAATTGTTCAAATGAGTTTGTTTGGAAATGCTCAAACCCATAAATATCTAAAACACCAATGAAATTTTTTCTAGGTTGATTTGGTTCAGGTTCATAGGCAGACCAATCAGGCCAGTCTGCTGGAGATAAAACATTGTTGGTTTGTTGAACCAGCCAATCAAACAAGTTATGATAAACAAATTTGGCTAAGGCATCCCTAGCATTCAATGCTTGATCAGAATTGTACTGTCTTTCAATGGCGGTTTTACCAGCTACGGCTTTGAAGCTAACATGTGATTTAGCAAATGCAGTAATATCTAGTCCCAATAACTGTGCCGCTTTAGCTAGATTAGGCTCATCAGATCCTAAATGTGCTGGTTTACCTTTTGAATTTTTGATTTCAATGTTACCTATGTGCAATAAACCTGCTAAAATTTTGAAAATTTCTAATTGTTGTTTTTTTGAAATTCCAACCATGGAGAGGGCCTCACAAGTATCAATAAATTCTTGTTTATCATCGACACCCTTGATTTCAGGTTGTTTACCTTGATTAACGTAAAAAAAATCATTGACATCAGTTAAATTTAATTGAGCTTTGAGTTCATCATCCAAACCGGCAAACATTTGGTAAAAGATATGATAATTTCTTTCAGTTGAAGGTTGGAAAACCAATCTTGAACGTTCCAAAAGATATGTTTTGATTTCGGCACCTGCAATTATTTTGTCTTCATTGAAAAGAATCTTTAGATATTTACCAAATCTTGAAGAATTATCGTTTCTAGTGGTTTTGGCGTTACCAAATGCTTCAGTAATAGGGTTGGTGGCAAGAATTTGCTTTTCGGTGTCTGACATGTCATGTTGATTCGCATCCGAGTCAACAGTTGCAAAGTATCTCATAATATATTTAGCGGAGACAGTTTTACCTGCACCAGATTCACCAGAAACAACAATGGATTGGTCCTTTGAATAAGTTTTCATTGATCTGTAAGCATTTTCAGCAATGGCAAACAAATGCGGTTCTAGTTCACCACGCTTTGATCCGGCGTAAGAGGAGATCATATGATGAGAATAAAGAGCATCACGTCTTTCAAAAGGGTTGATCGCAATCAACACAATACCCGAAGACGTGTAAATGTCAGACTGATTGTATCTTAGTTTGATGGCGTTTAGAACGGATGGATCGTTCAAATATGAAAGAGTTGTCAAATCATCCACCTTTTCGTTATTCTTTCTCATATACAGCTTATCGACAGATTCCTCTTCGATGGTATTAACGGTAATTGCAGGAAGTTCATTTTTGGGGTTCGAGACGTCTTCTACTGATATGCTAAATTTCTTGTTTTCTTCTTTAACATTGGTGATCTTAACTGGAATAAATCCAGCTTCCTTGTCGGGTATCCAACCGAGACTGCAAAAAAAACTCAGTGTTAGTAACCTCGTAGAGAGCAAAGACAAGAACAAATGATCAAGCAGTTACCCAACTGTAACTACGTATTTGTGCTTTGTGGCAATAATTGTATGGCAAATCAAAGACACGCTGAGCAGGGCGGCTTTTAAAAGACGGCCCCCTTCACATGACTCTTCTCATTCGCATCAATTGTTGGGACAACATACGATCCTTCAAAGAACAATGCAGTTGACATTGCGCCTGTGTGTAAAGAGAACTAGGAGAAAGAGAAAGATCTAAAACTATGTTGTTGTCCAAAGTTTCGTGTTTTGTTTTTGCGCGCACTGAAAAGTTTCAAAAAAAAGGATTAAAAAGTGTTTCGAATTAGCAATTAAAACATTATTTCGTCTGCTATATAAACAGAGAACTTACCATCAGCTATTCTATTGACTTCGGTGATGATTCAGTTACTTTAATTATTTTCTTTTTTTGATTATACTCATATTAAATCCATACAATTTTCTTTTTTTGGCTTTGGTCAACTTTCTATTTTTTTACAAATCAAGATGTGGCGCATTTATTGTTGCGCCTCTGCAACAAGTGTTAGTCGTGGTGTAAAGGTGGAATATTAAAAAAAATTTTCAAAGGGAAAAAAAATTTTGAAAAATTTCTAGTTTTTACTTTATAGATAGCTTTTGAAGGTGAACAAACAAAGATGGGATCCAAAGTTAAGGCCAAAAGTAGTGCCGATAAAGGTGGTAAGAAGGCTAGTAAGGCTGAAAAGAAGGTTGTGAGCCCAAAACCAGAATTGGAATCTGGCTCAGCGTCCGAGGATGAAGAAAGTGAAGCCGAAGAACAACAACTTAACATCAACGCCCTCGAAGAGAGTGATGGAGATGATGATGAAGAGGATGAAGAGTTCATTGAAGCTAGAGAAAGTCTGGATAGCGACGAAGATGACGATGATGATGATGAAGAAGCAGACGAAGATGATGAAGATGTTCCATTATCAGAAGCAGAATTTGATGATGATGCAGATGTTGTCCCTCACACAAAATTGACCATTAACAACACTGTCGCTTTGCGTGAGGCGCTTGCAAGAATAGAATTACCATGGACCGAGTTGTCATTTAATGAGGGTCAGTTTATCACGTATCACACTAAAGCAGAAGAAGATATCACAGACATCTATGACGACACTCAAAGGGAACTTCAGTTTTTCAAGCAAGGTCTGGATGCTGCACACGAAGGTCGTAAGAAGCTTCTCGCGCTCAACATCCCATTTTCAAGACCAATGGACTATTTTGCGGAAATGGTCAAAACTGATGAGCACATGGACAAACTTAAATCTAAGTTAGTACAGGAGGCCAGTGAAAAGAAGGCCAGAGAAGACTCCAGAAAGCAAAGAAAGTTAAAGAAGTTCGGTAAGCAAGTTCAGCACGAAACTCTCCAACAAAGACAAAAAGACAAGAGAGAAACTTTAGACAAGATTAAGAGCCTAAAGAAGAAGAGAAAGAATAACGAAATTGGAGGTGATGATTTTGATATTGCCGTTGAAGAAGCAGCTTTCAATCCTGAAGAAAAGCAAAGAAACAAAAAGCAAAAAATTCAACAAAGGGCCAGTCAAAAGTCAGGTCCTAAAAAGAGACCTGGTAAAAATAGAAGAAGAAACAAGAGAAAGTAAATTTAGGAGCATTTACTCATATATATACAATACAATATGTTTTATAAACTTAATAGCAAATTTAATATGTAAAAGGCACTGAAATCTTCAATTGCAACATATACTAAACTTAAAATGATTTACAATTAAACAATTTTATAGAATTAAGACAAAGTTAATAAGATTCAGTCAACACATACCTGTGCATGAATCGTTTTGATTTCATTGATGACACTAAGAACTGCCTTTGATGCAACAACAAGTTTTGTATCTTGCGTTTTTATGTATTCATCTAAACCCGTTTCGACCAAGTCCAAAAAACCAGAAACAAAAACACGTAAACGATCTGACAAATCTTCACAGATCATAGAGTCGTCAAATTCTTTATCATTATTCTCATTGGAATTCAAGGCCATGTTACCAAATAGTTTGAGATTTCTATATATCATCCCCATATTTGGTCTCAACATGTAAACATTCGCTAAATCATGAACTTGTATTGTGTGTTCATTATTTTCATTTTGCTGTTCTTCAAATGATTTCAAGCATCCGCTCTCTAACAAATTCAATATCATATTTAACTGTTCTGCACGTAAACCGTTGAAATCTTTGAATTCGTTCTGATCTACATATGATTTATTTTCCTTTTTCCAATTCATTAATATCATTATGTTTCTCCATATTCTAACCCAGTAGTTAGACAATGTAAGATTTCTCAATCTTTCCCCTCCATTTAGCAATGCTAAGATGATTCTAACAGAATCCTGTCTGATGGTAGGCTTCAAATGTGTCATTGCACTAAATAAAAATAGCATTATTGAATCGTGATTTAAAACAACTAGATTATTGCTCAGATTTATTAGTTTAACTAGCATTTCGAAACCATCTTGTCGAATCTTTTTTGATTGATCAATAAACAAGAGTCTAATAACTTTTAACAACTCATCAAGCGGTATATCTTTGATCTTCTTGTCTAACTTTTCGACCAGTTCTGAAGAAATTTCCTTTCTTGATGTTAAATTACCACTAGTGTTTTTCAAGATGGAAAACTTCTTCATGTATTCTTCCTTGATTGATCCTGAAGAAACAAGATTTCTAGTAGCACCTGAGATAACAATCCTTTTAGCTTTGAAATCAGTCCTTGTCTGATTTTCTTGATATTGTGTTTTACCAACTTTAAGCCTCTTCTTAGCAAAATCTTTTTGCTTCAGCTTCTTCTTTCTATTCGATGAACCCATTATTCGTGTAGCTTTTCACTATAAAAATGTCATTTTCATTTGATTTTTTCATTTTAAATTTTTATTTTTTTTAGTGATTTATCTACATCCAACACAGCCTTGAAACTTGTCCTTTTCAGCTCTGGTTTGTCTATTTACTAGGAGTTTTTAAGAGGATAAATAGGTGTTCGATGGATATATATGAACGTCTCAAGCATTTAAGTGTTATAGATAATCAAGAAGAAACTTTAGACATCTCTATGGACGATTATAGTGATGTATCAATGAGAGATTATGTTCCTATAGAGATAGAGGATGAACTGATGGCCAATGAAAATGCTAATCAAGGACCGTCAGAAACTACTGACCCGCATATTGGCTTTACTAGCAATGATTCTAACAAGGTAGACATTGAAAACCTGAATGATGACGCCAATCAGAGCTCTTTAGTGACTGCAATACTGAAGCCAGAAAGCCAAGGTTTTAAAATGGGACTGCAGAGTCAACAAAGCTTGAGCCCTCCAGAAAATGAGATACGAAACGAAGTTGGTTCTTACGTGATTCATAATCATTTTTACAACAATGTATTTAGTTACCCAGCAAAAGATAAATCTTCTCAAAACTTAATTGGCAACGAAATGGGCACATTAATAGGTTTTCAAGATTCGAAAGAGGAGGAACGTTTCATTGAAATTGAACAAACTAAGTCAAGATACATGTTTCACTACATTGACCACATTAAGCAATCGATTAATTACGGGATTGTGATATTTTTCCTGATTCTATTGTTTAGGAACATCAAGTCTGATATTCTGTATGAGTATGAACGTTTAGAGCATCTGAAATCACTCAAAATTGAACAATGTAAGAAGGAGTATATTATCAACAAATGTGATCAGTTTGGACAATTACCAGCGCTCAAAGATATGTGCTTAGAATGGTCGCTTTGCTTTTCTGACGAGTTTCACCCTGAAAAGACTGTTTTCTATACCGAATTGATGTTCCAAGTCATTGGGAGACTACTCAACGGGTTTTTGGAAACTTTGGGTAACATCAACAAGGCATTTTTAGTAATTATCGTATTTGTGTGGTATTTCGGCAACTTCTTGTGTGGGTACTATAAGGGGAACAAGACTTCAGCAAACATGCAAATGAAAAAAAACGAATAAAATGTCGTTATTTTGTTGACTGATGTGTAAACGAACGGGTGGAGCCATTGGAATGGTATCACTTTCAGACTTGCAGAAAAGAGCAAGAGAAACGCACCTTTGTTAGAATTAGCTAATGCCCAACAACAAAGCTGCTAGTGCCATATGGAAAACTTGAGATTTATGAGTTATTTTTTCAGTGCTAACTCCGTTTTCCTATAAGAGTAACTCGGCAGATACTGGAGCTTACAATCATTAAAATCTGCATTCAAGTTGTTGGCAATTGACATCTGCCTATAGCATTACCTGTTTAGTGGCAAGATTATTTATACGATTTAACTCTTTTTCACTGAACATAAGTGCAAGCTGTACCATGCTTTTATGCACTAGCCACATGTGTTGGCTGTACGGTTTGCTGTACTGGAAGAGATTACATTTGCAGCGCCCTGGTTGGTGTCGATTGGGCGATTCCTCTACAATATTCATCGACCATTCGACTGCGTAAAAATTATGCCTTTTTTTTCGGCGAGTGAACACTCCATAGCTTTGTAGAAACAATGCGAGCATGTAATAGCAAGGACGGTGTCACTAGCCTACAGGAAACTGCCCTGTCTAATTTTAAACCTGGTGCAAATAGCAACGTTGCCTAGAGTCCCCACAATAACTATGGCTGTGGCGGTTCTATCAAACGCGACCACTCTAGCTACCAGTTTGTCAGCGGCAACCAGCAAGTAGCAAGTAGCAAACAGCAATGTTGTGAAAACACATTCGCATTGTTTGCACAAACAAAGCAAAGACAAATAATAGCTTACACAGAGCAAACCCCCTCTATTGTGTGCAAAATAATTGCGTGATAAAAATTTGCAGAGGACAGGTGGGATCTTGATGCGTTTGCTCTTTAAGTCTGCGTCAAACAAAACTAATGTGTTTAAGCCGTGATTTCTTGGTCTCCCGACTACTGTAAACGGTTTTGCAAAGAAATAATGTGCCACCAAGTTATGTATCACTTCATTCGCACCCACACAACGCCGTCCCATTCGAGTGGTGACGTTTGCGCTTGGATTGCTTTATACTAGGGCTCTGAGATTGTTTTTTTCCGTATGCATGTTACATATGTATTCTGGAGTAGCATGAATTTGGCAAAAAATACATATCCTAATATAAAGGAGAGAACAAATGTATAGGACCTCAAAAAAGTCTCTGTGGCTGTTTCAACTATTACCATTTGAGGAGTGCTGGGTAACCAGGACCGTGCAGTGTCATCTTTCATGTAGTTGCTGGCCTACTGTGCCACACAATAGCCTGCTGAAATGGGCCACCAGTAACCAGCATCGATTGTCAACGTGCAGCACGGCTGAAAAGATTTCCCGTCCGCATTGCATATTGAGCTTTACAATGCAATTGCGCTCTTGCCATATCGAGAAAAACCAAAGGTGCTGGCTCTCCATACGCGTACCGTGTTTAAAAGCAAAGCATTTCCACTAGTGGGAAAGCTGTCAAACTCAGTGGTGGAAAGAAGGTGTATTAAAGGTTGAAAACTTCTCCGGTTAGAGGTTATTAGATTCAAGTGTAACCAGCTTATACAACAATGAAATTAACAAGCTCTATTATTAGCTCATTAGTCGTTCTTTTAGGTGCTGTCAACGCAGTTGAACAGTGTGACACCACTGTCGAAACGGTTGTCGCCTACACCACACAAAATCAAGACTTTCCTTCTGTTGGTACTCCCGTCACGACCCCTACTCCTGCTGTCATATCAACTGCGTCTTCCAGCAGTTCTTCGTCTGCTGCAAGCTCATCATCCTCCGATGTGGAAAGCTTTTCTCAAGATTCGTCATCTTCAGCAGCTATCTTAGAAAGCACAAGTGCCTCTCAGTCCGCTACTTCTGAGAACTCAAGCTCTGTTGCATCGTCTACTTCAGACTCATCTGTCACCTCTACTTCTTCAGCCACTGCGGATACATCATCTTCAGCAACAACTACCCCAGAAGCATCTGAAAGCTCAGCATCGACTTCTACTGCTGTTTTGTCTTCTTCCTCTGGTGATGCTTTTGCTGTCTCTTCTACTGACATTAAAACCTCATCTGATGTCTCTTCCACGGAAACTTCGATTTCTTCAAGTACCTCAGCTCCTGCATTGAGCATCTCATCATTTACTGCCACCTCTACTGACGCTACTTTCACTTCTTCGAGCGCCAGTTCTTCAAGCGCCGCTTCCGGTATAGTCTCTTCAATTGCTACTGAAGAATCTTTTACCACTTTAGCAACTTCAACAATTTCAACTTCAATTTCTAGCGATACCACGTCCGAAGTTTCCAGCACGTCAAGTACAATCACCACTTCTTTGCCAACGACTTCTTCTACCATCTCTTCGACCTCTAGTACTTCTACTGAACCAGACTCAACTGTCACCACAATCACTACCATCCTGACTACTAAGTCAGTTAACTACTGTGGTCAGGATAACACCGTTTCACGTACCTCAGTTACCACCTCTGGTAATACCGTCGAAACTCTTGTTACACATCAAGTTTATGAGCACGAGCAAACATGCTCATTTGATTTCAAGGACACCTACTTAAATAAGCACAATGAACTCAGAGCCTTGATGGAAGATACCAACCCTGTCACTTGGAACAATGAGTTGGCTGCTATTGCACAAGGTTACGCAGACGACTACGACTGTAGTGGTATTTTAACTCACTCTGGTCACAATTGGGACGGCGAATCAATTGGTGAAAATTTGGCTATTGGATACGATTTCGAAACAGCCAACGGTGTTCAGGCTTGGTGGGATGAAATTTCTGAATATGATTACAACAACCCAGGTTTCAGCTCCGCGACTGGACACTTTACTCAATTAGTTTGGGCTGATACTACAGAAATTGGTTGTGGTTTCAAATACTGTAATCCGGTCTGGAATTACTATGTTGTTTGCAACTACAGTCCTATTGGTAACATCCTTGTCTACGGAGATGATCCAGACCAATTATTTGTTCAAAATGTTCACCCTGAAAAATCCTAAATTAAAATTTAAAAATCGTTAAAGCTTTGGAGTCTGGAACACTCCTTCTTTTTAAACGACTTTTTCCTTGCAACTGGCTTTTCTTGGTGTTTTCATGACTATTTTTGTTTTACGACTCACATCAACCATTGGATACTTTACTTTCTTGGAACAAAAGTAAAATATTATAGAGTTGATGCTTTGATGATGAATTCTCTTTTTGCTAAATGTCTCCTCTTTTTCTCTCTCTCTCTCTCTCTCTCTCTCTCTCTCTCTCTCTTTCTCTTATACTAATTCACTTTTTAACTTAATTTTTTCTTTAAGATGAGCGTAAATAATTTTGAGCTGCGACAATACAAATTTTGCAACTAACCTCACGAATATCTTCACTTCACAAGGGTATGCTCAATGTAAATACCATATCAAATAGTCAATTTGGGCAGTATACTCTTTTCATAAAGTAATTCTCATTTTAAGCCTGATACTCCGAGTTAATTGATATTTCAAAAAGCTCGGCTCAGCAATTATTCACTTTTTAGGGTCAATGTTACAAAAATTCATTAATATGTGTTGCTGCAAGCATGAAATTACAGCAATCAAAAAACTAGTTGCTTTCAAGACACACTGTTTAGGCCACAGTATTTTATATTTAGCACAGTTTAAATTGTATAACGTTAAGAAGTATTACATAATAAACAATAGGCAATAATTTCCTTAAATTTTTGCACCAGTTGAGCGATTTATAAACAGATCGCCTAAAACGATCAGCATCATGGACAAATTAGGATGTGCAGCTTTACCATAACGGTCTCATTCTGTATTTATGTCCATTGGTGTTCTACACGCCAAAGAAAGTAAGCGAATTCTCAAAATGTTCTTTGAGTCGAAAGAAACACGCTATCCTACTTGCAAACTCCATTGAAGGACCTTGTTGAATTTCGATTGCTTTAACAACGTCCCGCATTTTATTGTTGGACTCTGTCAGCGCCTCACAAAGCAATGGCCCGCTTATGTAAAAGTGAGACCAGCTTCAAAAAAAGTTCTCAATTATAAATTAGGATATGCCACAGACAAGTGATGTATGCAGTAAATTCCAGCTCCCCCATAATTATCTTTCACACAGATGACCACTACTTATGCTCTGGATGAAAACTACCTATATCCCATCTCACTAATAGCACCAACACAAGAACTTTGGGTATATGCAGCCAAGTGAATAGTTGCCTGGTAGGTGATGTCACCACACAGCTACGTTATACACCATATAGATTGATGTTGTGACCCGACTATGTGCCACACCTACTTTTATTTCAAGCCCGCTCTTTAGGATAGTCTTGCGCTCTCCTCAGCGGGGCTGAACTTCAGAATTTCCTAAATGGCAAATGATCAAGCGTCTAGACTTTACACTAGTATATATTTTCAACACACAAAAGACCAGAGGAGCAGCCTGGGGCTACATTCTTCATTTGGTGAAGAGTACTATTTTTCAAAACAACTTCTGCCAATAGTTTAGAAGCAGTCTGTGTTCTCTCACATCTAAATATTAAGTCTTTTTCTCGGCGGCTATAGTTGCATATTTGAGATATTTGTAAATAAAAAATGAAAACAGAGTAGGTGATATGGATTGGAAACTACTAGATGAATTCAATATGCACTATGCTGTACGCTTTTAATCTGGCACCAAAGTCTTGTGGTGGTGACAAGAGTTTAGACTTTTTATCCGTGCTTTTAGTGATGCATCACACTCGTCTATTGTCGACTAATGCAGTTAGCATAAAACGCGCTCAAAGAAAAACCAGGCTGTGAAATTGTTTAACTAGGGGTGGAAAAAAGATAAGCTATTATGGCAATGTGTTCTAGGTTGGGTGCTTCTGAAAATGATGCCGTTTTTTTGTGCCTTGACTCGATACTTTGTGATAAAATATTTACAAAAGCTAAGTTGGATGACTCAATAAACCCATATCGAACTTTCAATTTTTTAAGCAATATGCTCATCATTTTTTTTCCATATATTAATAAAGCAGGAGAAAAGGTTTCAAAATGTTTGATACAAATCACCGCAATGAAATCATTGACGGGAAATAGCTCTACTTATGATGGTGTCTTTTTCCAAGTGTGCATTGTGCTTGCTTTTGAATAGTATGTCATAGCAGTGTGATGTAAACGCCACTAAATACTCAACTAGATGTAAGAAAATGTTCTAGTAATAACTATAAATATGATGCTATAAAAAGCTCAAATTTGCTGCATGTTGCTACTCAAATCTTAGTTATGGTTTATTTTGTCTGTATGTTAGTTTAGGTTAGAGCAATTGAAATCGTTTTTTTTTTCATTATACAAATAATTTGAGGTGCTAACATTTTTAATCGCTGGTGCGTACACTGTGTTCTTAGAAACGGTATTTGCCATAAAAAGCTTAGTGGATAAAACTTGATTACTTATTATTTAATCAAAACTTACGCTTTTCAATCCACACAAAACTCGCAAGTCACTTTACCTTACAGTCACTAAAAGGGAAAAGCATAAATGACTCCAACTTGGGTAGATGGACTCTAGCTGTAAAGATTTCATTTTTTCCTCATTTCCATTGTTTCCAAGCTTCTGATCAGTTTCAGTATGACCTTCCATTAACGCATTTACTTTCACTTTTAAGAAATCCATACGTGCGGATACTATAACAACATACGAGCAATTTGCACTTAGCTTTTAATGCTCATGAATTTATGCTTTCAACTTTCAGCATTTTTGAATCGGCTCTCAGTGACACTGTGCAAACTTTTCTTACTATGACCAAGAATGCGCAAAATATACACTAGTCACAAATTAGATGGTACAACGTTAATACCTCTTCTCAATTATAAGCTTGTATATTAGTGTCAAATTGTTACATTTGAGTCGATAACACTCAAGCAAAAAGATGGGCTACTGAGTGAAACCAAATTATATTCGCTCTGTTAATGTTCATTTTTTTACTGGCACATTCTTTATAATTTCTATCAATTTTTGTACAAAGTTCATTATCCCAATGGCCATAGCATGTAAAGATAATGTGAAACACGAACTGTGCTTTTGTCTCAATTTCGAAATCAAAACATAGAAATTTTTTTCCGTTCATCTTCGGTAAGTTTTATCCATAAATCTAATTTTAAAGTAATGTGTGAGATTTCGGACTTGTCTCATATTTGGAGTGAAATTTTGAAGATTTCATGACGCTCATGCATGAAGCATATTTTAATCATGAATCAAAAAATAATAAAATCCTACTAAAGATTGTTTGTTTTTTGTTTTTATTTCTATTTCCATCGAATTCATATTTGGTTAATATTTAATAGAATATTATTAAGTGACTACTCAAAACGTGTAAATCTTTTTCAATACTTCTTCTCTCCGTAATTGAATTGACTGAATTTTATAAATATATATATATATAATCAAATACTCACCTATTGATGACTATATAATAAATATAGTAAAAACTCTATTTCCGAACTACTTTCTTGAACAATTTTCTTTTTCCTGTAGAATCTTCAGCTTTACGACCTTGTTCTACCAGTCGATTATTCTTCTTCCATTTTTTCAAATTAGCTGCATTGAATAACAAGTCACTATTAACACTGTCCCATACATTTTTTGGTATAGTTCTCGGCAATTTTCGACCATAAAGACATTGGTCTATGATCCACATACCCACAATAAATTCTTCTCTAGTTAATGTTCCATCGTCAAATGATTCCACAGGCGGATCAAATTCCATAGTATACTCATTTTCATCCACTAATTCTCTCTCAAGCGATAATGACCATTTCAATTTTCTGTTTGATAAAACCAAATTCCATAGTTTGAACAAAGTTTCACTATCTAATTTTGATCTCTTCCAAATTTCTCTAACAACCAATCCATGAATTCTGTCAGTGGGGATAGAATATGTGTTTACAAATCCTGCAAGTGTATCTAAGTAAGATCCAGATACACCTTCATTATCCTGTTTATCTATGGCCTTGTTCATATCTTCTTCTGTACGAGCAGCTTCATCACACTCTACAACTTGGTTTTCAAGAGTTGCATTATGTACCTTTTTTAGCTCTTCCATAACATTTGCTAGACGAACATCATCTAGTATGTAACATCCCTTATTGGTTACGAAGACACCATCGTATCTCTTTTTTTCAGATGTATCAATGATATTTAGCATAGCAATAGTGTGATGATGTTTCCAAGGTTTGTTCTCATTGAATTCGTCACCACCAGAACTATTCTGTTTTCCTCTTGATCTACTAATGCCCATTTTCCCTGATTTCTTTTCCTTTCTTAAAGTTGAAGGAAAGTTCAATTGTTGCTGTGAATTGAGATGTGGAATATTAGGAGAAGGTGTAGAAAGTGATAATGATGATGAAAGTTTCCCTGGTGGCTCGCTTGTTTCGTGGATTGGTTCGTTTGTTGTATACTCGCTAGTGTTTTTCAAGCTCATGTTTTGACCCTCATAAACTGAAGATGATAATGATTCATCAGTACAAGTTGGTCCATAATCAGTTGCAAGTTGGCTATTCGAGAGTGTCAAACCATGATAAGAATTCATATAAGGATGGCTTTCAATATTGCCGACAGAACTTGGAAAATGTTGCTTGGACTGATGTTGATGGATACCAAAAATTGATTTGATTCTGCTGGACTTAGATTTAGATCGATGGTGATGAAACATTTTGTTGGAATGAGGTGTGTTTAGGATATGACTATTGCTGTAAGACTCTACTGGCAAACTGTAGATATTCCTTTGATCTGAGTATTTGTTAGATGAAGATGGCAAAGACGAGTTGAGTTTTGTCAAATCAAACTTTTCATGATTGTCTTCAACATCCCATGACGCAAAACTGTCTGTTGAGATATTTGAAGAAGTGCAAAGGGAACTATTCAACAAATCTTCATTATTAACTGCCTCATTATTTTTGACAGGTGAATTTGTGATAGATCGGACTGTTTGTTTCGTTGTTGATGAGTCATTCGTATTAGATGTGCCAAGATCCTTTGGCTCAACTTTTATATGTGAAATATCTGTTGTAAGTTTTGAGACGGAAGGGTCTTGCCTGCAATCATGAAGCTTGCTGGCAGCAGAAGAAGGTATAACGTGAGAAATATTGGTACAGCTTGTGCTATTGTGCAAGACAGACTTATTTGTAGGCTCCGATTCATCTTGATTTGAATGTTGTATTTTATCAGTTTGTGGATGTGAATCGTACACTGTATAGCTTTTTTTGACGCTCGGCTGGGGTAGAGAAGACAGCACAGATGTATTTGACCTGGCAATCGAAGAAGCTGCTGCAAGGGCTATGGATGATGAAGATGAATTGATGTTATTCCACGTATTTCGCCTGGATAGTTTATGGTTAGGCGCCGAACTTGGGTACCTCTGCTTAGTGTTAGCTTTTGCATCAGGCTCTGCAGAAGGTAAGTTAGCAAAAGAGCCCATTCTAGGCCTCTGTAAATACCCAGGTCTTTCACCAGCAGCTTTAGCACCCTTTGTTGATGCTGATTGCACCATTGGTTGGCCTCTGTTTGACGTACCAGGCGCTGACTCTATGGTCCTCTTTCCTTGTGCAGAAATTGATGCCGCCGCTGCACGAGCTGCAATTGATCTATCATTCTCGGTGATATGTCGTGAAGAGGACATTCTGAAACCACTGTTCAGTGCCAATGAAAACGTCTAATGTGTGAAGTAGATAAACCCCTAAAGACTCTTGAGACATTTCTTGCGTAAACGATATGCGCCACGTTTATCTTTAGAAAAAAGTCAAACGGCTCGGTGACGTTTGTGGCGCATGTAGGTTTTCCCAATTAGGTAATTTCCCATCTTTTGAAAAAAAAATTTTCTTCTGTTATGTAGGAGCAAAACTCTTTTTGTTTTCACTCTTTGTTAATTGCATTCGGTGATAATGGATTCAGCTACAGATCAGAAAGCACTGCCATTCAGTGAGCAGCATTATTTTGGTTCCTATGACCACTTTTCAATTCACGAAGAAATGTTGAAGGATCGTGTGAGAACTCTAGCATACAGAAACGCTATCATGAAAAACAAGGATCTCTTCAAAGACAAAATTGTCCTGGATGTTGGATGTGGTACAGGTGTTTTATCGATGTTTGCAGCACAGGCTGGTGCTAAGCATGTATTAGCAGTTGACATGTCTAATATCATTGAAATGGCTCAAAAGGTCATTGATCTGAACGGTTTCTCTGATAAAATTACCTTTTTCAGAGGTAAGCTTGAGGACGTTGAATTGCCATATGACAAAGTCGATATCATCATCTCCGAGTGGATGGGTTACTTTTTACTTTACGAGTCCATGTTGGACACTGTCTTAATCGCCAGAGACCGTTATTTGAAAGAAGACGGACTGATCTTCCCAGACAAAGCTTCGATCCACGTTGCCATGATCGAAGACGAGGAATACAAAAATGAAAAGATACACTTTTGGGAAGACCCAATGCAATTGTACGGTTTTGATTACTCACCATTCAAGAGCATTGCTATGGTCGAACCGCTAGTGGATGTTGTTGACAATTCTAGCATTGCCACCAGCCACTATAAGTTAATTGAGTTTGACTTGAACACCGTTACCATCGAAGAACTTGCCTTTCACCGAAATTTCAAACTCACTGCAACGAGGGACGACCGCATTCATGCGGTGTTATCGTGGTTCGACATTGTCTTCCCTAGTGACAAGAAGGAGAACGAGGTGGTGTTCTCCACAGGTGCACATGCTGCATACACACACTGGAAACAAACTGTCTTTTACCTTGACCAAGTAATTGATGTCAAGAAGGGTGAAGTCATCGAAGGTTCCTTGGCATCGCGTCCAAACCACGTGAACCCTCGTGAGCTTGACATTGAACTTGAATGGGATTTCAAGGCCGCTGGCGAACACGACTCTCGTAAGCAAAAGGGTAAGCTTAACTACTTCCTCCGCTAGTAGCTCTTCTTTTCTATAGATGTCTTTATTTTAACTTTTGATGGAAAAGCTCGCATAACGGTTCTCGGTGAATTGTAAGCAAGAAAATTTCAAAGCCATGTGGGCCGAACTCCGAGCTAATTTATTAATAATCCTGTATGTTTGAAAATTCTTACATTCTTCTTACTTCTCTTCCTTCTTTCTATGTATTCAGAAAGCATCTTCTCGATAACAATGACAGTAACTGTTGCGATGCTAGCTACACTGACAACTCTGCTGTTTTTCAACACAGTACAGGCGCTGCCCATCCAGCGTTACTTAGATAACCTATTTGCACATGGTCCAGAACAGAGTTTTCGCAATCATCAAAGGTATGGTATTCATGAGGGCAACACTGGCTACTCCAATAACACTTTGACACACCTAGAAACCAATTTTTACTCAACTGAGGGTATAACACACGACGTTTTTGTAAAGAATGTGCATTCTCATAACGATTACTGGCGTTCCAGGCCCCTCTTAGAGGCCTTGGAAAGGGGCGTGAGGTCTGTAGAAGCTGATGTGTGGCATTTCACCGAGCTCAAAGACCCAACCATATACGTAGGTCACTCTTTGAACTCTCTTGATAAAAGGAGAACGTTGAACTCCCTCTATTTAGACCCAATCAACGCTATTTTACGAGGCGCCAATTTTAAAACTGGGCTCAAGGCAGTCATCGATGACAAAACTAAAGGTTTGGATTTGGGAGAATGGGAATCTGAAGTTAGAGACCCATCAGGTGTGTGGTTCACAGACTCGCATGCCACACTTTATTTCCTCATAGATTTCAAAACAGACGGCGATGAATTATTTCCTGTGATTCATGAGTCTCTTGAAGAACTCCGTGAACATGATTGGTTGAGTTGGTATAACACAACATCAGAGAAATTTCATTGGGGTCCTGTTACTGTTATTGGAACAGGTAATACTCCGCTTGATAAGGTGCTCAATCAAGGTGAGAGGCGTGATTTATTTTACGATGGACCTCTCGATCGGTTAAACGAGGTGACGACAGAATTTGGTCTAGGAGTCTCTCCAATGGTGTCTTCGTCCCTTAAAAATCTTTTGGGAGAATCCATCCCTCTATTGGGGTTAACGGATAGCCAGAGACAAAAAATAAAACAACAAATAGATTATGCCCACAAATTAGGAGTTATCACGAGAATATGGGATACCCCTTGGTGGCCTGTTTCTAGTCAGGAAACCATATCAAGACAAATAATAGAGGCTGGATCCGATTTGTTGAATGCTGACGACCTAAGAAAGGCTACCCGTTTCTTTTAAATTGTACTATTATAGTTTCCATCAAAATATCCACTCAAATCCTAATTTGTATAAGAGAGTCTTTTATAAAGAAAAAATAAGAAAGCCGTTTTCGGCATGTAATGTGTTGCATTGTACAGAACATATGGCGATCTAATCATTATAAACTCAAATTTGGAAATAAATACTAAACAAGATATATTACTTGTAATCTTGAAATAAAGCTTACCATTTGGCTAAAGGCGAAATTTGCCACTTATAATGTTGTTCCATATTTCTTGATTCAAAGGAGACATCGTTTTGTTCTTGTGATCCAAATAATAAACTTCCTGGGATCCTGAGTTACCATTCGGTAAAACAGGATCCCTAAAACTCTTTTTACTAACCTTATGATTTGTAGTCAGTTCAATAGCTTCAAAACGTACAAAACATGGCCGTGCAAAGTGTGGTAAGTGTCTGTTAGATATTTCGTAAAACCTTTCTAGTATTTTGTTCTTCTCCTCATCACCCTCGTTGTTTCCGTGTATAGTTTCTAGTAACGCATAACCACAGCGACCTTCATGGTTGTCAACTTTGGCGCCCACAACAACGCAATTCTTTACGTCAGGCATGTTTTCTAAAATAATATTCTCCACTTCAGTTGTGCTAACATTCTCTGACTTCCATCTATATGTGTCACCCATTCTATCAACAAAATACATGCATCCAATGTCATCATATTTCATAATATCATCAGATCTAACCCATGCATCACCTTTCCGAAACACATCCCTTATAATCTTCGAATAAGTTGCATGGTCATTATTCATGTAACCGGGAAATGTTGCTTTGACATTCTTTGGGTTTAAAATTCTCATGATCATTTCTCCATTTTCTCCTGGTTTTGGCTTCTCACAGAAACCCTTAGAATTACGGTAAATAGTCCCATCGTCTTCAGGATCAGTCTTAGCTAAGGTGTACTGCAAACTTAAAACTTTGTCAGCCAAGTATCCTTGATTTCTGAGGGCACCAACGCCAACTCCATCAGTTTCATAGCAGGTTGTTGCAAAAGGTGACTCGGACGAAGCATAAAATTCGCCAATGGCATAAATACCGAATCTTTCTTTCATTTTCATCCAAATATCACGCCTTAAACCGTTACCAACAGCCAACCTGATTTTACCATAACAAGCTTTTTCATCAATTTGTTCAGGTGAATCCGTCAAATAACGACAAACTTCTCCAACATATTGGATTGAGTTACAACCACATAATTTGATCTGAGTCCAATAACTTGTCAAAGAAAATTTATGTCCAATTGTAACAGTACCACCAACAATAAACAATGGTAAAACGCCGAGAATCGATGCTGTACCATGATAAATTGGCATTGCCGTATATAAGTTAGAAGTATTTGTTATTCTCATTGCATGAGGGAAAAGATGAGTCGCACTGAAACACTTTCTCCACGAGTTGACCGCAGATTTAGGCAACCCAGTTGTTCCTGAGGTGTAAACCAAAACAGCAGGATCCCAGTATCTAATACCGAAATCTCTTATTTTATTGGTTTCACGATATTCATCACTCATTGGGTTTTTCAGCTGTTTCATCATATCAGTCTCGTTCAGTATTTGGGTATTTAAATCTGGTAGCTCTTGCAAAGCTTGATCCTTCGTTGAATTGAAAGTATCCTGACATTCTGCATCAACCAAGACTAAATTTGCATTAACAACCTTTATGCAATGAATTAAAGGAGTCGATGTCAAGTTATAATTGAGAAAGGCTGGAACTGCACCAAGATTCCAAAGAGCAAACCAAATAATAATAAATAAAGGTTTGTTCATGAAATAAAGTGTGACAATATCACCTTTTTGTACTCCATATTCGTGTTTCAAAATTGAAGACATCCTTAAAATACATGCATATAATTCTTTGTAGGTAAACGCTTCTATATCAAATGTACTATCGCCATCGACTTTGATATTCTTGCCAGCAATTGGCCTTGCATATTTTAAGGCAACGTGATTGCATGTTTTAGATGACAAACAGTTTGCCTCAAACTCATACCAGAGAGAGAATTTCTTTGTGATTTTCGTTTGGATAACGAAGTGGACGAGGAATGCTTTGATGACACTTGATAAGTACAAGTCTTCACTAAACCTGTACTTTTTATCAAGATCTGACCACCATCCCATGATGAATGTAGGTTTTCTTACCTTAATATATAAAGCTGTTACTGCCAGTCCTGCTATCGAAAGTAACCATAACATCAAATGATTTGTTGTGATTTAACTAAGTGTAAAAAGCGTTATTTTGTAGAGAATAGAATGCTAAACTCGGAAAATCAATTTTCTCCCAAAAAACAATAGAAAAATATTAATCCAACAACAATAAGTTGATCTTATTTAATGCCAAAATAGACTATGAATGCCCCAAAACGGTTGAAATATAAAAGATGTTTATTATAAGGCACTTTTGATCTTTTCGAGAAAGGCTGTAACTTATGTAGATAATGCGCTTATTAAAAGGCTGAAACTATATATGTGGAATTTTACTGTTAAAATCGTATCAGATCCTTTTATTGGCTTGGATGATCAGCATTTTAAGGCTCTTCAATTAGTATGACGTTATTAATGTTTGTTTTTATTGTTTGAAACCTTTGGCCAAGCTTAAACAAATGTCTTAGAAACCTATAGTCATTTTTATGCAATTAGATTATATAGACTACAGATTTGAGCTTTGACTTTAGGTGATTCAAATTCAGTGTTCCCATCTATTATTTTCAACTTAATTCAAATCTCAATTTGATGGACTTGAGTAACCTTTACTGGTGATACATTCATCTTAGTAGAACTCTGTTACCACAACGTTATCAGACAAATTTTCCTTCTACGCATTTTGTAAGTGTTCACTGCTCCGTTCTTAAATTTTCAGATACTATAATGTTTTAACATGTTCCCACTTAAATTCCTCTCAAACGTATCAAATAAAGTGATGAAATTATATTTGACATGTTGTACTCATCAATTTTCTTAAACTTAAGCTTATTAGTTCGAAAGAAATTGACCAAGATTTTAGCAAGACTGGTGACTAAAGCTGTTGAAGTATTCATACGTATACGTTAAAATAATTTTCAGGTATTTAGTTGCTATATCACCTTTTAATAGCTTATGCGCTTGTACTCTTTGATGACTTTGGTGAATGGCGCTAATCCAAATCTGTTTTTCGAGAAGATACTTCGGTGTAAGTATTCTTTGGACGTTTGGTGCGGCCTGTTTGATAGCCGACAATGGCTTTCACCAAATTCACAGTGGTCATTTTTGCTAATTCGACGGTTAATTCTTAACAGTTAACGTCTGGAGATTGATGTGATCCTGAGCATGCCTGCCACATGACAGTAGCCATGTTAAGATTATCTATCATACCGCAATAGCCATTTATGAAAGAATCTGCCAGATGAATCTTAACCAATATAAAGTTTTCCATCAAAGTTAACTAAAGTCCAAGTCGGTAATGGTACGTGAACAACATCATGCAATCGAAACTTTCTTCATCAAAAGAAATTACTGATAATGGTATCAAGCCTGCGACAACTAAAACTGGACGAGCTTCTGTTAACCTAAACCACTCATGAACTGACTTGTTCTGCCATCAGTGATTTGATCAATTTACAGAGTATGAGAATTTATCTTTCTATAATAATTTCCTATAGCTGAATTTTAAAACCTAAATTGGTACATTTCTTCGTTAATGCACAATAATAGCCCTATTGGCATATGAACCCTAAAGCCCAAAATATTGCTTAAATTGACTTATAAATTTAAACTCACCAATAATGCTATTAGGAGTCACGTTTCCAAAAGTCTTTATTACTGGAAACATGAAAAAGTGTAAAAATAAACTATTTGAATGCCCATAAGTCAAGAAATAAAATAAAGCATGAACAAACGTAAAGCTTGGTTTTTAATTAGCCGATTAGTAGTACACTGAAACACTATTTCCAGAGGTTCTAAAGGACGAGCTTTGTTTATTAATATATAATCTCAAATGATGTAGAACAAGTCCTAAATGCTTCTCATGCATGAGCTTACCATCAAAATGTCAAAATGAGTGGTAATAAAGTATTGCTCAGATATTAATCATGATTTTGAGTGTTGAAGTATACACCACAACATATATATTGCTAACGTACGAACATTAATATACAGAATATATTAAGTTAACCATGAAACTCTAATTACACGTTAGTGTACATAAAAATAGGAAACTACATGAAAGGTTTAATATATTAGTACAATTTATGCTTGTTGTATTCTTCTTCTAAGCAACAGTATGCTTCCAATCGGTTCCGTTGCTATCATGTTTATTGGACTGAAGGTAACTAATGGGTATTCCTCCAATAGAACACAAGATAATCCTTATTTACACTATTCAAATAATCACTATTTACTTGGAAGGAACTATCGTTGCCCTTTGTTTATTGTGAAATTCTCTAAATAATACTTGAACTGTTTTTCTATAAACTATTACATGAGGATTATAAATAAAAAGCGATACTTCGCTCTTTTTTAGATATTTTGGTGTATATACTCTATAAGTTAAACTTGCTTATCTAACTCAAATCGGTATTTATCGAGTTCTATTAAAGCTTATATTTGATAGATTGAAATTCTGCTAAATCCAGAATTTATTACTCAAACGGTTAATTATAAAATAAATATAAAGTAATTATATCGTTAATTGTAACAGCTATTTATACTAAATTGGACTTGATGGATTAATGAGTTAATATAGACGGAATTTTCATATTAACTCTGAATATGGTTGTATAACAAATATCATATGGTTCATGTCGAATAATAGTATTCATGTATCAATGCTCAGCTTATCACATGAGTAATGCATATTAACGGAATCTTCAACATCTTATGTTATTCTGCATGTATTATGTGTCGAAGATAACTAATTATCCATTACTATAATAGGTATATGATAAGCATTGGCAAATTAGTAAACTTACGTTGTTACTTAATAAGCTTTAGTAAGCTAAAATAAAATATTACAGAGGTTTGTTAATGATGAGCATAAGACATAAATTCAAACATTATTTACAGATAAACCATAGTGTATCGGTGATGTAAATAATTGCCGAAGTCACTTGTAACCTTAGTTTTATACTTTGGATTTGTTATATTTGATATGTCAGAGTTGAAGTGCATTTATGCATGAGCATAACTCTTAAAGAAGATATCTTATTGTCTCATCAACACTTTAGGTTACTGTGTGTAATCGAATCAGGTAATCCAATTTGTATTGGCTTGAGATAACTGTCAAAATAAGTGGTAATCAAGTATTGCTCAGTTATTATTTGAGATATTTAATGTGAAACATAAACAACAACATACATGTTGCTAACGTATGATCACTGATATGCAGTACATACTAAGTTAACCATGTAACACTCATAACACGTTAATGTACATAACAATGGAGAGTTACATGTAAGGTTAATGTATTAATACAATACATGCATATTGCATTAATACTTCTGAGCAACAGTATGCTTGAATCCATTCCGTTGCTATCATGTCTATTGGAGTAATCATAACTAATAGGTATTCCTCCAATAGAATGCAAGCAAATCATAACTTACACTCTATTTATATAATCAATATTTTACTATAAAAGGAACTACAGTTTCCTCTTTATTTAATTATCTTTATATTATTTAAAATAACTAAGATATAGGTTTTTACAATAACTGATATGATGAAATCTATGTACATCATAATATTAACTGAGCATAATACATGCAGAGTAACAATAAGATGTTAAAGATTTCGTAAATATGCATTAGTCATGTAATAAGCTGAGCATTAATACATGAATGTCATTATACGACATGAGTCATATGATATTTATTATACAAACATATTTAGAGTAAACATTAGATCTCTTTCTATGTTGACTCATTAATCCATCAAGTCCAAATTAGTATAAATAGCCGCTATAATTAATGAAATAATAAATTTATATTTAATTTATAATTAACGGTTTGAGTAATAAACTCTGGATTTATCATGATAAGGTTTAGTTTGCTAATTAATTAAAGTCTCAGAAAAAGTTCTCTTAAACTATGTTCTGAATGATTAAAAAACTATAAAAGAATTATAAAGTAAAAGGTAAAATAAAGGCCTTTTATACACAAAATATAAATTAGAATATAAACTGTAATTCCGGTTCTAGAA